>JAZFAU010000024.1:7165000-7643748 GCA_037178615.1 Dione vanillae
TAGAAATTATCGTGCTATTTTTACATCATATTAATATTTAAATGAATTTCAAAATGAATGAAATGACTTTATTTATCTATTAGTTTAACCTTAGAATGTATTTATTTGAAGGCATCAAATGAAATAAAAATTGTTTATGATGATTATATGATGGAATACATATTTTGCTTTACTTTGATCTACATAAGATTAAAACGATCGCAAAGATTCAGAATCTCTGATTGATTGGGCTAAAATAAATAGTAAAATCTTGAATTGTTATTATTAATATGATTTTATATTACAGTCTAAATTTTATACAAGGAACAAGTATATTAAAAGTACACAAAGTAATTAGTAGGCAAAGCGCGGCGTTGTGTTCCGCCACTCAACACGCAATGCCTCGAAAAAGGCGGAAATTGGGGATGGAGAAAGCAGGGACTAAGCAACGGAGTGTCTTAACACTAGGTTCATATGGTTCCTGCAGTTCCCTCTGCCTACCCTGCAATATGCGAATATATATATATAAAGCGTGAAGCTAAAATATAAAATAAAAATTAAAAAAAGTAAAGTAATTTGAAATTTTAACCAACATAGTATATCATCCAAGTACTTTGTCATTAAGAGTTATATCGGACCACGTGCAATGTCTATTTTCTTTTAATTTATCCTTTTCGGTGATGTGAGAAACCAAGTGTACGTAATATTTTTCTAGATCGTGGCTTTTTAAAAATATTTCTTCAGAATTTTTATTTAGCTTCACGCTTTATCCCGCACATGGCAGGGTAGGCAGAACGAACTGCAGGGACCGTGGGAACCTAGTGTTAAGACACTCCGTTGCTTAGTCCCTGCTTTCTCCGTTCAATTTTATTTACATTTTTTATACATACACACATTTTGTACATACAACAAAGTAGATGGAGAGAACAATATCGAGTTAAATTGTCACATACCACAGTAACGAAAGTCGTGCTTTGATTTACAGCCAACAATAATTGAATTATAGTTTGAACATTTGTAATATTGTTCAGAAATGCATTGGATTAACTTTGGTGTTTCTTTTTCTTATACATATTAAATCAAATTCAACATATATAATATATTTATTAAGTAATTAGTTAATAGTAATTACAACAAGTATTTTTAGTACATAAACATAAAATATACAACTTCATTTGATAGGCTAGGAGTGTAATGGGCTTTAATAAGAATTCGTGCATTAAAATTGATTTTTTTCTTTTTTTAGACGTCAATATCATTTTAAGATAAAATTATTATCAAAAAGTTAATCAAGAAAAACGTGCGAGTCGAAAATAAAAGAGTCAAAGTCAAATAATTTTATTCAAAATAAGAAGGTGGTAGAGTCATGTTGTCAGTGATGACAACCCTTGGGTAGACTCGACCGGATAATTACCACCCTCGGCATTTAAAACCGGCGTTAAGTAGTGGCTTTTTTTGTCACTGCGTTTCGCATTAGGTAATGCCGAGCTCCGGAGCCCAACCCCAAACACTTCCCTGAATATGACAGCGGTACTGAAAGAGAGGGAGGGTACCAGCACCCTCAGTGCTGGAGAATCCCTCCCTGAGTCTTTACACTCAGGCTGCCCGTCGAATTCTGGGGAGGGCACAGAACCGCGCAATAGACAAGGCAAACGAGGCGTGCGCTCTACGGCAACCCCCTCCACGCTTAAAGTGGATTTCTGTAACATCAGGGGTCTTCATTCCAACTTGAATGCCGTCCATTACCACCTTAAGACGGCTCGGCCGGCCTTGTTGTTTCTGACCGAAACACAAATTGTCAGACCGAGTGACACAGCCTATCTTCATTATCCTGGCTACAAATTAGAGCATAACTTCATGCGTCATGCCGGAGTTGCTGTGTTCATAAGGAATGACTTGAGTTTCCGTCGTCTTGCTAATTTTGAAGGTCAGGACCTGTCTATTATCTGGCTTCGTATCGATTCAAATGATCGCGTTCGAATCTACGCTTGCCTGTACAGGTCCCATAGTGGTAATACAGAAACAGATCGACTCATGGAGCGTTTGCAATCGGCCATTGATGATGTGCTCTCGCTTATCCCCTCCGCTGAAATCGTGATACTTGGCGATTTTAATGCCCACAATTCCGATTGGCTTGGGTCACGCACCACTGACCACGCGGGGAGGGCTGTATTTGACCTTGCTGTGGCTAGTGGACTATCCCAACTGGTTGACTCACCCACGCGTCTTCCAGACGTGGATGGCCATAATGCCTCCTTACTGGACCTTCTTCTGACTTTACATCCAGAACAGTATCGGGTTGTGGTCGATGCTCCTCTGGGATCTTCCGATCACTGTCGATGCTCCTCTGGGATCTTCCGATCTTAACATATCTCCTACAGTAATTGACTGGTTTCATTGTTACCTACGTGGCCGCAGACAGAGAATACGTGTACAGGACTCTTATTCTGACTGGTCAATTTTAAATGCCGGTGTGCCCCAAGGAGGTGTTCTTTCACCCCTGCTGTTTTCAATTTTCATTAATTCAATAACTCAAAATATATCATCTCTTTACCACCTGTATGCCGACGATTTCCAAATATACTGTCACTCCAAACTAACAGACTTACCACAAACAATACAGACGATTAATTCGGACTTAAATAATATCTTAAGCTGGAGCGATTCACATGGGCTTAAAATAAACCCACTTAAGTGCCAATGTATTATAATAGGTAGTCCGAAGCTAATCTCACGATTAGATGTTTCTGTTTTATCTCCTATTACTTTTAACAACGCTATAATTCCCTACAGCGACAAAATAAAAAATTTGGGCATAATTTTTGACCAAACCTTTTCCTGGAATCCTCAAATAAGTGAGGTAAGTAGAAAAATGTTTGTCGCCATTGGCTCCTTGCGTAGATTGCGCAATCTTTTACCAATTCCCACCAAGATTGCGTTAGCACAATCTATCCTTCTACCGATTCTTGATTATGCAGATTGCTGTTATCTTGATCTTAGAGAAGATCAATTGAACAAGCTCGAGCGCATTCAAAATCTTTGTATCAGGTTCATATTTGGACTTCGCAAGTATGACCACGTTTCCATTTTTCGCAAAAAGCTCGAGTGGCTCCCAATCCGCCTTCGCAGGAATACTCACATTCTCTCTCTTCTCTACTGTATACTGTTCAACCCTAATACCCCTGTTTACCTAAAACAGTGCTTCCAATTCCTTAGTGACTCCCATTCCCGTAGTCTTCGCTCCGAACAAAATCTTATCCTTAAAACTCCTTCTCATACTTCCTCATTTTTCACCAAATCCTTTTCTGTTCAAGCAGTTCGCTTGTGGAATTTATTGCCAATTTGTATAAGACGCGCACAATCTGTTGCCGTTTTTAAGAGACTCGTTAAAGCCTATTATTTGTCATTATAAGTTGATGTAGTCATATTTATTTATATATTACAAATATATATTTATTATCTTTATATATATATGTATTTATATTTTATTTATGTATATTATATAGTATGTAATGTGTGTATACTGTGTATGTATATATGTAATATGTATGTATAAGTATATTTATAATTTAAAGTATGTACACCTCCAAACCCTTTTCGTTATCTTCAATGTCCTCTATCCAAAGGTTGTCTGGAAGAGATCGCTCTTCTAGCGATAAGACCGCCTTTTGTACCGTGTTTACTATTGTGTTGTGTTTCTTTTTATATTTGTGTTTGGTGTACAATAAAGTATATTTGATTGATTGATTGATAGTGCGGAGTGAGGTGCCTATTAAGCGCAACAGTCGCAGAACACCAGCGACTCGTCGCGTCTGGCACTATAGGTCAGCAGATTGGGACGGGATGCGTGCTTTTTACTCATCCTATCCCTGGGGGCCGATTTGCTTCTCTTCTGATGATCCGAGTACCTGTGCTTCGGCTGTTGCCGAGGTGGTTTTACAGGGTATGGAGCTTTATGTTCCTAGCTCCGTGGTGCCGCTTGGTGGTAAGTCACAGCCGTGGTTTGGTATGTCTTGCAAACAAGCTGCTACTGAAAAGCGTAAGGCATATCAAGTGTGGGCTGATGCGCTGGCTACTGCGGATCCGAAGGTGAAAACCTTAAAAGGGAAGTATAACCGAGCCTCTAGGTACTTTAAGCGGCAATTCGCCAGAGCCAGGTCCGAGCATGTCGCGAAAATCGGCGAGAAACTTGTGGGCTGCCCGTCTGGAACACGTCAGTTCTGGGCGCTCTCTAAGGCAACACTTGGCAACTTCAGCCGGCCCTCGTTTCCGCCGTTACGCACAGAGAATGACATCCTCGTCCACACGGCCAAAGAGAAAGCCGACCTCCTGGGAACTCTCTTTGCCTCTAACTCGACTCTTGATGACCAAGGTAAGACACCGCCAACAATACCGAGATGTCTGAGCTCAATGCTGGACAAGTTCAGTCAAAAGGCTGTTCGGCGAGCCCTCTCTTCTTTGGACATCCACAAGTCGAGTGGACCTGATGGCATTTCTCCTTTAGTGCTCCGTTCTTGCGCTCCTGAGTTGACACCGGTACTAACGCGTCTATTTCGACTTTCCTATTCAATCGGCATAGTCCCGAACTCGTGGAAGAGCGCTCTGATCCATCCGATCCCGAAAAAAGGTGACAGCTCGAATCCGGCAAACTATAGGCCTATCGCTATCACCTCTCTGCTCTCCAAAGTTATGGAGAGTATAATAAACAGCCAGCTACTGGATTATCTAGAGGATCACCAGTTGATCAATGACCGTCAATATGGCTTTCGCCATGGTCGTTCAACTGGTGATCTTCTAGTTTACCTTACTCACCGTTGGGCTGCAGCTGTCGAAAGCAAAGGCGAAGGCCTGACAGTTAGTCTGGTTATGGCGAAAGCCTTTGACCATGTGTGGCATAGAGCACTCTTAACAATACTTCCATCGTATGGGCTTCCCGAGACTTTGTGCAAGTGGGTCGCTAGTTTTCTTACTGGGCGTAGCATTAAAGTCGCTGTCGACGGATTTTGCTCTGATTATTTTCCCGTAAATGCTGGCGTCCCCCAAGGCTGTGTGCTGTCCCCCACGCTTTTTCTTCTGCATATTAATGACATGTTAGAAGATTCTAACATTCATTGCTATGCAGATGATAGTACTGTGGACGCCGTATACTCCGGCCGTGCAGGTCTTTCTCGGGAAAACGTCGACGATTGCCGAATGAAACTTGTGTCTTCTATTGAGACCTCCCTCAGTAATGTCTTATTGTGGGGTGAAAAGAATCTTGTTCAATTCAACCCCCAGAAGACTCAAGTTTGCGCGTTAACCACTAAAAAAAACCCTTTTGTCGTGTCACCAGTTTTTGAGAACACTTCTCTTAAAGCCTCGCCTACTATCAGTATATTTGGGCTCAGCGTTTCGAATGACTGTCAGTATCGCGATCATTTGGAAAGCAAGGCCAAGTTGGCCGCGAAGAAACTAGGTGTCATCGGAAGAGCGAGACAGTACTTCACGCCTGCACACCGATTGGCTCTGTATAGAGCCCAGGTTCGGCCACACATGGAGTATTGTTCGCATCTCTGGTCTGGGGCACCCCAGTATCAACTTGAACCATTTGATCGCATACAGCGTAGAGCCGTTCGTATCGTTGGGGACCCAAATATCTGTGAAAGGCTAGACACTTTGGCGCTGCGTAGAGACGTTTCCTCGCTGTGCGTTCTCTACCGCTTATACCATGGGGAGTGTTCTGGAGAACTTTTCGATCTGGTGCCTGCCGCTGAATTCTCCAACCGCACAGTACGACACAAATTAAGATATCATCCCCACCATCTGGACACGTGGAACTCTTCTACTGTGCAGTTCCGTAGGAACTTTTTTCCACGCACCACACTAATGTGGAATAGCCTACCTGCGGCAGTGTTTCCTGATCGATGCGACATGGGTACCTTCAAAAAGCGCGTCTACGTCCACCTTAAAGGCCGGCAACGCTCTTGTAACAACTCTGCTGTTACACAGGGCCGTGGGCGTCGGTGATCACTTACCATCAGGTGACCCGACCGCTCGTTTGCCTTGTCCTTCCCATAAAAAAAAAAAAAAAAAAAAAGAAGCTATGTGCTTCATTTTTTGGACGTCAAATTATTTGTTTATTGCCACCAGTTGCCAAAAATTCACAATTTAATAATTATTATTAGTGACAATGATAGGTACTCTTGAAATAGACTGGAGCGAGCATTTAATTCCCAAGGCGTGTTATCATTTTTTAAATCATTAATATGGTATTAGCCTTTAACACACAAACGTCGTTTCACAACTTTTTTAAATTATAGTATAGCAACCTCTCACATTTTCTGAGATCCTATTGTAGAAACAACCGTCCCGTCCCGTGAAAGAATTACAGATTTGATGCAATCTATTTACAGGCGCGATAGTTTATGCCTATTTCTGATATTTACATTGTATACCGTCGAGGACCGGAGTCGTGGCGCAGAGGCGGAACGTCTGCCTATAACGTGCGCGTTTTTTCTATTTCCATTTTCATTACGACTAATCAACAGATTATCTTAACACTAGGTTCCTATGGTTCCTGCAGTTCCCTCTGCCTACCCTACTATGGGCGGGATAAAGCGTGAAGCTAAAAAAACAACCAATGTAGTCATCAATATCATCAGATATTGGTCAAATCGTTATTATTTTTCTTTACATAAACTACATCATCGAAGATATATTGTAATGCAACGGTCACTATATTTATTTCTTTAAATTTTGGTGTTATGGAATCTTTACGATTTAAGTTATAGATTACGCGATTAGCTCATCTCTGAAGATGAAATTAGAGAAAGATATTTATTACATCCTGAAAGTAGGAATTAAGTGTCAAGCCGCGTATATATATTTGCAAATTCAAATAATTTTAATTGAGTAGTAATTTTATTACACACGTTTCATTTTTTAATGCCACAAACATTACTTCCAGTTTACTAAAGTCAAAATGCCTCAGACCTGATACTTGACCTACATTTATTCATTGTTATTAACAATATGATAAGCTTGAAATAGACTAACTTTATAATGAGATCATTAATTAGGTACCATAATATAATAACATTTAATATACAAATGTAATTTCGATTTCTTTTAAAATGTGATTTGAAACATTCTTGGATGTTTTCTTAGAAGAGTTACAGTTATGCAAGACAAACATTAAAAAAATTGTTGGCTGCATCATTCCAAAATATAATTAATGCTTTAAACAAGCCATGTTGTACATCAGTTAACGACTTAATATTTTAACTACAAAATCTGCTGAATATATATGCCAATCTATCAATATGAAGTCCCCATTGTAACTTAAAGTCAATGGTGATACTAAGCAATACCGTATAATCAACAAGATCCGCGCTTTCATCATCCAGTACTTTGTGACAGTGCATTGTGTACAAAGTAAATTGCATTTTGTTGTCTTTTTTATTTATAAAATAAATGAAGTATCATCAGCAAACAGTAGTCATAGCTCTTTCTGACTAAGTATTATAATTCATTTATATATATTAACAAAAGGACACGATGAACTTTAAGCCCTATGAGACTCCCATACTAAATAATAAGATTTGTTTAAGCTTTTATAATAATATTTCAATATTTTAAAACGAAAATTATTTGCTATCTATCACAATACTTGTCACTGTCACGTTGACGTAGTTGACATTTATTATGAAATAAAATCTCTGTTCTCGAAGTTATCGCGGCGTTTTGCTAATAGGTTTGTATGTGATAAAGCAAATCGTGCTATTTGCGTCACGATAATTGATCTAAGTGAGGTTTTTACCACATAATAGTATAATGTGACTATAAAATTTACTTAAAATAGTTTCATGGGTGATCGTCAAAGGGTTTTAAGAGCCGAGGAGATGGCTACGACGAGTACAGCAGTGACAACAGTGCCGCCTCAACTACAGGAGGTAAACAGAAAAACAACCTTATCAACTTTATTTAACTAGGTAATACTCGGTCAAACATATAGTTTACAAGAGATAATAAAACAACTACTGCGATCTCCATCAGTCTCGGCGTATTTGCGCGATATTCACAATGAATGTCATAGAACGGTCTATAACTAAAATTTTAAATCCTTCAAAATGTTCTTATTATTATATGTTTCAAAAATGTGCAAAGCCAAAATATTCCACTAAATGTGATGGCTTACTCAGTGATGTCAATGTTATTGATTTAACCAGAGTAGTTGCGGGACCTTTTTGCACGATGACTTTAGGGGACTTGGGTGCAAATATTATCAAAGTAGAAAGTTTAGATGGAGATGAATCTAGGAAGTGGGGTCCACCCTTCATTAAAGGCTCTAATGATTCTGTTTATTTTTTGGCTATTAACAGAAATAAGAAAAGTATTTGCATAGATTTTAAAACTTTAGAAGGTAAGTTGCTTGATTTAATATTTAAATATTTGACTTGAATTTAAACAATTTAAGCTCTTTAAAATTCATTTTACTAAACATAATTTAAAATAATAAATATATTTTATTTTTTTTCTTAGGGAAACAAGTTTTATATGATCTTACAAGAAAATGTGATGTAGTAGTAGAAAACTTTCTGCCAGGAAAATTAGATAAGCTTGATGTTGGTTACAACAAGTTAAGCAAAATAAATCCTAAAATAATATATTGTGCTATAACTGGATTTGGGCCAACAGGGCCTTATGCTAAAAAGCCAGGGTAAGATACTCTATAAAAACTAAATTTATTTACAATTTAAGAAATGGTAAATTTGTGCTTTTATTTATTTAAATTAAGGTATGATGTCATTGCTGCTGCTATGGGAGGCTTTTTGAATTCCACCGGTGAAAGAAATGGTAATCCGGTAAAAGCTGGAGTTGCAATTACTGATATAACCACAGGTCTTCATGCTTTTGGGGCAATTATGACAGCTTTATACTATAGAGATAAGACTGGGTGTGGACAAAAAATAGACTGCAACCTCCTTTCTACACAAATTTCAAGTATGATTAATATCGCCAACAGTTATTTAAATTGCGGCATAGAGGCACAAAAGTGGGGTACCGCTCATGCAAATTTAGTTCCATATCAAACATTTAAAACGAAGGATGGATATATAGTGATAGGCGCTGGATCAAATGCTCAGTTTGTAGATTTTTGTACTCTCATCAATAGGCAAGATCTGATTGAAGATGAGAGATTTAAAGATAATTCTCTAAGAGTGAAACATCGAGATGAGATTGTAAACATTATAAGTGAAATTATTGTGACTAAAACTAAAAAGGAGTGGGCGGAAATTTTTAAAAATGCATCTTTTCCTAATGGTCCTGTTAATACTATGCAAGAAGTTTTCGAAGATGAACATGTTAAAGAAATTGAGTTGGTTAAGGAATTGACTCATGAAGTAGCGGGTAAGGTGAAAATGGTGGGACCCCCAACTTTATATTCCGCAGGTGGTAATAAAGTAAGAACAGCTCCTCCAACTCTAGGACAGCATACTAAAGACATATTATCAAACTTTTTAGGCTACCACGAAGCTAAGATTAATCAATTATTTGAAAATAAGATTGTAAAATAATTTTCTTTTATTAATGTAAATGTATATAAATAGGTTTTTAACAAGTGTTGTCTTATTACATAATATATTGTACTCATAATTGTCATTATTGAACAAATGTTTATACAACACAAGTGTTTTCTTTTATTTATCTCTTGTGATAATTTTTTATCTGAAATTAATCTGAAACAAAACAATGAGTATTGAAAAATTTACTTCATCTTTTTGTCTTATATGTTTTATATATATATATATATATATATATATATATATATATATATATATATATATATATATATATATATATATATATATATATATATATATATATATATATATATATATATATATATATATATATATATATATATATATATATATATATATATATATATATATATAATATATTGTTATAAAAACTTATGCACCGATATCTAAGACGCACTTTCTTTTTAAGTGCCGCTTTTACTAGAGAGAGACGGATAATAGGTTATTGACATTTTAGTAAATAAAATTTATCAAACGTATTTGAGTTGTGAAATGAGACACGGATCTCATTTTATGCAGAAATATCAAAGCAGTATTTTAACTTCAAAACATTAGAGTAAACGACTGGTGCATGTTAAAACTTATGCATTTTTTTACTTAAACTTGACTCAATGCAGCTTTTCTTACATATAAACATATACTCTATTTTTTAACTATATGGCTATGGCTATGTACTGTTGGCAGGCTACATTTGGTAACTTTTAAAAACGTGTCTCCACCTTAGTTACCCTTATCTTTACTAAAAAAAAAAAGCTAAAAAATATTTTGGTCACTCACCGTTTTGACTTAATCGAAAATATATGTTTTATAACATAATATTATATAGGTAATTTGATAATATTAAAATACTTATTTTTTAGCTTCACGCTTTATCCTATATGTTGCAGGCTAGGCAGAGGGAACTGCAGAAATCATATGAACCTAGTGTTAATACACTCCGTTGCTTAGTCTAGTTGTTTTCTCCCTCCCCCCTTTCCGCCTTTTTCGAGGCATTGCGTATAGAGTGGCGAAACTCAACGCCGCGCTTTGCCTAGTTTCCAGAACGAAGAAAATTGAAAGAAAAAACTATCTTCCCCGAGTGGGAATCGAACCCTCAAACTGTTGCGTTTACAGGCAGACGCTTACGCCCCTGCGCCACGACTGTCGTCAAAAAAAAATACTTAAAGAAAACATAAAAAATTAAACACATCGGGATTTGAACCCGCGCCGGGCGAACCGTACAAACGCTCTGATTACTGATAATAATTTTTTCAATAACAAAAGGTATTCTATTGAAGTTGTTTGTTACTGAACGTAGCTTGTACACAATAGGGGTCGGCGGAGCGCGTAGTGATAACGCTGAGGCCGACGCGCACGCAGTCGAGGAAGAAGGTCGTCTGGACAGAGGACACTGTGGACAATGAGAATATGAACAAGAAGAAATCTAAATGTAAGCATGCACTTATAATAAGTGTAAATACATCATATGTATATATGTCATCGTTTTCAGCCTTTTTGTAAGATGCCTCCCACAAGTGCTGGCACGAAAATCGGTAAATGTGTGTATGTAAATTAAAAACAATCCTACAAACCTCCACTTTTTGAAGTTTTAAGAACAGAACATTAAAGTAGTTAGATACATTCTAAGGGAATATTTTATAAAAGTAATTCCAACATAGATAACATTTTTGCGTACATATTTGTAAATTCGCAGAGTATATTGGTATTTTTTGAATAATTGAGTTTTACTGATGAAAATATTTTACATTTGATGCTAACGTTGGGCAGTAGCGTTTTTCTATGAATAACGCAATTTTTGAAGATTTTTTAAGCCCTTGGCCGTTGATTTCCACTACTCAAAACGAAATTCGAGTAGAAAATAGTGAATTGAATGTAGAGAGTGCAGGCAGAGAATATTATCATTACAATAAGTAATAATGCATGACATTATGAGTAATATAAGTCTGGAAATAATTTATTATAGTAGCAACCTAATGTTAAGACACAACGTTCCCCGCTTTCCGTCTTTTCGTAGCATTTACGTGTTAGGTGTGGGAACTTAACGGTGCTCTTTTGCTTAGTTACCAGAGCGAAGAAAACGGAAATAGAGAAATCCATCTTCCCGTGTTGAGTGGCGGAACTCAACGCCATCATTTGCCTAGTTTCCAGAGCGAAGATATTGGAAATAGAAAAAAGTCTATCTTTCCCGAGTGGGAATCGAACCCACAAACGTCGCGTTTACAGGCAGACGCTACGCCTCTGCGCCCCAACGGTCCTCAATTATTGTTAATATTTTAATATTTGTTTGTAATATTTTCAAAGGTTGCTGTATATATGAAAAGCCTCACCGCTTCGACGAATCGGACTCAGAAGACAGCGACGACGAGTGCGAGCACTGCTTCGGCCACGTCGAGAGAAAACACAAGAAACACCAGCACACTACCTCTACTGAAGTGCAGGTAGCTTTCACGCATGGTATCCCGCATGTAGCGGGATAGGTTGAAGGAACCCAGTGTGACACTCTGTTACCTATTTTTTGTATTGTGGGAATCGAACCCGTAACCGTCGCCATTTTATTATGTGATATTTTTGATCAAGGGTTTTATTTATTGCAGCGTTTGTATTTTAATATAACAAATAATAATGTGATTCCAATGCTTATGAGAACTAATTAGTACCTAGACGTTGCAAGTTTAAATAATTTTTGAAGATTTTTTAACTTTTTTCAATGATCCCTACCTTCTACCTACTGACTACCTGTGACAACCAATCATAGTGTTCAAAACGCCTGGTTCCTGAAGTTCATTTCAATATACTAATATTAGAACTTAAAGAAACACAATAATTTTGAACGCAGTGTGGTTTTTATGTTTTCTTTAAGCATTTTTTCTATCATCTGTGTGAATTAAAACTTTAAAAATCATAGAAATATATTTAAAATTTATTATTAATTAATTCTCTTAAACGGACAAAAGCACAACTTGTTAGCAAATCTTATTATAAGGTTAGCAAATCTTATTATAAGGTTAGCAAATCTTATCATATAAATGACAAAGACGCGTGAAGTTAAGTAATACCTTTCTTGTATGTAAAATTATTAAAAGAGGTGCTGAGGAGTTTCCTTCGCCATTTCTTTTCCTCCGAAACTATAGTAGATAAAAAATTGACGTGCATTATTGTATCTGTGACATTAATAAATTGAATAAAAGCCGTGGACGCGGGTTCGAGTCCCGCTGCGTTAAAATTTTTATGTTTTCTTTAAGTATTTTTTCTATGCTCAGTGTGGATTAACACTTTAAAACCCATAAAAAAATTTAATAAAAATAGCATTCTCTCTCGCCAAACGATTGTTCTTTGTAATGGTCTTTGGGTAGCGGAAATTTGTAAAAATCTCCCTACAGAGATGCTAACAACGATATAAGTTGTATAAAAGCATATAAGAGTTTCAACGCGGCGTGATGTAGAACGCATGGCTCAGTGGTGAGAGCGCCTGCACGGTTCGCAGGAGGGCGCGGGTTCGAGTCCCGCTGCGTTCAAATTTTTATATGTTTTCTTTAAGTATTTTTTCTATCCTTAGTGTGGATTAACACTTTAAAAACTATAAATAATACAAACCATAAATTAATAAATTATTTATTTTGATTTCTTCCACTTAAAGGAGGCAACAGAGCAAACGGCGTCTATAACTCTTCAACCGACCGAGCCGGCGCCCACACCGCCCGACAAAATGGAAGAACAATAATAATAACATATTATTATGAATAAATAAGAATTAATACATAATGTTATTAACATATTACTATATGTGTATATTTACATTGTTGTCCCCTATTGAAGCTAACGTATGTTTAAGATTTGTAAGTAATTTAGAAGGTTTTTTAGTGTTGTCCTCAAATTTTACATTACAGTAGACTCCCGTATAACGCGAGTTTATACATCGCAATTTCATACAATTTATTATAATTTTTTCAATTAATATTATATTTTTCAAATATCTCATTCGCGTTATACAAGTTTTTTCTCATTCAGCGCGATTTCCTATAACGCGATTTCATACAACGCGTAACATATTACTCGCGTTATACGGGAGTCTACTGTATATATTATGTACAAATAAGTTATTTTTGTTTTGGTTCAGTACAATGACCCATTTCAAAATGATTAGCCAATATCTAGTTTGGGTTTACACTAGAGTTAAGATGATGCAGATACAGTTCTTAAAATGAATATAGTAAGGCTTAATTTGCTTTGCACGTGAAGATGTCAGCCATTTATAGCAGGATTGGTAATAGGGAACTTGGTGATTAAACACTTCATTTCCAACTTTCCGGCCAACTTCAGTGACGGAACTCAACGCTGGACTTCACCTTGTTGCCAGAGAAGAATTGAAAAGTAATTCATTCCGAAAGCCGAAATCGAACCTACAACCGTCGCGTTTACAGACAGACGCTGTGTCTCATTAATCTTATTAATTTATTAACGTTATATATGACTATATATAGAGAACTGTCGTGGCGCAGAAGTGCAGTGTTAGTCTGTAAACGCGACGGTTTGTGGGTTCGATTCCCATTCGCGGAAATTGAAGTTGGAGGAAAAGTTGAGTCTCGCCACTCAACACACAATGTCTCGAAAGGCGGAAAGCAAAGCGGAGTGTCTTAACACTAGGTTCCTGTGGTTCTCTCTGCCTACCCTGCTGTGAGAATGAATCTATATGAAAAACATAACTTCCTAAACATACGGTAGCTTTTATTTAGCCATAATTATAATAAACAAGTTATAAATGCATTTATTCTATTCCTATACTTGTAAAAAAACTAAAAATCCCAACGTCAAATACGCGACTTTCATTGGCCATACATAAAGTTTGGTGTGTTTTTAGTATTTACTAAATAAAATGTTAATATTTGTCATGAGGAATTGATCAATTTTTTGTCATTATTCATCTAATTTTTAGTTTTAAAAAATATTTATTAATTAAATAGGGATTAAACAGTATTAAATGTTTAAAAGTAAAATTTTATTAAATTTTTCTTTTCTTTTTGGTGTCGGTGTTCATGTTAAACAAAACTATAAAATTTAAGACTTCTTATTTAATAAATTGGAATAAAACAAATATAAAGCATTTATTTCACTTCGATCTATGCATAGATATATATAACCTATATGTCATTAAAATAAAGAAAAAAAAACAATGTTCGAAGATAGAAGAAATAGAAAAGAGAATGAACTTTTACGAAGAAATACAATATATAAATAAGACTTTCCTAATCAAAACAATAAAATAATTTAATTTTTAAAGTTATATATAACCTTATTTTATGCATTGGTCGATTCCTAAAAACGCTGCACCCCGTAACATTTACATTAACGTAACATTTCTTCCGAAGAAGATTATTTTAAAAATAACTGGTACCAATGAAACCATTGTCAACATTTTAAAAATATTTATTTAATATACTTGTGAAAGCAAACATCACTTTTTGATATTTACTCGACTTCAATAACAAGCAAATTACACTATTATAAAAATTTACATACTATTAGATTTTATAAAAAAAATAAGATAATTTTAAATACTATCACGTTTTCTCCCCAAATATTTAGCATAGATAAAAAATTATTAGATAGATCAGAAACTCGATTAACCAAATTACTTGGTAATTCGAATAATTGAATATGTAGAGAAAAACTATGCTGCATTTTTTTAAATAGACGTTTTAAGAAAATTCAGCATTTAATCTGTGCATTAATAAAAAAATCTTCACGAAAATGTCATTTGTCAAAATGTTTATATACTATGAAATACGAGAAACATATCATTTAAGAAATAGAAAATATTCAGTCTTAAATAGGGGTTACCTAAGAATCCAAATTATAATAAAACGAAGGCTAACTTAAACAAAACATGAATACTGAAAATTATTTGACTAAATTAATGGTCTTACTGTTAAAGGCAATACGAACTAGATAATAACTATGTCAAATGTGTCTTGTAAAAAATATAATGAGTGTTTTTTTAGAAAATATTCGAATCAATCAAAAAGACACAGATCAATTTTTTATTTAGTTCAAATTTAAAAACTTGTAGCTACATCCTTCTTTCAGCGTTCAACCGCGCATCAAAGCCATGTCTACCAAAACACATACGTCTATACAATTTCACCCAATTTTATATAATTATTTTTGTTTTTAAACAATATTATATAGAGGTATCTTTTCTTTATTTATATTCAATGGTAATGTTCTCAGCCGGAGGTAGCAGATTTAATTCAGAAAAAGATACACCCATGTGACTGATTTTCATGATTACCATAATAAAAATAAGTCAAACATATTTTCATTTAGACAACAATGACTTAAATTTTCAATAAATATTATCACTTGTCTCAGTTGAAATTTGACAATACTTGAACAAAAGTATTTTTAAAAAAAAATCAAATTATCTTTATTATTTAACATTTTGTAGGAATTGTAAAGTTAGAAATGTTTTTGTTGTCAAACAATTGCAATACAATTGGCTAACTGTAGAATTTATTCAATTATCAATTGAACTGTTAAGTTCGAACATCAGTTATATTTTTCACCAACCCGTCTTTTCCACATCTTTAAAAGGATACCAAAAGTAAAATTCTGGGTCAAAAACTTGCCTGTATGCACGTTTAAAACGCTTCCACAGATAATATATAAAGGTGATGATGGATCTACTTAAATATTTTTGACAACAATGATGTAATAACAAAATCATTTATAAAATTATTTATATAACCTAATTACAAAACTAAAATGTTTATACAATAAAACTTATCTAAAAAAATTATATCATATTAAAATGTAAGAACAAATTGACCAAAAAGCATTCACCTGTACAATACCTAATTTTCAATAATTTATTGATAGCAAAACTCATTTATTTAAATTAATGCTCAACACAGGAATCATGATCTGTGACCGAAACATTAAAAATACCTAGAATAAATAAACAGATTACTGTCCATATAAAAAATATGTAAAAATTAAAAATATACTGATTAAAGGAAAAGTTTTTGTGACAAACATACATACACACATTTAATTAAAAAAAGTCAAATACATTTATTTTCAGTTTTCAGCACATAATGGAGAAGGCGGAGAAAAGCTTATTTTAAGATACTCCCTTTATTATATCATATATTGTCTTCTACATACACATTTTAATAAGAGATTTTTCTAACCGATTACACACAATGTGTAACAACACAAGTAGCTTTAGTAAAAATAATAAATATATATTTACTCAAGACTACTGTTATGTTCCAATCCATAAATTGAGGCTTGCATTCCATCATCTCCTTAGTTTCCTGCAAAAAGATATATTATAAATATAATAAAATAAATAACATATATATATATATATATATATATATATATATATATATATATATATATATATATATATATATATATATATATATATATATATATATATATATATATATATATATATATATATAACAATAATAATAATTAGACTATTAATTCGTAGTATAACTTTTAATCTATGTGGTCTTTATTTCCCCTGCATGCATGCATGTCTCGTGTTACTGAACAAATTTTAACATTTTTTTAGCTTCATGCTTTATCCCGCACATGGCAGGGTAGGCAGAGGGAACTGCAGGAACCATATGAACCTAGTGTTAAGACACTCCGTTGCTTAGTCCCTGATTTCTCCGTCCCCGCTTTCCGCCTTTTTCGAGACATTGCGTGTTGAGTGGCGGAACTCAACGCCGCGCTTTGCCTAGTTTCCAGAGCGAAGAAAATAGAAATAGAAAAAATCTATCTTCCCCGACTGGGAATCGAACCCACAAACCGTCGCGTTTACAGGCGGACGCTTACACATCTGCGCCACGACGGTCCTTTTTAACATGTATTTATAATATATAGTATACATTATGAAAACTGTAGTGAACTGTAGTGAACTGAGTGTCTTAACACTAGGTTCGTATGGTTCCTGCAGTTCCCTCTGCCTACCCTGCCATGTGCGGGATAAAGCGTGAAGTTATTATGAAATCTATGTAATTTCATAAAAAAATTACCTACATACCCTTATATCAACATACCCCATACAAAATTTAGTAAAGAACAGCTCTGAAGCCTAATCTATAGCGATAGGCGTTAGCTATTAAAATGTTGAAAATGAGCACTATCACTCTCCGTGCTAGATATACGAACATTAGTCCTGTTAATAAAGTAATTCAATACAAATATACAATACTAAAAGTAAATGGTAAAGCAATAGCTCTTTTTCATTTTATTTTTTACACTGAACACATTTTGTTTTTTTTTTTTATAGCTTCACGCTTTACCCCGCATATGGCAGGGTAGGCAGAGGGAACTGCAGGGACCGTGGGAACCTAGTGTTAAGACACTCCGTTGCTTAGTCCCTGCTTTCTCCGTCCCCGCTTTCCGCCTATTGCGTGTTGAGTGGCGGAACTCAACGCCGCGCTTTGCCAGAGCGAAGAAAATGGAAATGGAAAAATTCATCTTCCCCGACTGGGGTTCGAACCCAGAAACCGTCGTGTTACAGGCAGACGTTGCGCCTCTGCGCCACGACGGTCCTCAGTATTCAGATGTCATTTACACATACACAAGTTATTGTTAATGTTGTCTAAAATCTTTAGAAAAATTAGGTGCTTTAGTTTTATTATAATAAAAAAAAAGAACAGGAAATAACTTCTCAAAATGTTTGAATTCAAACTGGTTATCTTGATATCATGTACTATATATAACAACAATATGTTTGTATGTGTGTACACGGTGTATGTACACACATACAAACATATTATGTGGAAGTAATATTAAATATTAAAAAAAATGTAAAGATTATTGTATATGTTCATTATGATAAATATTAATTCTATGTATTAATATAATCAATATTTGTGATAAGAACATATAGTGTAAGTTAAAAAAGGGTGCGGACCAAGTGTCTGTAAGAGCTAACTACTTTTTAAGACGACGTTCACGTCCTACTACCTATTGTGATCACTTCACGTTTGTGAAGTGATCACAATAGGTTTAGGGAAACCTGGCTGAGTTTGTTGTGGGCTCTTCTCACCAGGACGCGCTTGGAACCCTCGTAACCTTAGTTTTAAGTCATGGAGTGTGTAGGTTTCAGAGGGACTCAATTCGATATTTACTATCAAATTGGGCTCCTTTGACACTCCTCCGTTCGCTCTATCTGACGTACACAAGTGATCATCTTATTGATTCTAAGTGGAAAATAAATAAATAAATAAAAAAAAATCATTATGTGTGAGTTTTCTACATACATACAAAAGACAACAAAATTTAAACAATCTGAGCATTTAAACATTTAGCTTCCACTAAAGCTGCTGTATTTTTCCAAAATAAATTTCAAACTCACCTGTTCAAAGGTTTCTCTTTATAAACAATAGCTTTCCTGGGCCTCCTCGTCCTACACTCACTCACCAACTCACTACCACTGCTATCACTATCACGACTGTTACGTTCACTACTATTATTATTATGACTATCATGTGATTGAGTGTCATTATCACTATGTTGTCTACTCCGGCTATCACGCTGATGTCTAATTTGAATGTCACTCCGATGTCTATTTATATCACTTTGTTGTCTATTTAAATTGTTGCTTTGTCGTTTATTTTTATTATTATCACCTTGATGTCTAATTTCACTATCACTTTGACTATCATTTTGATGTTTATTTTGCTTGTTATCTTCTTGGCTGTTGTTGTGACTGCTTCGACTGTCGTTGCTGTTGATTCTTTTTTGGACTCTCGCTTTGGAAACCCCTGAGCAACCAGGCTCGGGGTGATTGGTGTTTGCTTCTCTATAAATATATTTGTATAATATTAACATTACAAATGAAGAATGTATAGAAATATGCCTAACAGTGGGCAATACTATGATGACGGAGAAGAAGAAGAATATCAATGTTCAGGTACTTATATTTTTCTTTTCTTTGAAATTTTGGAAAACAATATTAATAATTTTTAGGATCATTGTATGGAGCATGTTTTTAAAACTTTCACTATGGTTTTAAAATTATGTACCACAAATATCTCAATGTATATACTAAATATAATTAAAAACATTACAATACTTAAAAAATATATATATAACTTCACGCTTTATCCCGCATATAGCAGGGTAGGCAGAGGGAACCGCAGGAATTGTTGGAACCCAGTGTTAAGAAACTCCGCTACCCGCTTTCTGCCTTTCAAGTCACTATGTGTTGAGTGGCGGAACCCAACACCGCGCTTTGCCTAGCTACCAGAGCGAAGAAAATGGAAATGAAAATTTTCCTCCTTGAGTTGGAATCGAACCCACAAACCGTCGCGTTTACAGGCAGACGCTACGCCTTAGCGCCACGACGGTCCTCAAATAGACTTTAAAAATACAAATTTACTATTTAAATACAAAAAAATACTTACAAAACAATAACTCTTGAATCGGTGGATCCATTGGGACTTGGTGCGTCGAATCTCATCAACATCTTCGACGGTGACACACTCCTTACTTGGAATATAGGAGATCCCTCTACTGACTGCCTCCTTGGTTCAGGTTGGTGCGGGTTCGATTTGTTACATTTTGGTGAACTATCGTCCTTTGAGCGTTTCGGTGGCGATGCGTCGTTCAAGTCATCGTCTAAACGCATTTTTGCCACAAGCACTTTCAGAATGCGTCCATTGTTGCTGTGGAGTTGGATATATATATATATATATATATATATATATATATATATATATATATATATATATATATATATATATATATATATATATATATATATATATATATATATATATATATATATATATATATATATATATATAAATTCCAATTATTGTTTTATAGAATATATAGCTATTAATATATAAAAAAGTGTGTAATATTACAAATATAGTAAATAATTGTGTAAATATTAAAACTTAATGTTAAAATATTTATTAAAGTCATATTTATTATTCATATAAAAAGTATATTTTTAAATTTCAAATGCCCTACAGTAAAAAGTAAGAAATTTGTATTGAGAGAATAAGGACATTTTTGTAGACTTATATACATACAATATTACTTCAGACAACATTACAGTGCAGATGTATGAGGTTTTCAACTATCCACAATTCAACAAGTCTAGGTCCAGCATACAAATATTGATAAATATATATAACTTGTATTTCTTTAAGTTAACCCGCTACTTGACACTCATCCACCACCACAGGTTGACTGAAAGATCTCGTATAGAGATTAGTCCAAGTTTTTTTTTGGTTTCACGCTTTATCCCGCATATTGCAGGGTAGGCAGAGGGAAGGAACAGGAACCATATGAACCTAGTATTAAGACACTCCATTGCAGGAACTAATCTCTGCTTTTGCTGTCCCCGCTTTCTGCCTTTTTCGAGGCATTGCGTGTTGAGTGGCGGAACACAACGCCGTGCTTTGCCTAGTTTCCAGAGCGAAGTGGGAATCGAACCCTCAAACCCTCGCGTTTACAGGTAGACGCTTACGCCTGTGCGCCACGACGTTCTTCAAGTCCACGTTTGCGTACTAAATTGAACGTAATACTTCAAACTTTACGCACGTATATTAGTGCAGTAAAGCATATTATCGGGTGACACTAGGTATTAGGGACGTTGGTAAGAGGCACAAGAGGTGAGAGGCGTACCTGAGTCGGCGGGAGAGGCGCGGGGGGTGCGGGCGCGGCGAGTAGTGCGGGGAGGCGGAGAGGCGCGGCGTGGCGGGCGGCGGCGACGTGCGGCGGCGGCGGCGCACCGTCGGGGAGAACTCGCACATGCTCACGCCCACGCCCAATCCCACGTTCTCGCCCACGCCCACGCTCGCGTTTGACGATGGCGGCGGTTGGTGCTGGAGTTTATAGCAACGATTGATTACGATGACAGGAATTATAAAAATATAACACATATTTTATGGCAAAAAAGTACAACAAAAAATATGAAGTTTCATATAATAGTTTTTTTTAATCGCAAGAACCGTAGGATCCTAGTATTAAGACACTCCGTTTTGGCATTGCGTGTTAGTTTAGTATCTCTACGCCAAGCTTCGCCTAGTTTCCAGAGTGAAGAAAATGGAAATAGAAAAATCTGTCTTCCTCAAGCGGGAATCGAACCCGCAAGCTATCGTGTTTACGGATAGACGCTACGCTTCGGCTCCACAACGGCTCAAATAATAAAGTAAAATTTTAATTATTTATAATAAAATAAACAATTATATCATATGTTACCTCAGACTGGTTTGAACTGCTCGGTCCTGGTTCATCATTCACTGTACTGTCTTCAAACTCTGTGGTTGAATCTGGTTCAAAGTTGTTTGAACTCTTAACTTTCCTCTGCAATATTATTATGTATATTTGTTTCATTGTTAAACACAATGAGATATATAAATATAAATTAATAGTAATAATGTAAATTATATAAACTCCAATTACCTTTGATCTTGGTCGATCCAACAACCAACTTGGTCCTTCCAAAGGATTATCTATTCTGGATCTGTTTAAAAAAGAAATTACAATAAATTTTATTTTTAAATTTCAAATAAAATTTAAAATATATAGAAATCAGAATTAAATACATGTAAAAATATTTGTATAAATTTGAATTACATAAGAATGTTATAAATGATAGATTGTGAGTGACTTTGTGAACACATTGTTAAACCATATTGCTGAAAGGATCAACATAAAATTTGGAAAAGGGACAGATTGGGATAACACACTAATTTTTATCCCATGGAAACAGGATAAAAGGGATATATTATCTTACTTTAGTTTTATGATAAGGAAATCATAACACTTGCTTATCAGTTTTCAGGGAACAAAGGCCAAAGGAAAAGCTAGTATTATAAATAAATATGTACACAAATCTCAATCAATAACAACTTGGCCTATCAACAAAATAAATTATATTTCACTGATAACTGACTCAACCAAAAGAGGACATGGTTCTAAGACAACAAGTCTGTATTGTATTCATTTTATTAGTATATATATCTTAAATAACTAATGTTCCATTAAGAATAAAAAAAAACAAACCTCTCTGGTGTTAAATCATCCTCGGGTTCAACATCTTCACTCACAGCATCCAATCTTCGACTGAAAAAAAATATAAATTACTAAAAAAAATTATACTTTCATAGATAATCATTTAAAATATTTAATATCAATATATATAATGGAAATTATATAATATTACACAAATACTAAAAAATGCAACTCAAAGTTATACATAATATATATATTACAAGAAACCTGTTGATTACATGTAATTAAATTATTATTACTTAATACAAATGAAATGAAAATGCAATTGGCTGCGAGAGGGGCTTTTTAAACCAAGAGAAATTCATATAAATCTATTATGACAAAAAAATTTAAAATAAATACATACGATTCCTCAAAAACATCGTTTTCTGTAATATTTTGGGGTTCATCTGATATTCTTTCAGTACTATCTGTGGAAGGAAATATAATTAAATGAGATATCAGTGAATAGTGGGTTTTTATTTTAGGTCCTCGAGCACCTATGTTATGCTGATTTATAAGTAAAAAGCTTGACATATAAGTTAAGTGGTGAAATTCAATCCCGCCTTTTATCATGTCACCTCAGGTAGGAAATAAAAATAATTATTTCCCCGTTTAAGAATTGAATCAAGAACTGTCGCGTTCGCAGATGCTGCGCTACTATGCCACAACAAATAATTAAAGTAATCTAATTAATGTATAGCAATACATATACTAGCTAAACTAAAATTATACATAAACAAGAGTAGCCAACATAACTAAAATTCTCACAAAATTTGGTTATTCCATTACAATTTCTAAAGACCATATTTTATCAATATATTCTAAGATTTTCGTCTAAATATCACCCTCTGCTAATAAAACGGTTAAAAAACTTAAAAGTAAATTTAAAGGTTAAACATCTTAATATATGCCTCCAATACAATCTATATATACAAGTCATTTGGTATAAAACAATACTTATTGCATAATCTTTAACAGAAAAATCCTGTTACACACCATCCAAAGCCAAATCCTCGGTGCTATCATCAGCTCTATTCGTCTCCATATCATTCTCCACATTATTGACAGGTAATTCCCCCGCATCTATCCTTGTAAGCGGAATATATACATCTGTAAACAATAATATTATATATTTAATGAATATACTATACTAATAAAATACATAGCATATATGAGGAATACACTAATAAAATAAATGATTTGCTTCTAGATAATCAGTAGATTACGTTGACAGTAGTCAAGGCAATTTTCTACACATCTTGTTAAAGTCGATAAAATGATTAAGCCATGTTTTTTTTCATTTATCATTATGTGGTTGATATTATACAAAAAAATATAAAAACTATCGAAAGCATCTCTATAAGAAGACATAAAATTAAATTTAAAATAAAAACTTAGTTACAAAATTAAAAGTGATTTTAAGTGTCACAACATCCCAATCTTATTGTTCTTCGGCCATTTTGCTAAGATGTAAGAACACATAAATGAACATATTTATGATGTAAATTTCCATTCATGTAGATATAAAGCACACACACATACCCATTATTTAACAATCAATTTTTTTTCAATATGAGCATTAATAAATCAAATATGATAATACCTTGTAGCATATGTAAAGGCACAGCCCTTTCTGATGCACTGTGGTTTGTTTCATTGGGACTTCTACTTACAGACCCTGTAATCAAAATGCATTTATAACTTTAAATTTGTAGAAATATAAAACATTTAATTATCAATTAAAATATCAAAAATAAAAATCCTTGTAGATATGTAAATGTATTTCAACATTAAAAATAATTAAGTAAAGTAACAACAATAATTAAAATACAAGTAAATTGGTTACAAAATGTCAATGGTACCAGTACATATTACATTATAAGTTGTATGCTCATAAGAGAAAGATTTAATATTCATTTATACATATACGTATATATTATAACTTTCTCTTTTTTTTATATATATCTTCACGCTTTATCCCGTATATTGCAGGGTAGGTAGAAGGAACTGCAGGAACCATATGAACCTAGTGTTAAGACACTCCATTGCTTAGTCCCTGTTTTCTCCGTCCTCACTTTCCGCCTTTTTTCGAGGCATTGTGCGTTGAGTGGTGGAAGTCAACGCTGCACTTTGCCTAGTTTTCAGAGGGAAGAAAATGGAAGTAGAAAAATCCATTTTCCCCGAGTGGGAATTGAATCCTCAAACTGTCGCGTTTACAGGCAGACGCTTACGCCTCTGCGCCATGACAGTCCTCATATCTTTCTCCTATATACTATATTATATGTACTTGTGAAAATTTATTATATGGAAGTTCTAGACTGAAGATTCGTTGCAGGCCTTGAAGATTCATATTGTAGTTGTATACTAACTTGAGTTATTTGCTTGTAAAGTCCGACTTAGTGACACAACTGGCTGTATCAACCGTCCTCCTATCAACATAGGTGGTACAATATTAATTTTTTCTGATGAGGGTGTACTGCTTAATGTGCTCCATCTTGGCAAAGCTGAATCTAGCTCCTGACGATCTTGCATGTATGTCTTTGCTAGTTCTAAAGTACGGGCAACTGCGCTAGATGCTTGAACAAGGTGGGATAGAGCCTCTTCACTGGCTGTTTGTAATGCAGCATCAAGTTTTCTAGCATGAGCAGCTCCACCACTACGGAGTCTCTATAGAAATTTGAATCAATTGTTAATATGGACATATTTTATGTTAATGTAAATGTGAAGTGAATTGATGATATCAAATATAATGTTATATGCAATATAAAAACACCAACACAATAAATTATATAGTATTAGTTTTGATTTTTCTTTTTCTTTAGTGAATTCTATTGTTCAGATATTGATAGTGATTATTGTCATTAAATGAGAAACAAGTAACTGGCTGACAAAACAAATTAGTGACTATACAAAGCAAGAATTAATATTTGATTGCTTCAAGCAACACAAAGAATATTTAAAAATACCAGTAGAAAAATGATTATACTGCATGTAAGATGTTGCGAGATCCATTTTGTATTCAATAAAAGTTTTTATTTATACGCGGTAAACAAGAGAAACCAGACAAAGCTTGTGAAAAACTTACACTAAGCTTAAGCCTCAGATCATTTATTTCTTTCATTAAGTCTAATTTTTCGTTCTCCCTTTGGGCGGCCGTCATTTTCCAATACTGCACTTTCTGCACCAATTCAGTGTTCTTTTCTTTTAGATCTTTTATTTCACTTTCTAAGTCCGCCATTATAATTGTGTAAATTATAAACAACTAACGCGTCTTATAAAAATTGACAATATTCACCAATATTATAAACGATTAATATATTAATTAAAGTTACTAATGCACTGTGCACTAACGATCCGTAATAATGTTTTTTTAAAACAAAATGACATTGTTATTTGTGACAGTTTAGTAAAATTCGTCGTTCCACATTTGACATTAAACATATTTGTAATGTCAGTCCGGCCGCAAGCGTCTCCTTGAATTATATAAAATATTAGGGTAAAGAAAATGCACAAAGAAAAATTAAATAAATACATATATATTTTATATATAGATAAAATGAAATGACCATTTACTGCTAAATAAAGGAATTTTAATACAAAAATTGAAAATATGTACCAAAAGGTTTACTTGTGTCCTAATCTGTGCACATACCACAGATAGACTAATATTTATTAATGTGTTTTGAGTAAGAAGTAACCCGACGGTATGTCAAGAAAGCGTGTGACGGTGTGGTGAAAACACAACGCGGAGTGAGGTTATAAGTGTCCATAACTTTAACTTGTCTTTTTAAGACGAAATGTCTTTCCGCGGAAGAGGTGGTGGCGGCGGTCGAGGCGGGTTTGGAGGTAGAGGTGGTGGTGGAGGTGGCCGAGGATTTGGCGGAAGAGGACGCGGCGGAGGTGGCGGCGGCGGCTACAGACAACAAGATTTTGGTCCTCCTGAGTCCGTTATACCTCTAGGCCACTATGGATGGACTGTCCAAGATGATCTGGTGTGCAAAGTAGATATCGAAGACGTGCCCTATTTCAATGCACCAATTTACTTAGAAAATAAAGAACAAATCGGAAAAATTGATGAAATATTCGGTAACCTACGCGACTATTATGTGTCAGTTAAATTAGGAGAAAATATTAAGGCTAAAAGCTTTAAAGATGGTCAACAATTTTTTATTGATCCAGCAAAACTGTTACCATTGAAAAGATTTTTACCACAGCCACCTGGAGCTAAACGTGGTGGACGAGGAGGTCGTGGGGGTGGTGGTAGAGGCGGTGGCGGTTTTGGAGGCAGAGGCGGAGGTGGTTTTGGAGGAAGAGGAGGTGGAGGCAGAGGTGGCGGTGGCTTCGGAGGCAGAGGAGGAGGCGGTGGATTTGGCGGCGGAAGAGGAGGAGGTGGTTTTGGTGGAAGAGGAGGAGGTGGCGGTTTTGGTCGTGGCGGTGGTGGACGTGGGGGTGGCTTCAGAGGAGGCAGAAGATAGTGATAAGTGTATGGGCACTGCTAAGACAATTACATTGTATTTGTGTGACTCTTTTCATATATTAACATCTTAAATATATGAAATAATGAGAAGAAGAAATTTTATTAAAATCATTAAATTGCTGACTGAATGCTGACTTTTCTATACATTTGTGCAAATAAATATCTGGTAGTCTTGTTAGGTCTTACAATTTATTATATGCCTAGAGTGATACAAATATTTGTTACATATTAAATAAGAAATAAATAAAAAATGTAAAATGTGCAACTGATTTTTAATACCACTATTCCCTGAATCCTATAAAGTCAAAGAACATTACAACGAATACTATCAAGTTATTACTGCTTTTTAAATGTACTTAATGTATATCAATTTGTAAAGGTCTTTTCATGGTAATATGATACATATGAGTGATGCTGGGAAAGTTCAATATAGCATATATTTTACTTCAAATACAAAAAAATTCAATATATAATAATAAAGAAGATAAGTAAATAATAACAAAGATTTCCTGTTATAATTTTAAAAATAATTTCACATTATTTAACACTTTCTGCCCAATTATGACACAGAGCTAATCTAAAAGCTGTGTTACATTAGCCTCTATAATCTTACTATTTCAACATTTTTAATCCAATATTACATGGTCATTAAAAGAATAGACAAATAGATATCAATAGTATATTACTTTTCATAAATAATTAAAATTAACTAAAAACCGTAACCAAATCCTATATTTAAACACTTAACAGGTTTTTTCCTCTATGATTAAAAATATAGAAAGACTGTAGGTTCTTTTGTGTCTCCCATTTCATATTGTTTAATTCAGCTGCTGCTTGTATTTCCCTAAGTTTCCCTGATACATTGAGAACTCCCCACATTACTGCAAATAGGCTTGTCACTGCTTGTATAATTATCTGAAATATATGTTTAAAGAGTTAATTACTTATTAAAAAACTTGATAAGTTATTATTAATATAAAGTTTATAATCAGCACGGATTTTTTTAACAAAAATCATTGTGCATACTAACATCTAGGGGTAGTGTTGTAAATTCCTGTGATGTTATTCGAAGGTATGAGCGATCTGTAAATAAATGCCATATTGATATACAACAATTAACCATCTAAAATCTCATTTAACTGATAATAATACTTAAAAAACGTACGTTGTGCTGCTGAGAATGCTGAATGAAACAGCGATATAAAACCTACAATGATAATTATTTTATATATTGACGCCATTGTGATATAACACTTTCAATCAATAAAGTTTCTTATATATGTATACAAAATTCTTTTATATATGCTATTTTAGGTCTGATACGTTTAAATAACTTAAATAATTATTTATTGTAACTTGCACTTCATAGTAATTCGTCTTTGACATTTGACAATTGTCAATTGTCATTAGGTTACTTCAACGTTATTCTATCAAGATATGCTCGTATTTCACTATATTTCTTTGAAACTAAAATATTAAGCTATTGCTACTAAATAATACAATATATGCTTAAGTATTTAATATTAATAAAATTACTCATCTAATTTAAGAAATTTAGCAGAAAAAACATAAGATGAGGTGTGACAGTTGTCAGTTTATATAAAATAAATTTAAGTCAATTACAAATGATATATTTAATCTGTGGACAAGCACGTATGTTTTGTTAGGAGGCGGTTGTGTTTTACCGTTTCAATTATTGAGAAAAAGTTTTCTGTATTAATTACAGTAAGAAATTAATAATATGCCAAAACCAAAGTCAGAAGAAATGGAATTGGACCCTAAAGCTTCAAGGAAACCGACAAAAAAAAAGTTTTTTGATTACATTTACAATGAAGACACTGGTGAGATTTTGGGTAGAACTGCTGAAAGTTGGAGTAAGTACCATAAATTACTTTATAAAAATCAATCTCTATTAAGCTTACATGTTATACTGGGGTATTATTAATTTACATACTGTAAACTAAACAAGTAGCTTCTTATCGAAAGTTTTAAATAGAGGGCGTGGCTTTGGTTTGAAAGATTTAAAGTTTTAAGTGGTTTCTAAATAAAAACTTCCCATACTTTGGAGGAGTTTTGAATATCTTAATTGTAGTATATATATTATAATTTACTACATTTGTGTAAGTATTTTTTGTGGAAGCATAAAGCTAGATTTTATTATAAGTTAATATTATATGAATAGATATAAACATTATAACTTAAGTCTTAACTTTATATTTATTTTCATAAAAAAAGATAACTAGTTGTTAATAATATTTCAAAAAACTTACTTCTTCAAGTACATACGTACTTCTTCAAATTAATTATTTTCCCCCCTTTAATATTGTATAGGGATTAGTAGATAACTTTCTAGAAAAGTTTTGAAATATTCATTTAAATAACTTTTTTTTCTAATATATATAACATTTTTACATTGCTCTCTATTGTAGAAACAAAATAAAGCAAAAGTTAGAAATAATATACTTCTTCTTTATGTGTATTGTAATTTTTATTTAATTTTATTTAATGTAACATTAGCCAATACTATAAATGTTACACAACATTTGTGACCTTTGTTTAAAAAGAAGCCCCATTATCTTTAATTTCCTGAAGAATGTCAATAATACTTTGTTGTAAATTGCAGTATAGCTTTAATCTCTGAAGCCTTACTGGTTGTCTGCTATAATTAAACTGTGATATCAGATTCCACCCTCCATTTTATCCTTGATTGGTATTAGGCGCTTGGCTTTTAACACCACTTATACAATAACATTTATTTTAGTGGTAACAAAAAATACTTTGAAAAAGTACTTTTTATTTGTAAAAGGACCATCGTGGTTTCTGGGTTTGATTGAAGATGGATTATTTTATTTCCATTTTATTCGCTCTGGTAAACTAGGCAAAGCGCAGCATTGAGTACCACTACTCAACACACAATGCCTCGAAAGAGGCGGAAAACAAAGACAGAGAAAGCAGGGACTAAGCAACGGAGTGTCTTAACACTAGTTTCCCACGGTTCCTGCAGTTCCCTTTGCCTACCCTGCCATGTGCGAGATAAAACCATAAAGCTACAAAAAAAATTGAAAAGTTGATTTCAAAACTAATTGCACACTCTTAAAGAGATTATTGTTGTCTTAAACTTCTATTATATAGAAAAAGTTAAGTAAAATATTATTTAATTTAACTACAGCCAGACAGATGTTAAGCATATAATCTCTTGGAAATATAACCCACATAAGGATGGCTTAACACTAACTTGTATCTACTTATGCTTTTAAGAAGAACAAAGTATATGAACATAAATTATCTGTAATTTTATTCACAGGCAAAATCCTCTTGTTCTACATAATATTCTATGCAGTCCTCGTAGCATTATTTGCAATATGTATGGTGACGTTTCTGCAGCATTTCATTAACCCAAGAGTGCCAAGGCTCCAACAAGAGGCTAGTTTGATAGGAACTAGCCCTGGACTAGGATTTAGGCCTTTGCCCGCAGATGTCAGGAGCACCCTCATCTGGTATAAGGGAACAGGATATGAAAGTTACAAATATTGGGAGGATCAGCTTATTGACTTTTTGTCAGGTATTTACCAAATTAGCTTTTCTTGACTACCGAAGCAACTATATATATGTCCTTATCATCTAATTAACATAGTACTTAATATATGAACTTTCATGACTTGTAATTACAATAGTATGTCATACAACAAGCCTTTGTGAAAGAATGACATAATTTTAAGTAGTTTACATGTTCGCTGCTTTACTACATAATAAATAGTAATTATTTAATTAGCTTAACTTAATAAGATAGTAGAGTAAATAATATACAATGTAACTGTGATTAACTTGTATTTTAAATAATTACTAGTACTAAAGAAGCCGTCTTGGCGCTGCGGCACAGTTTGCATGTAAGGTCGACAGTGGTGGGTTCGATTCTCACTTGGAGTCTTCTATTTTCTTCTTTGGAAACAAAACGTGGAGTTTAGTTCCACAACTCAGCACATTTACGTGTCTTGAAACGTAAATGGAGGGGAACAGTGTATCTTAACAATAGATTCACGCTAGACTGCCTAAAAATTTTCAGTCTTCTTCGAGGCATTGCTTGTTGAGTGGCGGAACTGAACGCCGCGCCTTGCCTAGTTGCCAGGGCGAAGATAATGGAGATATAAAATCCATATTCCCCTCATGGAAATCGAACCCACCAAACGTCGCGCGTACAGTAAGACGTTAAGCCTCCGAGCCACGACGATCCTCTATTACACATACAGGAGCTAGGCAGAATATAATGTTAATGTGCTCGGTTTCCTACTTTCTGCCCGATTTCGGCATACAAGAAAATTATAGTAATTTAAATCAAAATCTCAATTTTAGGTTATTCTTAGACACTCTAGTCTTGGCCTCGCTTATGCATAACGATGCCTAAATGTTTAATATGCATATTAGATCTATTTACTAACAATATCGTTAAGTACAAAATATTTGATGGCGACCGTCGTGGCGCAGAGGCGCAACGTCTGTCTGTAACGCGACGGTTTCTAGGTTCCATTTTTCTATTCCCATTTTATTTGCTCTGGCAAACTAGGCAAAGCGCGGCGTTGAGTTCCGCCACTTAAAACACAATGCCTCGAAAAAGGCAGAAAGCAGGGACTAAACAACGGAGTGTCTTAACACTAGGTTCCCACGGTCCCTGCGGTTCCCTCCGCCTACCCTGCCATGTGCGGGATAAAGCGTGAAGTAAAAAAGAAACTAAATATTTAATGACAAATACTTAGTGACAAAGCTACACCGTGTAGCTAATGTATGTCTAAATTGTCAATTGGATTACCTTAAATTCGGAAAAACGGTTTCCGATTCGGAAATTTGGGTTTTCGGAAAAACCAATTTACGTTTAATATTCTACGCAAACATTGTTGCATCTGGTTTTTATTTCAGTATACAAAAAGAAAGGTCAAACAGCGGGAGCGGGTCAGAATATCTTTAATTGTAACTACAAGAATCTGCCGCCGCCCGGCAAAGTGTGTGACGTAGACATCAGGGGATGGGATCCTTGTATAGAGGAGAATCACTTCTCCTTCCATAAGTCGTCTCCGTGTATATTCTTGAAGTTGAACAGGTAATGTTGTATAATAGTTTTTTTTATTACTTTTTTTACTGTTAAATTGTAAAATGGCGAGGATGAAATAGGATTTTAATTAATATAATAGGATTTGAGGAAGTAGAGGCGCGTAGCGTCTGCCTGTAAGCACGACAGTTTGTGGTTTGATTCCCACTAAGGAAGATGATAATTATAAATCTCCATTTTCTTCGTTTTGACTACTAAGCAAAGCGTGGCGTTAAGTTCGGCCATTCGACAAGTAATGAATACACGCAAAGGTGGAAAGCGGAGAATGGAATGTTTTAAAACTTCTCCACGGTTCCCATGGCTCTTGTGGCTTTCTCTGCCTACCCTGCTATGAGCGAGATAAAGCGTGAAGCTATAAAAGAAATTAAAAAAAAAAAACAAATAAAAAAAAAGTTATTTTATGTATTTGTTTTGAAATATCCAACGGATTTTAAAGACTACACCATTAAATTTGGCTGACATCTTGTCCAGCAGCTTTACGTCATGTCACACTAAAGTTTTTCTCCTTCGAAAGTTGTATTCCAAATTTTCAAAGATGTGCCTCATACTACACAAGTATTTAAACACATTGCACCATCGTCCCTATATGGTAATCAGATCGACATTTGCGATTCTTGTCAAGACTCTAGCACTATATTAAATGGCAGGGTAGGCAGAGGGAGCTGCAGGAAACATAGGAACCTAGTGTTAAGACACCCCGTTGCTTAGTCCCTGCTTTCCACCGTTTGCAAGGTATCGCGTATTGAGCGGATATAGAAAAATGCTTCATCCCCGAGTGGGAATCAAACCCACAAACTGTCGCGTCTACAGGTAGATGCTACGCCTCTGCGCCACTACAGTACTCATTTTTCTGCTTAAACAATTGTTACAATTATTATGTTATAATTATTATATAAAATGTTAAACAAGAAAGAATTCGATCAGTTTCTTCGTGGCCGCTTGTTTGTTGGAACTGCCTTTAGATGCAACTTCCTAATATTTCGGACTTAGTACCTATTTGAATGCCTTTCAATACCTTTTCCAATGTCTCCGAATGCATCTAAATCGCATCTAAATTTCGATGTAAATAAATAAATAAATAAATCAATAGATTAAACGGCTGTGGTGGCTTTGATTTGTACTAGGCGAAGTTAGTTATGTTCATTTTCTCTCTTTAACAACAAGACAAAGCGCCGCGTTGAGTTCCGCCATTCAGTGTCTTGAAATTGGGTTACAGAGTGTCTTAACACTATGTTCTCTACATCTACGCTAAAATAAGGAGAAATTAAAATGATATGATGAATGATAATGATACTGTATTTGTAGAATTTACGGATGGCGGCCGGAGTTTTATAATGAGACGAATAACTTACCGCAGGACATGCCGATGGACCTGCAAAGCTATATAAAGAATTTCACAGACTATAATAGAGATTACGTGAGTAAAAACTTGTGTTTGAAGTTTTGTTTTGTTGTAAATTAATTTAATATATAAATAATACTATTTTGTATGATTCCTAAGTAGTCAGTGTTTTATATATATATATATATATATATATATATATATATATATATATATATATATATATATATATATATATATATATATATATATATATATATATATATATAAATATATATATATATATATATATATATATATATATATATATATATATATATATATATATATATATATATATATATATATATATATATATATATATATATATATATATATATATATATATATATATATATATATATATATATATATATATATATATATATATATATATATATATATATATATATATATATATTTATGCTAATAATTGATAAGTAATTATTATGGAAAGTAAAAGTATGCATATATATAAAATACATACATACATATTTTCCCGCTCTATCCCTAGCGCGGTAGTCAGACAGAACGCTGCGGTCCTGCATACCTCTTCCACCTCGTCCACTGTCAGTAGCCTTCATGCATGCTCTCCGGGGAGTCCTCATGGTTTTTACGTTAAATTCCTTCAGTATCTTCAATACTGTGTTTACGAAAATCAACCAAAGTCTCCTTCTTACCTCTCCCTTACCTCTCTTACCACTCACTTTTGCTTCATATAACTTTTTTCTCTATAAAGCAGCTAAGGCACCGTTCATTCTGTTACCGGAAGCAATACTTCTATTTCGTATATATAAGATGGCATATTAAAATATGTTTCTAAATACATATATGTATATACATATATATTATATGAATTCCAGGCCAACACAGTATGGGTATCCTGTCAAGGCGAGACCCCAGCGGACAAAGAGAACATTGGTCCCATAAGATATTTGCCCTATCCCGGTTTCCCGGGCTACTTCTATCCTTACAATAATGCTGAAGGGTATTTAAGTCCGTTAGTTGCTGTACACTTGTTGAGACCGAGAAGTAAGTTTTTTATATATTTAATAAATATTATATTGTTTAATAGGAAATGGAGGAATTAATTATTTATTTATAATAACTACATCCGAAACATAGAAACTGTTATAAATAAAAAATATATTATATCCCATCATATACTTAATAAGCCGTCCTGGCGCAGGGGCGTAAGGCGTTTGCTTGTAATCGTTGTGAGTTCAATTCCCACTCGGGGAAGATGGACGGTTCCTATGGTTCCTGCAATTCCCTTGCAATTCCCTCTGCATACCCTGCAATATGCGGGATAAAGCGTGAAGCTATAAAAAAAAACACTTAATACTCAATTATTCTTATGTATTACAATATTCAAGGAGCAGTTCAGAAAACATTACTTTTTTTGTCTAAATATTTACATCGTCTTAAAAGTTTACACTCTGGCTATTTAACTTTTAGAATGCCATAATAAAATAGTGTGCCATTAACTTATAGTATATTTACTTGGACCTTCCCAGATCTTAAGTAGTCTATAATTTAGCATCTCGATTTGAATAATTGGTAAAGCTTTTGTTAACATACTTTGGAACTGCTTTACAATACTTTTTTCTTTTTTTTTTTAGGTTTACAATTATAATGTTACTATGGTTTTACTTAGGTATTTAATTTAAAAAAAAAAACCAAAAATAAGTTATAAATATTTTTTTAATTTCAGCTGGTATAGTTATCAACATAGAATGCCGAGCTTGGGCAAGAAATATAAAGTATAACAGAAGAGAAGGTCTCGGCGTCGTCCATTTTGAACTCATGTTAGAGTGAAGAAGATTGAAGAACTAAAGACCAACTTAATATATAAGGTCTTCTCCATAAGACCTAGTCTTTTATGTAATAAGCAATATCTAATATGAAAGATCATGTTGTAAAAATCTATTGAATCTACTATATTTTATTATATGTATATATATTATTTGATATGATGACATTAAAAAACATATTTTTGACAATTTCAATGCAAATCATGTTTTAATGTCAATGTCTTAGAATTTTTGGCTTTTCGTGTTTTATTTATAGTTAAATGAAATGTTAGTAAAAGATCTTTAAAACATACAGTGTGAAGTAGAAACTCGATTAACCGGACTAACTGTTGTTCTAAGGCATTCGGATAATTGAAACTACATACATATGAATAAGATCAGGTAGTTGGGTTTAGAGTATACATATTATGTAAGTATGTTATTATTTTTAAAAAACATACGTGTTTTAAAAATAACTAGAACATATTAACGAAAATCAGTGTTTATTTAGAAATTTAGTTGATAATATTTGGTAACTGTCATTTGATTTAAAACACTATCTTAAATACTACTTATAGTACATTCAATTCAATTGGCCTGTAGTCCGAATCCGTATAACCGAGGGCCGGATAATCGAGTTTCTATTGTATAAGTTTTATTATGTGTATTTGTAATTTTTTTATTGTATTTTATCCGTCCGTCCATCTGTATAGTTATGGCATTTAGTAGAATCTCATTTATAATAATAATTTTAGTACCAAGGTCTTGGAAGGAAAAATATTATAAATTAAACGATTATTATAGGGTCATTGTAGTTAGTGCCTTTGCATTTTTTTTGTGTGGTGAAGTGAATTTTTTGGTCGCGGTGTGCTCATTTTTGTTGTAAGCCTAAAATATATATGGTCATTTAAAAGAGTAATTATATATATATATATATATATATATATATATATATATATATATATATATATATATATATATATATATATATATATATATATATATATATATATATATATATATATATATATATATATATATATATATATATATATATATATATATATATATATATATATATATATGTGTGTGTGTGTGTATGTATGTATATTTTAATCTGGCATACTTTTGTTACTTGATTTTGGCAGTACACAGTTTTGTTATTTAATGTCAATAAAAACTAATTCATGTCTCTAAGTATGCCATTTGGTATTAAATGTTTTTAAAGAAGGCATCTATTTATTTTTACTACTTACTTTCATATTTTACTTAAAAATATTTTTAAATAACTTTATACAACATTCTTTATGCCATTAGTGACACTCAGATACAAGAGTTAATATTTAACCTGTATTAATTAATTTTATGTCAATTAAGCTCTAATTTATTTATTTTATTACCTATACTAAATGTAAGAATGTAATGTAATTCCGTCCTTTGTAACTTTTGTGCCTGATTTTTTTTTAATTCTATACTACATATATATATATATATATATATATATATATATATATATATATATATATATATATATATATATATATATATATATATATATATATATATATATATATATATATATATATATATATATATATATATATATATATATATATATATATATATATATATATATATATATATATATATATATATATATATAATATTATTAATGTTTTATAGAAAAATAATAATTATATTTTTATTTTAATTTATATTGTAAAATAAAATAAAATAAATCAGCTGAAAATATAAAATATTTTTTGAAATCAATTAATTTCACTCTTCACTTGAATTATTAGGACTTACTAGTGTTTTAGGACTTTGTGACATTTAAAATAAGTTTTAATCATAATAAATTCAATTATAATATCAATAATTATTTATATGAATTTAAAAGATATGTAATGTATTTCTTTTAAATTATTTTAGCCTTTTTTTATTTTATTAGAACATAAGTTAATTTGAATTTAAAATACTATTTTTATTCGTAGGTGTTGAATTAATCAATGTATAAAAATTTAATGACATCTTAATCCCAGTGATTAAGCTTGAATCTATTGAAAAGACAAAGCTTTTGTTATTTTTTTCTCCAAATACCATTAATTATGGAGTTTATCAGCTTTTATTAGGTTAGTGTTAATTTAATCTTAAGTGATTGTTTTTAGTTCTTTTTTTTTATGACTTGAATAGAGAACAATATGACATTTAAATTCTTCGCAATTTTCGTTGTGTAAATTATTAAATGTATTTTTATTATGTGCTCGTAGTAGTTTGGAGATATTATCTCTCAGTAATTTTATAATTTAAAAGTCTAGATTCGCATGTCTTTAAGTATTTGAACTTACGACCCTTTTGATTTTTATTTTGCATAGTATACATATATAGTGTGGATTAACTGTTGAAAGTATAATGTAATAGTAAAATATGAATCATTCATATTACATATTTATATTTATTAATTATACATAAAAATATATACAACGCTAAATGTCCACGGATGTTATAAAAATATTATATTTATTTTTTTTTTTCAAATTGCTTTGGCGTTGGGTCGTTTGGGGAAGGAATCAAAGAGATTTACTTACATTGTGCTATTATATATATTTTTTATTATGTTTATTTATATATATCTCTAGCAACTCTAGAAGAATTATGTACGAATCTCGAATCAATTTCTCATTTTATATAATTTTATGACTGAATATGGTCCATCCATTTTAATTTAATATAACCTTTTGTCCTATATTTCTTTTTTATTAGTGATTATTTTGTGTTATGTACATTTATGACTGACAATATGACTATATCCGTCCAAGGTTTTTTATATGTAGTGTTATTTAAGGCGTGTATTTAAACAGTGACTTGTACCACCTGTGCCTCTTAAATAAAATAGTTTGTATACATCAATGGTTTTATTTTTAATTATTTCTTTACCTAATTACGTATATGAGTGAGAATTAAGTAGCATATTAGCCGCTAGGGGCACTGTCGTGGCGCAGAGGCGTAAGCGTCTGCCTGTAAACACGACGGTTTGAGGGTTCGATTCCCACTCGGGGAAGATGGATTTTTCTATTTCCATTTTCTTTCGTTGCGTTGAGTTCCGCCTCTCAACTCGCAATGTCTCGAAAAAAGGTGAAAAGCGGGGACGGAGACAGCAGGGACTAAGCAACGGAGTGTCTTAACATTAGGTTCCATGGTTCCTGCAGTTCCCTCTGTCTACTTTGATTTGAGCGAGATAAAAGCGTGAAACTAAAAAATGTACTAAATAATCACTGCTTGTAAATTCTTTCGGATTTATTTTGTTAATATTTTACAATATAATTGTTAGCAGAATATTGCCACAGCTTGTTAAAAGTAAATTATAAAATATTAAATTTTAACTCGCCACTCGTCCGACATTTAATTCTGTCGCTCGTAGTCAGATAGATATAAGTAATTATTTTAATTCTTTTTCTTATGTGAATAACGTTACTTGTCGTCTAATTTTGTAATGAATAAGTAATTCTAAACAAGGTATGATTTCTGCAGTTTCCTTTGCCTACTATAAAATACGAAAAAAAATAAAAAAATAATTATTTTAATTAATTAATTATTTTATTGAATGATTTTTAAAAACATCTTTGAAGCTCCGGAACAATCAGTCACAAATTAAGGAAACATGAATGTTTCATAAATAACGTATATTAATGTCACTGTCGTAATATTTCATTGCTAAATAATAAAAATACATATAAACTAATATATTTATAGTCTTTTTAAATTCTATTAGGTGAGGTATTAAAAATAACTGAAATTCAATAAGTCGAATGGAGTCCCTTAACCCTTGGTTCCCCCGGGTGCTGCGGTTCCCTTTGCCTACCCTATTATGAGCAGGATATAGCGTGAAGCTATAATAAAATTACTGAATATTTAATATTTTGAGTCGCTTAGACGTAGGTTCAAGTTATGGCAAGAAATTATTTATTTATTTATAACTTTTCCACTTAGAAATTAGAATCAATAAGATGATCACATGTGTACGAACGGAGGAGTGTCAGAGGAGCCCAATTCGATAATAAATATCGAATTGAGCCCCTCTGAAACCTACACACTCCACGACATAAAACTAAAGTTACGAGAGTTCCAAGCGCGGCCTGGTGAGAAGAGCCCACAACAAACTCAACCAGCTTTTCCTAAACCTATTGTGATCACTTCACAAACGTTTTTAAACAATTAAAGCTATTACCTTATGTCAATTAAATAAAATTTGTACTATAGATAAGTATTAAATAGCATTAGAAGCGTAATATGTGGGGAAAAATTAAAAATCATTTTCATTTTAATGGAAAATATTTGTTAGAACAGTGTTTGTGATTCTACGACCGACTGACAGCTTCAATTAGCTATTAGATCATAGGGAAGTAATCATAAACATTCTTAAAAGCTTGGCTTTTAGTATGATTCCGCTTCCTATATGTACAGTAGTGTATTATATGGTGTAGGCAGTAAGTTCAATTCCCAGTTGTTCAATGTTTGCATTTGATGTATAATATTTATTATTTTAACTGTATACAAAAAACTTATGAGATTCATACTATCTGTTGATAATTATAGTAAGCATAATAAGTAATAGCTACCGCCATTTTTATATAATTATAATTTAACCGCTCTCGTTGTCACTCAACACACAATAACTCAAAATCTCTTAACCCTACTCTCTAGTCTAATAACTTCTTACCATATCCAATTCATAAGCAAAAAAAAATAACATCAACAGAAAGATTTAGAACAAAGAGTACCTATGTTTGTTTAAGCAATCTAATCTCAGAAACTATTAGTTCGAATAAAAAAGTTGTTATAATTTTAGATAATTGTAATTGCGATGTAAGCTATTAATAAAAGATACTAAATAAATATATATTAAAATGACTTTAAAATGTACTTTTACCTTTACGTAATAGTAACAATATATACTACAGACTACAAAGTCCCGAGCAAAAGGTCAGTGACATTGAGGTGTTTTAAGATAAGGTTAATTAAAACAAGCACGATATCTATAAGTTTTTTGAATAAAACCCTGCGAGACCCTAGAGTGTAGACGTTCAACGCAGTAGTGACCAATCACTCCTCTCCGTAGAAAGTTTTCATTGTTATAAAATTTAAGAAAAACAAATACGATAATTAATTATTCTCGACGAGTGGGAATCGAACTTCCAAACAATTGCGTTATGTTACTTGCGTCACGACGCGACGTACCTCTTTTACACCTATAGTTGTATTAGATAAAACGTTTAGTTATTTTTTTTTCAAATATATTGCACAGTTTTTATGAAGTAAAAAAAGGCCATTTTCTCACCCCACATATAAAAATAAAAGCGAGGCGTTCAGTTCCGCCACTCAACACGCAATGCCTCGAAAAAGGTGGAAAGCGGGGACGGAGAAAGCAGGAACTAAGTAATGAAGTGTCTTAACACTAGGTTCCCACGCCTCCTACAGTTCCCTCTGCCGCGTGCGTGAAGAGAAAGCGTGAAGCTGAAAAAAAAAACATAAATAAATATCTAGGCATTTCCTATATTTTACCGATTTCAATTTACGTTGCATAAAATTATTTATTAATTATTAAACATTATCTATCATACATAGACGAGATAAATGCTTAGCGATTTCTTATCTCCTCACGTCTAAAATAAACAGATCATTAGTATTGATTATTAAGTATTGATAAAAGACTTCTTTAACCCTGTCCCCAATATGCTTTATCTGATCTGGAAAGAATTGAATGCTTGATTCTACATATAGCATGGTATGTAGGGAGAACCTAGTATCGAGACATTCCTGTCATTTGTAAAAACGATAATAATTTACTATTCCAAGGAAAGACGGAACCTGCGACTACCTCCAGTCAGACTCACTGAACAACAATAGCCTTCAAACAATGACATTTATATAAAACAACTATTAAAAATATTGGACCGTTGTGGCGCAGAGGCGCAGCGTCTGCCTGAAAACACGACGGTTTTTGGGTTCGATTCCCACTCGGGTAGAACGGATTTTTTCATTTCCATTTTCTTCGATTTCTTCGCCACTCAACAGGCAATGCCTTGAAAAGGCGGCAAGCGGGGAACGGAGTCTCTTAACACTAGCTTCATTCGGCTTCTGTGGTTCCGCCTGACTGCCCTATATATGAGCGGGAAAAAGCAAAAAGCTACAAACAAGTAATTTCTAAAATGAGTGTCATGTAAAAGTGTGACGTTCGTGTAATACAAAATTAGGTTCCACATCTATATGGCTACGATTATGACGCACGGCTAGAGAAAATATTATGAAAATAAATTAATAGTGTTATAATAAATAATAAATGAAGTGATTCAATCTATGGAGTGAATAGCTTCACGCTACATCCCGCATACGGCAGGATAGAAAAAGAAAAAGTGAATTAACTATAAATTATATATCATAAGTAGAAAAAGGAATTATTTGAGTGTCAAATTTTCATAACAACACAAACTATTTATAAAACAATATCCAGAAATACCTTTGGTTGGACAAAATCGTTATGAATCTACCGATAGCTAGCATGTGTCATTTGACGCTTTGCACGTGTATGCGCGGGCGCAGTTGCCGTCCAACTTTCGTACACGCCGGGTTGTTTTTACCTTTTTGTACATAAAAATATATTAAATTGATATAGAAAAGTTTGGTTTAATAAATGGCAAGTAAATCGAATGGTGTTGAAATTGAATGGGCTAGGGCGCCGCCGCCAAATGTGCCTTTTAGTGAGAGGTTCCTAAAAGCAATATACGACAGAGAAGAAAAAACCTTTTTGGGTAGAACACCTAAGCGATGGGGTAAGTTTTCTCTTTATATATTTTAAATTTTAATAAAAAAATATAGATTTAAAAATTAAAATTATTCTTATTAACACATTTTTATTTAAATAATTTAATTCAAAAGAAATATATAAAAAAATATATAAATTAATTGAAGTCCTCTAAAACTTAAAATAAGGGCTTGTCACCCTATTATTTTGATTTTCCAGTAATATATATATATAAGTATAATATAGCAACATGTACAATATAGCAACATAGGCATATATTTTCAATTAATAATGGCTATCTAAAATGTAAATAATAAATAAAAAGCGTTATCACAGTATCACAATTTAGCATTTAGCCACAGTGTACCGTGCACTGTTTATAGTCCTATAAATACTTTTATAATCAATTTAAATGCCATCGCCCATAGATTTCTATTTGCGAAGCTCTGGCATACATATGGGAGCGGTCGTCCAAAATATGATTAGCGTCGTTAAATCAGGTGTACAGACATCCTGGATGTTAGAGAAAGGTATATTCTATACGAATAAAAATTCAGAATGGCAGACCCTAAAGTTAATTTGTATATATTTAATATAAAAAAATATCCGCCATTCAATACACAATGCCTCGAAAAGGCGGAAAGCAGGGAACGGAGTGTCTTAACACTAGGTTCCTGTGGTTCAATCTGCCTACTTTGCTATAAGCGTGATTAAGCGTAAACTTAAAAAATATTATAGCTATAAAAATAAATAAATAATATGTAGAACCTTTTCTGTATGTCGTTATATTACTATAGTTGAAAGTTTAAGATATATGATGTCTTCTGATTATGGCATCCGATCGTGTCAGTTGAGGACAAATAACTTCGACAATGTCACAAGCTTAAATTCAATTCGAGGGGAAGGGGATTATATTTACTTCTTTTAAATCCGGTGTTCAAATACTTAGAATATAGCTCCTTTTGTCTAAATTTTAAGATACAATAGTCGGCTAAGTGCGAGTCGACCTTGCGTTCTGATGGTTCCGTACTAATTTTGTTATTGTAGTACTAAGGGAAATATATATTTGGCAAATTTAAAACAATTATTCTCAAATTTTCTTTAAAAATTACCAGTTATCGCTTATTTTCATATATTTATCATTAATTATTATATTTAATATTTAATAGTGAAAGTGTCAGTAGGGAGTGCTCAATTTTTGCCAATATCTAAAAAGTAACTATAAAAGCGATGGTCGCGGGTTCAATCTTCTCTCTATTTAAGAAGATAAAATGCGGCGACGACTTCCTTCACACAACACAGTATGTTCAATGGCAGAAAGCATAAATCAAAATGTCCTCTCTCTCACGCGATTCTAAAAACCACATATATATATATATATATATATATATATATATATATATATATATATATATATATATATATATATATATATATATATATATATATATATATATATATATATATATATATATATATATATATATATATATATATATATATATATATATATATATACATAAATAAACATTATATATATTTAAACATTCTTTAAACAATAACATTAAATATGAGTATTAGCTGACAAATCTTTTAGGGATAGAAAATTGATTTTTGTTTGTTTAAATTGCATTAAAAAATTGTTTCATGTGATTGCCAGGTTAAATTATTTTTTTGTATTAAAAAATACAAAAAGTAAACTGATTTGAATATTTATAACGTATTAGCGTCGTCAAATTTTTTTTTCTGACATTCATTATTCGCAAAATATTCGCAGAATTTTTTGCGAATGCGAATGCGAATATTCGTTACATCACTAATATATATATGTTTTAGCGCATATAAAAAATTAAATTAAAATACATTACCAGCCTTGACCTCGCACCTAGAACCTTGGGAGCAATCACAGCAATGGAACCAAATTAATACGATGTTTACAATTTCAATATATATATTGCGTATTTATTGCAAAGTGCAAAACCATTTGTGCACGTAATATACGTATATAAAACTAGCTATGTCCATTAATGAATTATTTGATGAATTATTTATTTAGATTTTCCGGTGGAAATTATAATATATATATATATATATATATATATATATATATATATATATATATATATATATATATATATATATATATATATATATATATATATATATATATATATATATATATTATATATATATATATATATATATATATATATATATATATATATATATATATATATATATATATATATATATATATATATATATATATATATATATATATATATATATATATATATATATATATATATATATATATATATATATATATATATATATATATATATATATATATATATATATATATATATATATATATATATATATATATATATATATATATATATATATATATATATATATATATATATCAAAAAGAAATTTTCTTAAAATATATACTCTATACATAAATATCGCAAAATTGCAACCGAACGTCTATCAGTATTGCATAGTGTTATTATGTAATAGAAGAGTTGTTACTCAAACTACTTTGTATGTATTGTAAACCTTACCTTAACTGAAAATATTTAAATATAACAATTATATATACGTTAAGTATTTATTTATTTTTTTTTTTTTTAGCTTCACGCTTTATCCCGCACATAGCAGGGTAGGCAGAGGGAACTGCAGGAACCAGAACCAGAACCTAGTGTTAAGACACTCCGTTACTTAGTCCCTGCTTACTCCGTCCCCACTTTCCACCGTTTTCGAGGCATTGCGTGTTGAGTGGCGGAACTCAACGTCGCGCTTTGCCTTAGATGCCAGAGCGAAGAAAATGGAAATAGAAAAATCCATCTTCTCCGACTGGGGATCGAACCCAGTAACTCTGCGCCACGACGGTTATTAAGATGTTAAATTAAAAAAAATGCCTAAAGTTATACCTAAGGACCAATACTAAAAATTACATATATTTATATAAAGCAACAAGAACTTAGCCAAATATTCCTCCCATAGTAGAAGAAGACACTTCAATTTACCAGATACTCATGTTGCCGGATACAGCGGAAATCGAATCCGCACCTACCGCATTACGGTCAAGGCCTCTATCAATTGATCTCTCTACTCCCAAATTCCTGTTGAATTGGCTTTACACGTTTATTCATGCAATTGTGCTCTATGGTTGGCTGTTTTTGTTACAATATGAAGATTACATAGGATTCATTCAGTATAAATCATATAAGAGCAACAATAAATTAAAAAATATATCTAAAATTTGTTAAAAAATTCAAAAAATCGATTATTTAAACGTTTTAACGAAAGTAACAGTCTCAGATAAAAAGAAATAATAGAAAATATTAAATAGATTAAATTATTAAATAGTCTGTTGTTTGTTTATTAATATAAGATTTTTATATTTTATTAAATATAGAAAAGACAGAAGAAAGCGGGGACACTCCATTTCTCTCCGTCTTAACAAAAGGTTCCCATGGTTCCTGCGGTTCCCTTTGCCTACTCTTCTATATGCAGGATAAAGTTTAACGTTAATTTATTATTGTTTATAATCAGGTAAAAGCATTCATAATACTGTGAACCGAGAATATTAAAAAGTTGCATTCAAAAACGAAATAAGAATAAAAACAAAAAAATATAAAAAAATACATACATACATGCATACATACATACATGCATGCATACATGCATACATATATACACACATATATACATACATACATACATATATACATACATGCATACATGCATACATGCATACATATATAACATTCCCAAGTGACGAAGACAATTGTTAATACTTAAAATTCACATAAATTCTTTGCATATATATATATATATATATATATATATATATATATATATATATATATATATATATATATATATATATATATATATATATATATATATATATATATATATATATATATATATATATATATATATATATATATATATATATATATATATATATATATATATATACAATTTTAGTACTTTTAATATATATTCATATGTTATAAATATTGAATCAGCCTGCAACAGACTTTGCCACTGCATGGACAGATGCATAATGCGTCATGTGATGACGTCAAGACATATCGAGCTATGTACGTGTACTAGACCATATATAGGGATGAATAGTTGCCATAAAAGTTATACATATCTAAATATATTAAGCGTAGTTTTAGTGGTGTCTTTGGAGAGACTACAAAACGAGGATAAGTGGTTTGGACACGTCGAGAGGATGAATTATGAAAGAATGGCAAAAAACATAATATATTATTTCTTTATACTATGTATTAACAGTAATATAATTAATATTTATGATAAGAACATATAGTATAAGTTAATAATGGTACGGACCAAGTGTTTGTAGTGTTAATTACAATTCAAATAAAAAAAACATAGGTATATGATTCAGGGTTGGGTTTTGAGAGACGTAGGGAGAAACCTAAGTTTTTTCGGTTGTCCAAGATACTGCAGGAAGGCCAAGTAGAAACTACGAGGTTCTTACAAAACAACATTATGTGTATAGGTATATGAAGAAGTTATTAACAGGCATATATACTTAAATTATTTTCCCGGTTTCTGGTATTTGAAAACAGGCACCTTAAATATATATAATATTTAAACAATCTATGTGTTAAGCTTCATTAAAATCTCAATCATTGTATGTCTTACACTATCTTTGCACAGTGAATGAGCGACTCACTGTAAATGATATTCGTTAACAATTTCAACTCAAACAAGAAAATGAATCCTAGCATTAGAATATAACTACGACGTTGAGTTCCTCCACCCAATACATCTCGAATATCTTCTCAAGATTTCAAAGAGATTCAAAGAGAAAGCAGTGCCTTTTTTATAAAATAACCAAAGCTGTGTTTAAATAAAGCCACAAAATACCTTTATAACATTCTAATGAACGTAAACAACTTAAGTCAATACAGACGTGTCAATAGCATGCTCTACTAATTATTATAGTATATGTCGGCGCTAGGCCATGGCTTTGCTGTTAGGAGTCGATTTTTCACGATAAAATAATAAAGTAATATTAATTGGTTTATTCTCTTGCAATAGATAGTATAGAAAAATCGCAAAAAATCTCAATAAAAAATTTTCATAAGAACTAATGATTTTCTGTACAATATTCTAAAATCATATTATAAAGAACTTTATATATATATATATATATATATATATATATATATATATATATATATATATATATATATATATATATATATATATATATATATATATATATATATATATATATATATATATATATATATATATATATATATATATACGCACCTATATGTACGTAGTATGTATACACATTAATAAGAATCCAGATGAATATTAACTACAAAACATATTTATTTATAATAAATATTTATATACAATAGAATTATATGTTTTGTATAAGTACATACATATACAACTTCAAGCTCTATCCCTAGCGGGGTAGTCAGAGAGAACAGAGCGCTAAATGCTGCGGTCCCTGCATACCTCTTTCGCCTCGTCTACTATTATTAGCCTCTTCATACTTTCATCCATACGTTCATACGTGCTCTAGGGGGATTTAGAGGGTTTAATAATATATTATGTTTACTCTTATACAATTTTATGTGTGATTTAAGAATAATCATTTGGCAATAGAAATGCTATTTTTTTTTAAATATTTTCTTTCTAAATTAAAACTTTAAAATTGGCTTACTCGTAAACATTTAAGTTTTTTAGATAAGTGTAAATTAAATATGTTTAATAAGCGTTTTGGCATCTTATGTGATGCCATATTTCGTGTTTAATGTCCATTTTATTAAAATATAAGAAATAAAACATTTTTAAATATAAATCTCTGATAATGATCATAAATAAATTATTTTTGGTTTTATAAGATTTGGAGATATACAGCTCAACTACGTAACTCCAAAAGCAGATCGAACTAGTGAATTTCAATAATAATAATCATTTATTTCTACTTACAATGGCTTAATATTAGTAGCACAGCTTATTCTCACTCACCGTCGTGGCGCAGAGGCGTAACGTCTGCCTGTAACGCGACGGTTACTGGATTCGATCCCCAGTCGGGGAAGATGGACTTTTCTATTTCTGTTTTCTTCGCTCTGGTAAACTAGGCAAAGCGCGGCGTTGAGTTCCGCCACTTAACACGCAATGCTTCGAACTCGGCGGAAAGTGGGGACGGAGAAAGCAGGGACTAAGCAACGGAGTGTTTTAACACTAGGTTCCCACTGTCCCTGCAGATTCCCTCTGCTTACAATGCCATGTGCGGGATAAAGCGTGAAGCTTATATGCATTGTACAGGAATTTGAAATATGAGCCATCCGTTGTAAGATAACACAAAATTTTAGGTTAATATACTACACTTTAAGAAAACTAAAAAAAGTACTTGAATTAATAATCATTTTTCGTTTTTAAGTGACTGTTGAGACACTAAGTTCCCTGGTCTCGACGTTTCGAGCCATTTGTTGAGTGGCGAAACTCAACGCTGCTCTTGTTAAGTAGCCAGAGCGAAGAGACTGGAAATGAAAGCCATCTTCTTCGAATGGGAATTGAACCCAAAAATCATCGCGTTTACAAACGCTACAAATCTGAGCCACTACGGTCCTGCATTTTGTATTCATGTAAAATAATACTGTAGTCAATAGATTAACATATAATGTTTTGTTGACCTTATGCATTTATTATGTGCATTTATGTATGTTATATTGATTGCCTAGACGCCATTGTAGTGCAGCTGAGATGCCCTTGACTGATGGGAATGAATGGGAGTTCCTATCCTATTCAGGGTATTCATTATATATGTATATATATATATATATATATATATATATATATATATATATATATATATATATATGTATATATATACCATATGTACTATATGTTGTGCTGGTCAAGAGATGAACAATTGAGAGAGTATATACCAATATTTTTGTCTTTTTAAATTGTCACGATCACAATCACATATTTACATTATATTACTACTACGTCAAGGAAGTGGGTAGAATGTAGAAAACGGAGTGTCTTTAAAGAAGGGTGATAAGCTTAAAGTTATTAAAATTAAAAGAATAAAATGCTCAAAACATGATCCCATAGTGCTTTTTTTCTTAATTTTAAAATTCATTTATATATATATATATATATATATATATATATATATATATATATATATATATATATGTGCCGTGCGCCCGAGCGGTAGCGGATCAGTGACTTCGTGTTTTATAAAATCGAAAATGGCACAAAAAGTGTTAGAAAATCTTATACGCGACCTTCAAAAGACAGTGACTAATTTGTGTGATAAAGTAAACAATTTAGAGTGCAAGATTAATGAGCAAAATACATTAATTGAAAGTCAAAGTATTGTGATTTCTCAATTGAAGTGTTACCCTCAGTTAACGAAAATTATGGAGTCGGAGTTACCTGAGGCATCGGAAGAGCCCGGAAAAGCGCTACAGCGCCCGATGCGTCAGGCCCGTCTAAAGAATATGAGAACCGAGTCAGCGCCGGCGAAGCGCAATATCGCTGCGCGAGAGACGACAAAACAAGTTGTAAGTGAATCAGCTGTAGGTGGGGCCACGAAAGCGACGATACCCCAAGACGCTTTAACAAATCAACATGATTTGATTATACCGTCTTCTGATATTCCGGACTCGGATCACAAAAGTGAAGAATCGAACCCCCCGAGTAGAAATAACTGGCAAGTGGTAAATCGATTACGAACAAGAAAACGTCAAATAGTTCGAGGGATTGGTTCCGTCGATGATGACCTACAAACGGTTGAACGAGTAAAGAAAATTCACGCTTGTTTCTTTAAGCCCGACACTACGGAAGAAGTGCTAAAACGTTATATGAAAAAAAGGAATCCTCATGAGGAGTATGGAGTGGAAAAGATGAAGTTAAAACATAACTATTATGCTTCGTTTATCATTACGGTACCGAAAAGTAAATTTGAATATTTTATGCGTCCTGATAACTGGCCCCCAAGCACAGAGGTTAGTGAATGGTTTCGAAGAAGCGCCGGGCGTGCCGTGCGGCCGCTCAAAGATCACAACGCTCGTGGCCACACTGACACCAGTGCATAGTACCCGCGCCTCTCAGTTAATTGTATGTCAACAAAACGTTCAGTCTTTAAATAATAAAACGAAAAAACTCGAAGTAGTGCTACAGAATGAATTATTTTGTGATATATTAGCTATAACAGAGCATTGGTTAACAAATTCTGAATTAAATTGCATTAGTATAGAAAACTTTGTATTAATATCGAGTTATTGCAGGAATAGTAAAGAAATGCACGGTGGTTCTTGTATTTATGTAAAAAAACATATTGTAGCCGTAGAAAATCTAGAAATTTGTAATCTTTCAGTGGACAGATTATGTGAAATTTCGGCGATAAACATTATTAAGTTGAATATATTGATTGTTTGTGTATATAGATCTAATTTGACAAAAACTTCGGACTTCCTAATTGTATTGGAAGGACTGCTTGACAAAATAAGTAAAACAAAAATGAATTGTATAATCATTGGTGACATGAACATCGATTATTTAAGAAATAATTCTGAATACAAGAAATTGCACGATGTCTTAGCGTGTTATAACTTTACAAACGAGGTGAACTTTGCAACACGAGTTACATCTTCCACAGCCAAAGCCATCGATCATTTGTATATCAATTTCTGTAAAAAAAGTATAGCTACGTCTATTGTTAAAACTGACATAGGCGACCACGATGCCGTCCGCGGTGAACTGATGTGCGAGGTGGATGATAACAAAAAAGCCTCTGTACAGTCGTCACGAAAAGTACGTAGATTTACACCTTCTTCTATAAATAATTTTACGTTAGCAGTTGAGAGCGTTGATTGGATAAATTTATGTTGTAAATATCAGTCTGTTCAAGAGTTAGCTATATCTATTATTAACGTACTAATAAATAAAATAGATATATGTTTTCCTTACAAACATTGTATATTTCCTAATAAAAATGAAAAATCTTGGGTTACAAACGACATAATCAAGTCCAGAATAATTTTAAGTTTAATGATGGACATTAAGGTTAAATTTCCTAATAATAATATGTTACAAGATAAAATCGAACAATTTACTAAATATTACAACAATAAATTAAATTTTGAAAAATCTTCTTATTACACTAAAATGATAAGTCAAAGTGAAAATCCGGTAAAAACAATGTGGCGCATTGTAAATAGCGAATCCGGTAAAACTAGCAAACCAATGATGGATTTTACAGATATGATCAAAAATTCAAATGGTCAATATTTTGATTCTAAATTGGATCTGTTGAATCACCTTAATTCGCAGTTTATTAATGCGCCCACAACTTGTGGGTCACTCACAACAGATGTCAATTGTGCAAAACAATTGATTAATGATAGTAGTGTGTGTTGCAATCAAAATATCAGATTTAGGCCCTTTACATCGTTTGAAATTGAATTAATAATTAGTAAAAAGATAGCTAAAAAACCTACAAAAGATATATATGGTATTTCCGTGCAGCTATTACAATCAATAGCGTATTCTTTGAGTTATCCACTTAAGATTTTGTTTAATAGATGCATGAAAGATGGTATCTATCCTCAATCTTTTAAAGCCGTGAAAGTGTGCCCGTTATATAAAGGGAAAGGTAAAAAAAGTGACGCCAGTAGTTACAGGCCAATATCAATAATTCCCGCAATCGCTAAGGTGTTTGAATATGGCCTGTCTATACGACTCACGCAGTATCTACACGACACGGATGCGCTTTCAGATCGTCACTACGCATACCGGACCGGTCGCTCCACAACAGCTTTAGTACGTGAAGTTGTCCGCAAAATATTGACAGCTCGCGAGCAGAAAATGGAGGTCTCACTGATGATGTGCGACTTATCCAAGGCTTTCGATGTCGCTGATCGAAATATCTTGGAAATGAAGTTTAAGCATTATGGTATTGAGGGCCCAGCTTTGAAACTTTTATGTGATTTCTTGCACCAAAGACGACAATGTGTCGTAGCTGAGGGCGGAAACATAAGATCAGACGATCTCACATCCAAAAATGGTATCCCCCAAGGATCCTCACTCTCTAATCTTGCCTTTACATTATTGCTTAACGATTTACCTCTGTGCATAAAAGAAGCAGACGTGTTTATGTACGCCGATGATGTAGCTCTCGTTATTGTTGAACCCTCGCTTGAAAAAATAGAAAAAACGTTAAACAGTACAGCGCGTGCGATTTGCCAATGGTTCCAAACAAATGGTCTGCAACTTAATATAGCAAAAACACATTTCATGAGTTTTAACTTAGCTGGTAACAAAAGTCGACAATTAAATGTAACCGTCGAAGGATCAGCAATAACGCAAGTGGATGTGGCAACGTTTCTAGGTTTTCACATAGACCAGGGTTTAGGGTGGGCCCAACATATAGATCATTTGTGTAGCGAGTTATCAACGGCCTGTTTCGCACTCAGCCGTGTGGCATCGACGCTGTCACGTGACGCGGTCCGGGCTTGCTACTTTGCGTCCGTCCAAGCTCGACTGCAGTACGGCATAGATCTGTGGGCTCGTGGTGCGGATTGGGAACGTCTTTTAATTATACAAAAGCGAGCAATACGAATAATCGCAAACATATCACAAGGTACATCAGCACGTCCTTACTTTGAAAAATTGAATATCTTGACCTTACCTTCATTAATGATTTACACTGTAGCTATTTATGTAATGGAAAATAAAGATTATTTCGAATGTCGAAACAATACATCGAGGCGTTTTGACTTTCGGCATGGAAACAGGCTTATTGCAATAAAAGAAAATTAGCGAAGTCTGGTAAAACCTTGCATTTAATGGGACCAGAGGTGTACAACAGAATACCTTTAGAAATACGCAACGCTCCCAGCATATATACATTTAAAACAAAGTTAAAGAAATGGCTACTCAAGCAGTCCTTCTATAGCTATTCAGAATTTTTAAACCTTAATGTAATATAATAATTATAAATAATGTTAATACTAATTATAAATTATCCAGTTGTAAAATTTGTTGACTTGTAAAGATTATTTACCAAATAAAATGATTATGATTATGATTATGATTATATATATATATATATATATATATATATATATATATATATATATATAGATATATATATATATATATATATATATATATATATATATATATATATATATATATATATAGATATATATATATATATATATATATATATATATATATATATATATATATATATATATATATATATATATATATATATATATATATATATATATATATATATATATATATATATATATATATATATATATATATTAATCTAGAGTCTAAATACTATTAAGAATTTAATAATTTAAAAAAGTATACTACTTAACTGAAGACTCAACTACCAAGCAAAAAATGTGTAAAAATTATACAAATGAAGGAGCCTTATAAATTCGTTTATGAAAGTGGGTGTCTCATAGAATAAACTAAAGTATGACGATAAAATTTAATCTTCTTAAGATAAAACTTTAAGCACTTAGGTATATAATGCCTCAATAATTTATTATTGTTGTCACAATGTTCAGACTACCTTTACAGTATCTAGAAACACATAGTATTTCAAGTATACTTAAAAGAACACTATTTTTTACCTACAATTCCTAGTAGGGATGCCAGAGAGAACGGAGAGAACGGAGATTCTGCATCAAACAAATAAAATATTACAATAAAACGTAAAGTAAAGTGGTTGGAGCACTCAGAAAGCTCTCACGAGGCGCGCGTTCAAATCCCTACCGATTACTATTCCTATTGCCTTTTGTGTTCTCGTACAGTTTTCTCTATAACGTATACTCTTGTTTAGTACGAAATGTACTACAAAAACGATTTTGTTATGGTTTAATTCGTGATATTTAGAGGTGCTCTTCATACTTTTTTTGTTTGTATATGTATAAATTTGTAATATTTAAATTTTGGACAAACAGATAATGAATGAGAAAGTGATGGGGTTTCGTTTTTTCATTTTATGGTACAGAACTTTTAAAAAAATAAATACTGGTAATATATATTAGCACTATATAAGAATAGCAATAATGTAATCCTAAAAACTTTGCTCAAATTTAATAGAAACTTCGTCTATGCAGCTGCGAATACATAATAGTAATAGTATAATATAACAGATGTCTATAGATCTATATCTATGGACATATATATATATATATATATATATATATATATATATATATATATATATATATATATATATATATATATATATATATATATATATATATATGTATATATATATATATATATATATATATATATATATATATATATATATATATATATATATATATATATATATATATATATATATATATATATATATATATATATATATATATATATATATATATATATATATATATATATATATATATATATATATATATATATATATATATATATATATATATATATATATATATATATATATATATATATATATATATATATATATATATATATATATATATATATATATATATATATATATATATATATATATATATATATATATATATATATATATATATATATATATATATATATATATATATATATATATATATATATATATATATATATATATATATATATATATATATATATATATATATATATATATATATATATATATATATATATATATATATATATATATATATATATATATATATATATATATATATATATATACCAGTCATAGTACGTTGGTGTTAATGTTTGTAGATCGCGTTTTCGTATGATATGACATTGCATTACATTGTACGCATATGTAATATTAAGGTTTCCGATGCTATTACAATAGTAGCGGATGCAATTCTTAAGCAAGCAACCAAGTCAACATATTAAGACTAATTTGTGTACAAAATATACAAGCGTAAATAAAAAAAAAATATTTTCAACATACCTATAACAATAATATTATTTATTATCTGTTATAAAAAAGCAATTAAAAAAAATTTGATTAAATTAATTTTCATTTCTCTGCTTTTAATAAAGTGAATGTTACTTAGAAAATAAACGGAGTGTTTTAACACTAAGTTTTCTCTATCTATGCTATATGCTCGATAAAGCGCGCAGTCAAAATAATGTTACAACACGGCCTAGAAAAGCCCTTGGAAGCACTTTGTCACTTCATAAACGTTTTATGGTCATAAATCATGATCAGTCATATCCCCCTCTTGTCCGACCTTGCTTCTCTCCCTTTGCCGTGACCTTATTCAATAAACGCCCAAATATTCAAAGTACACTAACGTGTCATTTATAGATGGATATATACTGTAATAAATAATAAAAGATATCTCGACATTGTATCACAACTAATGAAGTGAGGTTAAACATTATATAGCAATTCATTAAACTTTTACATGTGCTAGGTACAAACTTTCGCCGCATTTGGTCTTAGTTCTAGAACGAGAGAATGAAATAACTCATTACCCTAAATGGGAATCGAATCCACAACTATAGCCTTTATGCTAAGTATCTTAACGCTAGATGTTCTCCTGATGATCGATACAACGTGAAGATACAGGTCATCTTGAATTCATGCAAGAACGAAAATCCAAAGTGTCTTAATATCAGATTCCTTCCGCACTCTGGTTACAGGACATGGTCAATAAATATTTGATCTATTTGATATATTGAAACTTCTAACAAAATACTGTTTCATACAATTTAATAGAATTATGCGTAACGTTTGTATGTTAAAGATTATTACTTAATTAATGATTTTTTTTTAAATGACAACACACCTTGGAAATTAAATGAATTGAGATAAGAAACATGGTAATACTAAGCTTTAACAGCCTTCTTCTATTTTTTATTTTTTTGCAATTTTTTCTCCAGTTAAATATAATGGAAATATTTATTATTTCTGGCGGAACTGAACGCCGTATCTTTATTCTTTAAAGTATTACGCCTTGTTACGATAGTGTCGTTTTTTAAAATAATATCATCTCAACAAATTCTTTAATCAAAGTTCATTAACCACTCGATTATAAATAATATATGACAACACGGTGACATTAGCAGTAAAACTTATTAAAAAGTTTTTATATAAACAAATCACTAATGTTATGTAAACAATATTTTGTAATTTAAATTGAAACAATAACTATATATATATATATATATATATATATATATATATATATATATATATATATATATATATATATATATATATATATATATATATATATATATATATATATATATATATATATATAGCAGAGAGAGGACACCTAGTGTTAAGTCACTCCATTCTGTATTTTCTGCCTTCCGAGATATGCTCAAAACCCGATTGTCCAATTTTATTCTTATATAATATACACTACTGAAAAAAAAACCATACAAATAAGAACGAAGCGGGATTTCAATCCTCGTCCTCTTGCAAACCGTGCAAAATGGCACGTATTATATCCTCAGTATGTGTAGATTAACACTTAAAAAATCATGTAAATATATATTTGTACTTTCAAGTATCCGGATGCCTCACAACAACTAATTGTGGCCAGTTAATCAAGTTTCTACTGTTCATTAATTAGTTTAATAAAGATTTTTGAAAAAATTTGCAACAGGCTTAGCATAGTGAGGACCGTCGTGGCGCAGAGGTGCAACGTCTGCCTGTAACGCGACGGTTTCTGGGTTCGATCCCCAATAGGGGAAAATGGATTTTTCTATTTCCATTTTCTTCGCTCTGGCAACTAAGGCAAACAGCGGCGTTGAGTTCCGCCACTCAACACGCAATGCCTCGAAAACGGCGGAAAGCGGGGACGGAGTAAGCAGGGACTAAGTAACGGAGTGTCTTAACACTAGGTTCGTATGTTCCTGCAGTTCCCTCTGCCTACCCTACCATGTGCGGGATAAAGCGTGAAGCTAAAAAAAAAGGTTTAGTATAGTAAGCGTAAAGTTAAGGATTTCATAAAAGGATACAAATAAACGAAAAATGAAAAGCCTATCCAATCCTTAAATTTTGCTTTCCTGTTTTAATTGCGAACAGTTAGCGAAGCTAGTTGTTGACCAAAAATTTTACTTTAAAAAAACATAGCCAATGTTCGAACTTGCACAGTTCAATTGATAATTGATTAAACAAATTCTACACGTTAACCAATTGAATTTGGAGTTGAAAAACATTTGCGCATGCTTTTTATGAGACTCAATAGTACTGTTTTTTTAACTTTATAATTCTAATCCTAAAAAAACTAAAAAAAAGGAATAATAAACGATTTATTAAATAATATTAATAAGTGTGTATTAGTGATGTAACGAATATTCGCACGTTTTTACACATTCACAAAAAAAGACCTGCGAATGTGTTGCGAATAATGAATGTCAATGAACGTGAACTTCACCTCGTAATCACATTATCAGTCTTCATTATATCTCATGAAACATGTTTTTAACGCAAACAAGTAAAAGTCAATTCTCTCTCCCTTCTAAAAAGGTTTTATCAAATAATGCTAAAAACCTGTTTTAATGTTATAATCCAAAGTTTGCTTGCCGTAAAAAAATGGCGCCAAATTTACAAGAACTACTGAATATTCGCATTCGTTACATCACTAGTGTGTATTAATAATTTTCTTTAATGACAAAACGTTGATACAAAAAACAATACTTACGTAGTCTGAAGGTCTTCCAAGGAATAAATGAGAAACTAATATCATTACAGTTAAGTCGTAAAATAAACATAAAATTGTGCTATTTATTTAAACACATATTCTATTATATTATATTACTACTATTCTTCTACAAAGCAATGAGTATTTTATCCTTATTGGTTCAATGTAAGCGTACTGCAGTTATACCTAAGCTGTACTATGTCACTAAACTTTTCATTGTTGTAACACTAGTTTCTCCACTTTATACCTGAATTAGAAGTTTGCTTAGTGGCGGAACTCAACGCCGTGCTTTGCCCCAAATAGGGATCGAACCTACAGTCCTAGACGGTGGACTTTGTCAGTCAGGCGTTATTTTGAAAAATATCTGTGTGTGTGACGTAGAGACGATTTCTGATACAAATTGAAAATATTTTCTCATCTCTCTTGTTTCCTGAAAATGATAAAAATATAATTTTACCATGCACTATGTTATAACCTCATATGTTTATTAATATAAGTTGTATGTATTATATAGTATGCCAATTATAAATATGTTTATGCTTTTTTTTAATATTTTATAAAACAACGGCAATCCATATATTCTTATTTTACTTTATTTTTTAAATTATTGTCATTTGAAAAATTAAAAAAGTAATAATAATTTACTAAACTGCCATCTCATGTGTATTTAAGCTTCAGTTAACTTTAACCAAGGACGTCTGCTGTCGTTTTGTATACACGTACACACTACAGTATAAAGGCATACAAATCAAAGATGGGGTTTAAATAACCATTGAAATATTTCAATAACATTCCCATGAGCCCCATGCTTTTGTGTTCAAGGTCGGAACCAGTTCGCTTTATTCTGTCAAATATAGCAAATAATAGATTCAAGTTTTAAATAAAGTACTCCATTATTGTAGTCGGCTGTAAAATATACTTATTTTTACATTTGACAGTACTTGTTAGAGAATTGATTATTTATTTACTTAGCTTTTTTTGGCGCGAAATGTAATAGTACTGTTTTTTTTTTTTACTTAATTTTTGACACTGATTCTTGAAATGTATGTCAAATACTTTATTATTCTGCCAAAAAATAATTTTAAAGTCTATTTAAAAAAAACTATGGCTTGTGTTATTACTCTTAAATTAAAAGAAATAAAATGTTTACAGTTTATGTGAAAAAAACTTATTTCAATCGAAACTATTTTAAATATTATTTTGAAAAAGAATTTCTACAATATTATATTGTTTCTTGTGTGTTATTAGGTACTTACTCTTTGCTATGCGAAATAAAAAAATATTTCAGTTTATATGAAAAAAAATCATTTGCTTCATTCCAATGCGAGAAAATTGTAAAATGTTCATATAAATCGTTGTCAGGTCGACGTTTACGCGATATTTACTAAGGACGGGCGGGCTATTTGCGTCTTTACGCTCTGACGTCATAAAAGTCTATAAATTCGCTTTCGTAATAGTGTGTATGTCAGTTTGTTACGGATTACAACATTGCCCCATTTTTTATTGGAAGCATCTGAATAGTAAAAACACAGCTGTGATGCAAAAGAGAAGGGCTTGCCTTAAATTGATTATAGTACGAGGAAATTTAATTTACATACTTAATAATAATATTTTATGCAAGAGCTTGGTTAGAAAAAAAATTGAGTGTAAAAAAATATTAAATAGAGGCACTCTATTATATTCTATATTCTCTTCATTTCACTTTGTAATAATATTGATCAATATGTTTGATTTGTCATTGTGTAAATCTCTAAAAGAAGCAAACATATATCAGATGATCAATTCCATGGATTTGCCGTGTAGGTGCCGGACCCATCGTGTTGTAGGAAGAGGAGCTCCGAACAGCGGTTGGAACCTGCGACCCAAGTGTAGGTTTAAAGGGCTCCTCCCACTATTAGTATATAACAGGAAATTTTTAAACAACTAAGTATAATATGACAAATGACTAACAGATGGCTCATGATATGGAACTCAGGATTTTTTCTTACTCGTGACTCGTGTCAATTAATGGTTTCTGCAAGGAGTTGAATGTGAAAAAATCCGTCTAATGCGAATCGTTTTTGTACATCGAAACATAACCTTACGTTTAATACTATTAGAAAAACATATAAATTCTAACGATGGCATTTGAATTAGTGCCTATTGGAAACTGTCTACACGCTCTGACCGCTAAGCCATACGTTCTCATCGGGATTTGTCCAAATTTTTGCTGGATACAATTTACTTTTGTTACTACATTTCTACAGGGAGATTTTTATAATTTTTCTTTGTGATACACCTAAAAGTTTTCTGCTCATAACTCTATCTATATATCTTCAGAAGGAAATGCCATGTAACTTTCAATTACGCGTTAAATTTCATTAAAAACGAAGTATATACACGCTTATATTTTTGATAGTATTGACGTAAAATTTGTACAAGTGCTTGACATGTAAAGCGAACAATCAATAGCAATCCCATGATGATCATATGATGGTAAGTGATAAGAGTTACGTTTTCACATTATGTGGTACAGAATCCTAAAAGTTAAACGTGTAATTACGTAGACATCTTCGCACTTTAACCGTAGCGTGGTAATCAGACAGAACGGAGCGCCAAACGCTGCGGTCCCACCATAACTCTTTCGCCTCGTCCGTCACTAGCGTCTTCATACATGCTCTCTGGGTGTCCTCATGCTTTTTATGTGATTTTCATCAAGTTACATACTATGTTTATGAAGAACAACCGAGGTCTGCTCTTACCACTCATTTTAGCTTACTTACACGTTACGTTTCGATTATTTCTAATAAATATATAACATCTTTTATCTATTATCTAATGTCAATGACCATTCTATATAAATATTTGTTTAACACGCTTCAGTATTTTGTGTTCTCAGCGTATTAGCTGTCGAAACAAGAGAACGTTCTTAGTCAGAACGTTAGCTTGACGTCGGTTAACCGCGTAACACTTGTGTTCGTTAATGGTTACTACGACTTTTATGTATGAAATCTTATATGTCGTTAGGCCAGGGTTTCGCTGTTAGGAGTCCATTTTTCATAACAAATAACAGTTCAGTTTATACAGAACAGATCAGCTTTACATTATTATGCCTTTTTTATTTAATTAAAAGCTGACAATTTTGTTCAATATTCGAAAGTAATATCATAGAAAACTTTACATTACAAATAGGTTTTACGGATATCAATAATTAAACATTAATTTCAATAATAAATTCTTTCATAACAATCAAATCATAAAATGTTGATTTATTTTATCGCCCACATACTTAATAAAATAGTTTTTTTTGTAAGAAAAGGCTGCAGTCGTGTCATTAAGTTCTACTTTATATAAAGATAGATACATACCTATCTTTATTATATTGAACAATGTTTATATGAACAGCAGCCACAAATGGTCCACAGATGTCACATTATAGACAGTGTATTATTTTCAATTTAATGTGTGTAAGGTCTTGATGGTGACAGTATAATACAAATATATTTATTTTTAGCTTCACGCTTAGTTATTTAATATGTGGGATATTGCAGGGTATGTAGAAGGAACAGCAGAAACCGTATAAACCTAGTGTTAAGACACTCCGTTGCTTAGTCACTGCTTTTTCCGTCCTCGCTTTCCGCCTTTTTCGAGTCGCGTTTACAGGCAGACGGTTACGCCTCTGCACCACGACGGTCCTTAAATAAAAATTAAATACATACATATACATATGTGTGTATAGTTTTGTCATGTAGAGACAGAATCAAACTTCGCATAATGCACAACCAGATCTGTTTAAAATGGAAGAAGAAATATTAAATATGATTTAAAAAAACTTAAATAACTACTAAATATGACTTTTGTAAACTTGATACTTTTACATTTGTTCAAACTGAACAAATAACATGAATGAAAATGACTCACATTGTAAATATTTAAAAATTTGGTTATTAATTTAGTTAACTATAAATAAAATGAGTTTCCTCACCTAAAGAAAACATATGTAATCATATTTATCATTTGCACGCCAAAGTAGTAATAATATGTAAACGAATCGAATACTATAATATTTACTTAACACCAATAACTAAAATAGTATTTCAATATAATATAGGGAAACTATATAATGTGGAAAGCTGTTATAGACTCATAAAATAATCTTTTGTCACACAGACTAAGGGCGCATTTTCATTGGTCGATAGGGCCCGCATTCGGGATGCGAGAGATTTCTGTAACGCATGCCATAGGGCCCGCAAAGAGTTTATCGTTTTCACTGGTCGTCAGGGCCCGCATACGGGGTGCGGGTGATTCCTATAATGCATGCGATAAGGTCGTTGTTCCGAATGTGGATATCACCCGCACACGTTTAATCGACCCACTTATCGACCAGTGGATTTCATTGGTTGTTAGCTCGCATGCGGGTACTCCGCGCATTCGGGCTAACTACCGACTTATCGACCAATGAAAATGCGCCCTAAATCTAGAAATCTAGAGAAGAAATTGCTTAACATACCATAGATTCACAGCGGAGGTGCCGCGCCCATTGTGTTGTAGGAACTCCGAGCACTGCTTGGGAATTACGACTCAAGTATAGGTTTAAAGAGGCCCTTTTAAAATGCATTAACACTCACCTGCACTGTCCGAGTTACATCCACTACCGAAATCAAATTTCAAAATAAATATTGATTCAAGTTATTATATTTTACTAAAATATAAATAACAAATAAAAAATTATAAAAAAAATTTGTCTATAAGCCTTTTCGTTTGTCCGATTAGGAATTTTCACTAAAACTATAAAACATTGAGGAAAATATATATAGGGGATAAACCTCGCTTACTGTCAGCGAGTACTTTCCGCACAGATAAAATATTGCACATAAAATGACAATACTTATTTAAATGCATATATTTTACATAAACAAAGTGACTCTAATTATATTTTTTCAACAAAATATGATAATTTACATAATATTAAAAAGGAAATATATATTTAGGTTTGTTATATAAATAAACTATATATTATCGAATTAGTCCAAATTATAGATTAAGGAATGTGTAGACAATACTTGCGGTTAGAGTTACCTCGTACACTAATAGTGTCAAGTGTCAAGCGACAAGTGTCATACACAGCTCTCAAGTGTCTCAGTTAATTTCATTTGTAATTTTTTTTATTTTTCCAGGTATTGCGATAGCATTCTACTTGGTCTTCTACTCTGTTTTGGCGATCATGTTCGCAATATGCATGGCGGGACTGTTTTCCGTGCTGGAAGATAACAAGCCTTTGTATACGTTGGAGAAATCTCTTATCGGTAAGAAAAAAAAAGTTTTTTATATGACGTCATTTTATAATATATCAGGAGTTTTTTTTTAAAAGAGGGTAGTTTGAGATAAAAAAAGACTATAAAAGCAATAAGTTATATGAATCGAGGCTTTTGCATGACAACAGTCCGTACTGGATGGGTATTATTGTGTGATATTATTATTAAATAGATAGAGGACCGTCGTGGCGCAGAGGCGTAAGCGTCTGCCTGTAACGCGACGGTTTGAGGGTTCGATTCCCACTCGGGGTAGATGGATTTTTCTATTTCCATTTTCTTCGCTCTGGAAACTAGGCAAAGCGCGGCGTTGAGTTCCGCCACTCAATTCGCAATGCCTCGAAAAAGGCGGAAAGTGAGGACGGAGAATGCAGAAACTAAGCAACGGAGTGTCTTAACACTAGGTTCCCACAGTCCCTGCAGTTCCCTCTGCCTACCCTACCTTGTGCGGGATAAAGCGTGAAGCTAAAAATAGTATATATCATTTATTATAACTACGTAAGTTCTCTATCTTGTCCTAATATGCTCAAAACATATAGCCTACGTGCGATTCGATGTTTTTCTTTAAAAATTAACTTAACCACTTATGTTTTCAAAATCAAGGTAAATAAAAATTAAACGATTTTGTTTGAGATATATTAATTTGTGTGAGATATGCACAACTTTGTATAAAAAGTGAGAAATATGACGTTTGTGTCGCGATCACATCGTAAAAGTAACGAAATCATAAATTTATAGAGCATTATATGACTGTACAATGCATAAACAATATTATCGTAAAGTTCTCTAAATTACATAAATTATGTTTAGTATATGTATATTTATGTAACACACGTGTACATACATATATATGTCCGTCACACGGTAATGGGAAGTGAACAATTACAAATGGTAATTCTAATAATTGTTCTCACTGTACTAACAGGTGGTTAACGAGGATAATCATGACATAGGTACATATTATGTCACGCGTTCAATTTACTTGTTAAATTTTTAAGGTTTAAATAAACGCTTTTGCGCGTTAAGTGGCGGAAGTCAACGTTGCGTTATTTTTTTTTTATTTTTTTATAGCTTCACGCTTTATCCCGCACATGGCAAGGTAGGCAGAGAAAACTGCAGGAACCGTGGAACCTAGTGTTAAGACACTCCGTTGCTTAGACCCTGCTTTCTCTTCTGTACTTCTTTCTGAAGTAATCACAATAGATTTAGGGAAACCTGGTTGAGTTTATTGCGGGCTCTTCTCACCAGGCCCCGCTTGGAACCCTCGTAACTTTAGTTTTAAGTCGTGCAGTGTGTAGGTTTCAGAGGGGTTCAATTCGATATTTATTATCAAATTGGGCTCCTCTGACACTCCTCCGTTCGCTCTATCTGACGTACACATGTGATCATCTTATTGATTCTAAATGGAAAAGTTATAAATAAATAAACATTATCACTTTAAAAAATCATAAATATATTAAATAACTTTGGTTATCTTCTTACTTCTCCACTTTCAGGTGCCAACCCTGGTGTGGCGTGCCGGCCGCAGTACAGCAGTATCCAATACAACATTGACAACTCTACCCAGTATGTCGAGGAGTTACGAGAATTTATTAAAGGTATGTGTTGTTTTATTTCAATTTAGAGAGTGAAATTAACGCTGAGGCTGTTGTGGCGCAGCAGCAGAGGGTTTGGCTATAAAGACAGAGTGACGGTTGTTTGTTCGATTCCCACGTGGAGAAACAAGTTATTTTCGCTTTGGCAGCAAGACGAGTTATCGTAGTTTCACGCTTTATCCCGCTTATATTGGGATAGGTAGAAGAAACCTCAGGAATTGTGGGAAAGTAGTGTTAAGGCACTCCGTTCCTCGCCTTCTGCCTTTTTGAGGCATTGCGTGTTGAGTGGCGGAATCAACGAGGAGGGAGTATAAAGGCATCCTACATAATTCAGTTTTTTGTTTTTTTTTTTTTTAAATTTAAAATAAAGTTTGCAAAAAATATTGAAGTGTTAAGTGTGTTTAATCATAAATGTCTCAATTTCAATAAAACTTTTTCCATCTAAAACAATGCAGACCTAAAATATGATTCATCAGTAGATTTTTATACAGAAAAATTTAAATTTCCAGCTTATAAAAATGAAACGTGGTACACATCTAAGAAAGAGTGCACGGAAGAAGACGACTTCGGATATCCTCATACTCCATGCTTCTTCATCAAATTGAATAAGGTATTATGTAAGGAAATAGATTTTAAAAACATATATTTTAATAAGTCGATTCATTAGTATTTAATTTTCAAGTAAAAATTTATTAATTCAAGTTTCTTATTGTCTCAAAATCTCAGTGTATATATTTTGGAAATGTCCAAAAAAAAATATTAAGGCAAACATGTTTAGTTATTATAATAAATGTCATTAGTATGTCAGTAGTATGCATCAATAATTAAATCAATTTGGAAAATTTAAAAAAAAATCATTAAAAGAGAATATGAAAATAATAAATAAAAACTAACTAATAAGGCAAAGCGCGGCGTTGAGTTCCGCCACTCAACACGCAATGCCTAGGAAAAAAGTGGAAAGTGGAGACACTAGGTTCGTATGGTTCCTGCAGTTCCCTCTGCCTACCCTGCCATGTGCGGAATAAAGCGTGAAGCTAAAAAACAAATAAAAACTATGTAAAATTTTTAAAGTTTTACTTTAAAAATATGTTATGTGCAACAGTCGTCTTTTATTGCTCAAATAGAGCGACAGCAAAAACTTTATGCACATTTTTGGAAGCCCGTTTGAATAGGTCATTCAATATAAAGCTTAGACTAAACTTAAAGAACAATAAATACAAATATGAGAGCGGGATTTGAAACCGCGCCCTCTTGCGAATCGTGCGTTTTTTCTATTCCCAGTCTTTACACATTAAAAATCATAAAAATATTGAGACTAAACTTTGTTAACTGGAACAATTCCTTAAAAAAATAAAGAAAAACATAATAATTATTAATAATAATTAGACGTAATATAAATATAATTAATATTTTCACAGATATATGGCTGGAAACCGGACTACTATACGGATATCACGTCAGAAGCACCGGAAATGGACAATGAGTTGGTGGACTACATTTCAAGCCGTCCGAAAGTTGAAGTGAGGATTTTAATCAATATAGTAAATGTTTGAGTTCACGAAATAGTCTCTTAGACCATGGTAAAGTCATTTGGTCTTGATTAGTCTATTTATCGGCTATAGGCTATATCATATTGTATTAATATATAACATATTTTACTAGGACCGTCGTGGCGCAGAGGCGCAACGTCTGCCTGTAACGCGACGGTTTCTGGGTTCGATCCCCAGTCGGGGAAGATGGATTTTTCTATTTCCATTTTCTTCGCTCTGGCATCTAAGGCAAAGCGCGGCGTTGAGTTCCGCCACTCAACACGCAATGCCTCGAAAACGGTGGAAAGTGGGGACGGAGTAAGCAGGGACTAAGTAACGGAGTGTCTTAACACTAGGTTCTGGTTCTGGTTCCTGCAGTTCCCTCTGCCTACCCTGCCATGTGCGGGATAAAAGCGTGAAGCTAAAAAAAAAAAAAAAAAAAAAATATTTTACTAGCTGAATGTGTCATATAGTGATAAGGCGGAAAGCAGGGAAGGAGAAAGCAGGGACTAAGCAATGGAGTGTCTTAATATTAAATTTCTATGGTTCCTGCAGTTCCCTCTGCCTACCCTGCTATGTGTCGGATAAAGCGTGAGACCAAAAAATCTATGTATGCCTCGTTAGACTAAATGTTTTTTTTTTAAGTCCATCCCTTTCTTATGGTGAGGTTTATGACTGACTGTCTACTGACTACTGTGACTTTTACACAAGGCTTGAAAAAGACCTTTTTCAAGCCTCGTGTAAAGGACAGCCCCTAAGGTAGGTACGGAAAGTTTAGTGATTCGTCGCGTTTATATTTAATTTGTCAAGACCAAACCTTAAATATGTTCAAATGGAGTGCAGCATTTGCTTTTCTTACTTTTTTGCTAAAACAATAATAAATAAATATATTTTTCAGCGTCAACAAGTATGGATATCGTGTTGGGAAGAACATACAAACACCACGAGGATAGACTATCCTTGGGGTATGGGGTTGCCCGGGAGGTTCTATCCGTTTTTGAACAGCGAGGGTTACATCAGTCCGTTAGTTGCCGTTAAACTTACTCCAATACGTAAGTATTATGATAGATTATAAGTAAGTAGGTATCTTAAAAAAATAACTAGTAATTATTCCCATTTTGATTTGGTTGTTGCTAACCAATATAAATTAAAAAATAATAGATCACTTTAAGCTTATGTAAAAAAACCTAAATTGAACTAAAATACACTTTTATTTATTTAATTGAAATTCAATTAAAAAAAAAAAAGAAACAATTTAAAATATTTTTAATTCCGGTTAATTTTTTTTATATCACATGGTTTATACCATATATGACCAATTAACTTATTTCTGTCAATCTCATGTCAGTTATTAAATTATTTCAGCCAACACACAAGTAATCATCCGGTGTAGAGCGTGGGCCAGGAACATTGTTTACAACAAAAGCCTGAAAGAACCGTCCGGATATACCCGGATAATACTGCAAGTGGACGATAACTATACAAATTCTACAAGTGAAAGTTCCATGTAGTCCTGAAAATATCGTAAATGCCTTTTATTTGTAAAACGATGCATATTAGTAGGGAGGATGAGTGATTAAAAAATACAACTGTTTTATATAGGCTAACTTAAGTCCTACAGGTATTTTTGTTATTTTTAAATTGGTAATTCACATTGAGGATAGTAAATAGATAAAGAAAATACATACAATTCGAATGTATCGGAATTAGAACCCGTTTGAACGACTTCCATTAGTCACCGGTTCAAATCCCACTACGTACAAATTTTTATATGTTTTATAAAAGAATACCTTCCACTTGATAATCAAATTTGCTAAATCTACCTATATAGGTAAAAAACAAATCCTATTTAAATTAAAACTTTGCCATCATTGATAATAAAATAAATGAAATTATATAAAAAAAATTGATAAAATGAGAACATTTTGTTACACAATACAATAAAATATACGAGGTTCAAACGTAGCCAAGGAATTACTTAAACGGTGCCATTAGTTACACGTTTTAGTCATATTTAGTCTAGACGTAAATTAGTCATTCATTTAGTGTACATTATCTCGTACGTACCTATACAGTATACACTAGCAACAGTCTACTTAGTGGAATTATAGAATAGAACAAATTAATTTAGTACAAATTTGAAGTAATTGAAAAATTTGAACTTGTTAATTACTTATTATTTTATACATAAAATGGAATTATATATTTATGATTTAGCTGGCATATACATAATAATTAATACTAATTTTCAATGAATTGTTTAAAACAACAAAAATTGTCACAATTGACGTATGTTAAAGCAACCATGGTTATGGTAATTGATTGATGCTTTCTTGTAATTTCGGTCATACCGACATAAACTACTCGTTCCTGCTTTTGTACAGACAAAGATGGTTTCCATAGGATATATAAGCACACAATAAGGCAGTTGTCACGTCACTACTATGAATAAATATATGAACTTACAAGCTTATACCTGTAACTTCATGTGGTCAGTACGAGGGTACTGTATTGGGTATATATAAAAAAAATACAAGAATTTCAAGCAAATAGTGGGGTAGAATGAAATGAACTAATGTTAAAACACTCCGTTCTCCATATTTTGAGATATTGCAATGGTGTAATACAACACGTCGCTATACTAAACATATAATATCAGATTTAGAAAGAGAAAATAATTCATTTTTCCTGAAAGAAAATTGAACCCACAATAGTTGGTTCAATGCCGCTATCAAACAGCCTTTAGTTTATAGCCCATAGCCCATAACCCATAGCCCAAACTCTCCTGATGAGTGAACTATATAATCCAGACTTATAACTTAAACTTGTAATTTCTGAAATTAGCATAATCAAATAGAAAAAGTTCTTAGGTTTATGAAATTAGTATAGAAAAATGTAAAGAGTTAAAAGAATCTCCATCGATTAATAAGTTTTTAACGCACACTGGATTAATATTTTCCCATATTGTAATAAATTATTAGTTTTAATGCAACAGTACGTATGTGTGTCAGATTATTGAGAATTTTTTACCATTTACTTATGTATATCATTCCTTATTTATTTATTACCGTGTAAGTACCTAGACGTTATGTAGGTAAGAGTATTATAACTTACAATCACTTTTTCATGCATTGTACTAATATTTACTTTACTATATTTATCATTTAATTATTTTTTTTTCACTTCACGCTTTATCCCGCACATGGCAGAGTAGGCAGAGGAGACTGCAGGAACCATAGGAACCTAGTGTTAAGACACTCCGTTGCTTAGTCCCTGCTTTCTCCGTCCCCGCTTAACGCCTTTTTCGAGGCATTGCGTGTTGAGTGGCGGAACTCGACGCCACTCTTTGCCTAGTTTGCCAGAGCGAAGAAAATGGAGATAGAAAAATCCATCTTCTCCGAATGGGGATCGAACCCAGAAACCGTTGCGTTACAGGCAGACGTTGCGCCTATGCGCCACGACGGTTCTCAATCCTCCTCTCATCTATCGTTTAATATTGTTTATATTTTCCTTTATAACAAAAATAAAGTTGTAAAATTCATGTTGTAGTCATATTTTAGGAATCATTATTTCATGAAATGACTCCGGCACTCAACACACAATGCCTCAAAAAAGGCGGAAAACAGGGACGGAGAAAGCAGAGACTAAGAAACGGAGTGTCTTAACACTAGGTTCCTATGGTTCTTCTGCCATGTGCGGGATAAAGCGTGAAAACTTGCAACTATTATATGTGCATGTTGCACTGTCCCTTGTCATTGTCATAAAATATACCTACCCATAGTTAATTAGTGTCAATTAATATTTAATTCTCATTAAATGAATATAAAGTACAGTAGAAACTCGATTAATCACACTAATTGCTGTTACAAGGTATTCGGATAATTGAAAATCGGGATAATCAAAAGTACATACAAAAAAATAAAATCGGGTAATCTTGTTTTGAGCAAACATATGTATAAGTATATGACAACATATTAACAAACATCAATAGTTATTTAGTACTATGACTAAAAATATTTTGTACTTGCCATTTCATGTAAGCCACATTTTCTCAAATTATACATTATACATTCAATTGAATAGGCCTGTAGTCTGGATAATCGCGAATCCGTATAACCGAGGGTCGGATAATCGAGTTTCTATTGTATGTGTTTTATTTGATATGATTGCTTATTTAACTTAGAAATAGGTTAGTAAATAGTTATTTTATTTAATATTACGTACCTAATTAGATTTTAGGTGATTAAAAAAGATATTAATGTAATGCTTTATTATGTAAACAGATTATACCTATAACTTCTCATTAAAATTAAATTTTCAAAATTGAGCACAAAGCTTTTTTAAAAATAAAAAGCTCAAATTAGAGCTTACACTATGATATATGTATATATCATTTACTTACATTATGGTTTCCAATTTTTTTTGTATAAAATAAATTGTAATATTTGTAATAAATCTTTTTAAATATTGTTTTTATTATTGAATGTGTCAAGGACTTTTTTATTGTTATTTGTGAATACTATGTTATTTTTAACAGCAGTTCAATAAAAAATAAGTTAAACGTTAAAAGATGTCCCTAAAACAATTAATTGTAATTAGTATTGTAACTCAGGGTATTTATTTACAATTTCCTGTGCCGATAGTGTGAGGTCTTCATTAAAGTTAGAAAATATATATACATAAATGCCTCGAAAAGACGGAAAGCGGGGAACGGAGTGTCTTAGCACTAGGTTCCTACGGTTCCTGCGGTTCCCTCTGCCTACTCTGCCATGCGCGGGATAAAGTGTGAAGCTATAAAAAATAAAAAAATACAAAATACATATAATTGAGCGCGGCGTTGAGCCACTTTCCGCCACTCAACACGCAATGCCTCGAAAACGGCGGAAAGTGGGGACGGAGAAAGCAGGGGCTAAGCAACGGAGTGTCTTAACACTAGGTTCCCACGGTCCCTGCAGTTCCCTCTGACTACCCTGCCATGTGCGGGATAAAGCGTGAAGCTAAAAAAAAAATCATAAATAAATTAAAAAAGCCAAACTATCTCTTTATTTTAGATAAAGAGATAGTTTGGATTAGTGAACACGTAATAAAATATTTATACTGATATGAAGGTACATTAACTTTCTTGGGCATTATATATTTTAGTTTCCACCATACATATTACCACAGCCAATTGTGTATGTGTTAAGACACGATTGATGAATATAACTCCGAAACCTAGGCTTGTCCCACTGCACAAGCCCCTGGTACTGTTCTAAGTTCAACATCTTCCACCGTGACTTGAGGGATCCATAGAAAAATAAGTTGAAGGAAATTAGCAAGTGCGTCACCTGTTAAGTGATGATGATGCCTGATGCCCGAGGATTAGGAGCATTGAGGAGCATCGCCGGCCTGATAAGAAGGTAAGGTAACTGCGTGTGTAGGGACGAAAGTGAGCCTTGTAAGGTTCCAATGTCATTTCAGGTAGGAAAACCTCTTCTGACGAAGTTGAAATTATAAAAAGTACCAAAAAGTACTTAAATCAAACTTAATTTTCGAATTCAGATGATTACAAAACGGAAATTGATATAGGTCTTCAGTTACTACCTTTTTTTATATACAAAACTTTCATCTAATACCTCTAGTGATGTAATGAAAAACAAAATGCGTACATATGTATCTGCAAATACCCAAATAAATCTCTTTATGCCAATTTACTTAGTGTTATAAAATCAACAGAGTCTAATCACTAGGCAAGGTAAGCTAATTGGTAAGGGCAGGGCGGTTGGTTGCGAGCAGATTTGGGCGGCTATAAGGCGGATATCAAAGAGTATGAAAGGAAAGTAACTGTTTTTACAATTTGGTAGTTTCATACCTTGTAGAATATTTTGGCAGAATAAATAAAATGATTATAAATAACGAGTGTGCGATTATATTTTCATGTTTTTTTTAATTATTTAACGTTTTTAATTAATTTTTAATATAAATAAATCATATTCTATCTTATTATATAAATACACATTCAAAATTACAACAGACTCGTTTTATTACTCTCAGTTTACCGAATATGATTTAAAATACTAATAATCGATAGAATCCGTTAAAATATAATGTTAAAACTTTCTATTAGATTAATTTATTACTACTGTTGCAATTGATACTGTTAATATATATTCCTATCGAGAAATACAGATTAAATATGAGGAAATAATTTATTCGTATGCATGAACTGTTTAAACAATAGTTTACCCTAGAGACAGTGGTTTCTTGTACTTATTATACAAGTAAAAGACGTTAAATTAAAATGTACTAATTATTATATTGTAATTGTACATTTTTTTAAATTTAAGAAATAAGTTTATTATTCTATCAATTACTGTTTATTATATAAACCCTAATTTATTTGAGATAGACAGAAATCAGTAAAAAAGAGCTTATAACTCCTCATTATACTTCGTTAAATAAATTTTAAAGTTGTCACATATATTTAAAAAAAAACTCTTTAAAGGTTCACTCAAAATAAGAAAATAATTCACATCCGTCAAGCTTTTAGGCGTGGTAGTAGAACAAAATTTACTTCACTAATAACACGTAGAATAAAAAAGGCACAATGGAAACAAATAAAAGTAACAAAACTCATTTTGTTGTCTCTGAGAGACAACTCCTCGTACGTAGCAACTCACGTTGAAAATCTATAAAACATCTACAAAGCAAGTTCTCATTGTAAGCAACAGACCGTCGGTTCTCACTCGGCACGATGGGCGCGGACAAGCCTAACGGCGTGGTGAACTACAGCAGGCGACCCCCACAGCGACCGTTCTTACAAAGAGTACAGTATGCTATATGGGATCCGGAGGAGAGAAAGTTTTTGGGAAGAACGCCCAAGCGGTGGGGTGAGTTTGGATTTTTATTTGTATTTTAATTAATTTTTAATTTTAATTTTAATATTAGACTTTTATTAACTCTACAGATACTTAGTTCGCATCCTTTTTGACATATACTCTATGTTCTTATTATAAATATTGATTAAATTACTATAACGAGGTTGTATCTTGTCTTTAAATTATTATTTTTATATTTATTGTAGTTTAAATCGACAAATAGTGGGCAAAGTTAATAAAGCTACTTTCTTCTTTATAATGTTTCTAATAAACGTTTTATATTTTCACTCTTTTATACGTAATCCAAATGCTTTTAATAGGAAAATGACAAGTATGATTCAAAATAAGAAATTTGACAAGAATTTTGTCACGAAAAGGAATGAGTTCAAACACTTTGCAACGATCATAACCTCCTTAAACATATACTAATAATAGTATACTCACATATTTTACTTTAGAGGTTTATATGAAAATTTAAAACTAATTAGTTTTTTACGGTCTTTTACTATGACATATCTTCATATCTATGATATGCTTTCGTCTTTTTTATTACGTAACGTAACAAAAGTTAACATGTAAATTTAAGAAAAGTCTAGATTATGACCAGAAAACGCCTAAGGGCTTGTTAAATTGATTCATGTGACTAAGTTCACGACAGCGCCTATAAAAAGGCGACGAATTTAACCATCGTAAAATATAACACAGCATTAATTCATTTGTTTTATCACAAGTAAGTAACACTTCATCTCACTTAAAGCCAGAATCTGTGTGGAAATATTTTTTTTTTTTAATTTTATAGCACAGATTTATTTATAATAAATGTTTATTATATAAAAAATAGATATAATATATACAGTAATTACCGATTATTTATTTTTTTCTCCAATGATTTACCTTGAATTCATGAAGAGGCACATCACTATTAAGCCTCGTGTCGTAAGTTATTTATGAAAAAAAGATCTCCACAATTTTAAATATATTGTTAATATAGTAAACCTTCAAAGTTATTTAAAAGCTAAACTGAAACTTTTAGTGAGCTACAAAAAGTCGATTACGTTTTATGAAACAGTTTCAATCGTTAAAGTGGACGTTAAAACGTATACGTTTCGTTATTTAGTAAATGGAATTGTTAATATCTATTCATGTCGCCTAAGCTGTACTGAGTTCGTCACACTGTAAGCTTGATGATTTTGGGTTCGATTCCTCGGAAAGGAATAACAGTTATTCGTATTTTCTCTTCTTTAATAAGAAGACGAATGTAGAGTTTTGTCATTCAATATGCAATAGCTTTAAATTTCTTGATAAAAGCGGAGAACGGAGTGTCTTTACACTTTTCTCTGCCTACCCTGTCCTATGCGGCATAAATACGGCATAAATCATAAGGTTTATTCTCTTAAGAAATATAAATTCGATATAAATATATTGATTTCTAATAGTCTAACAGTTTTATCTCTAAGTGGGACTATTCGCGTTTAAGTAATTTTAGAACGAATTTCCCTTTCAAACTTTACGATCTAGAGTAGTAAGTACTTCACGTGTAATGGTGATTCACCTTAATGCACATTATTTTCAACTATGAAATGTTTGGAAATACTGTAGTACGTGTAGGTTTATTTATTTTTGAGTAGTCAAAAAAAGATTTTTGGTTTGAGGACCGTGGTGGCGCAGAGGCGTAAGCGTCTGCCTGACGGTTTGAGGGTTCGATTTCCACTCGGAGAAGATGGATTTTTCTATTTCCATTTTCTTCGCTCTGGCAAAACTAGGCAAAGCCCGGCGTTGAGTTCCGCCACTCAACATGCAATGCCTCGAAAAAAGGCGGAAAGCGGGGACGGAGAAAAAGCAGGGACTAAGAAACGGAGTGTCGCCTGCAGTTCCTTGTGCCTACCCTGCAATATGCGGGATAAAGCGTAAAGCTACAAAAAAAAATATTTATCCTGCATATGTCAAAGTAGGCAGAGAGAACAAATTGCTTAGACGTTCTCTCTTTCTCTCTAGTCTCCACCTAAATTCGAAATATTGTGTGTTTGTTTCGAATTCGAATCCTCAATCATCGTTTACAGTAAGGTTCTGTTGCACTAAGCATTGCATTGCATTTTAAAATTGCCTTTGGATATCAAAGTACTAACTAAGTAAACTAGTTAAAAAGGTAAATTTATTTTGTTATTTGGGCAACGAATAATTGCAATTTTTAATGGTAGACAGAGTGAACTGCAGGAACTATAGGAAACTTAGCGTTAAGACACTCCGTTGCTTAGTCCCCGCTTTCTCCGTCTCCGCTTTCCGCCTTTTTCGAGGCACTGCGTGTTGAGTGGCGGAACTCAACGCCGCGTAATATAAATTAAGAAAATATACATAGATTATATTTAAAACAGCTTAAATAATTTTGAAATACTAATACTGTACGGTACGAGTATGAGTCTATTTATTGTAATGTATTACTTCTAATTTCTAATCTTATAGAACTTTTTAATAGTATTATTATTTCATTGAGGTTCAATAATATGATGTTCGTAGCTATTAAAAATATATTTTCATTAACTAAAATTAGGATATATTTTGGTTATCACATATAGTAATTTAATCACATTCATCTAAGCCAGAGGCTCCAAGCTCTTCTTGTTTGACGTCTGTTATATCTTTACTTTTTAGCAGAAATATAATAGAAAGCTTTTGTCATTATTTTAATAAGGTTTCATTATAATTTGTGCATTTTGACTTAGAAGCTTGTAACCACTAATTTGTATATACTTAGAGAACAGTGGTAAATAATATTTCAGTGTAGTTCGCTTCTGGTAAGGGCTGTTGTCTGCACACAGCTGCCACTATTGTAGAGTCTTCTTCTCTCTCAGTGCATAGTTTGAAAGTTGTAGAGTCTTCTGGTCTGTCAATACATAGTTCATGGACTCCACAGACCCTTTCTCCCCCTTTCTTTGCTGGGGGCCCAGGGGCAGAAGAAGTCTATGAACATAGGTGCGTCATTGGAGTTGAACAATATAATCTTGTAGTTGTGTCACGTAGTGGAGACAGCTCCATGTAGATTGTCTAGGTAGGAGAGAAACGAACTGTGGGAGGCCCAGCTTAGACGACCAGCGACCGAGGCAGCAGCTCAGGAGTCACTTGGTGAAGGTGAAGGCAGTACGTCTCTGGAAGTCTTCTTCTGGTCAAATCCGGGGGTCGGGTGCGATTGACAGAATTACGATACTTTGTTAATATATAAATAATAATCTTTGTCATTTAAGACTACCCTCTTTTTTAAGATATTATTAATTATATTTTTTTTTATGTCTTCACGCTTTATACCGCACATGGCAGAATAGTCCATGACACTCCGTTGCTTAGTCTCTGCTTTCTTCGTCGCTATATTATATAATATTTTATATCTGTGGTGGCTGACTGGATTCAACCTTTGGTCTGAATAGACAAAGCGAATATGCACTTAATCTATAGTATATATATACGTACTTTACTGTGTATATGTAAAAATAATACATTTTCAAACTTCTGATAAATATAATAAAACACTAACTAATCTCATCGTATATTTCAAGATGTTTATATCACGTATGATTCTTTCAGTTTATACTACGTCATAGCGTAAAAATTATATATAAATAGTTTTAGAACTTAGCAACGGATGAAATATATATATGTTGGTACATATATATGTAAATATGTAAACATATATATGACTTTACATTCATGACTAGACTATACTATATGTTGTCGTTACGCAGTTAGGAAGCGATTGAAGTGATGTGTGAATAAGAGGGTCTTAAGATCAAATTTTCGATATATCACATAACATTACTTCCCTATAAAGGGATATCTTCATCCCTCAGTCTCACCAGTTAACCAATTAAGTATCGCCATTGTAGCAATGCGGTAAAGCATTTGATTCTGATCTGTTTTGGGTTCGATTCCTACTCGAGAAATTAAATCATAAAAGTAGCGAACAAGTCGAGTAGTCGAACTTAATCTAACCTCGAAAGAGCGCCTAACCTAAACTATATAAACAAAATTAATATTTTAAATAGCCCTAGTAATATCAGAGAACATATCTCTCACACAAAGAAAACGCCAATTAGTTAGTTAGAAGTCACTCTAGTTAAACTACATGCCACCCCATGCCCATCACCCCCATACATTAGATGGTACCACCCAGCTATGACGTTAGTGGGAGAGGCCGTATTACCAATCAATTAAGACAGTGGAATAATACTAGTAGCATATTTGTACTGTACAAGGGAATTGTACACGAAAAGGATTTTTTAGCAAATGTTAATAACTACCAATTACAGTAAAAGTTACAAATATTAACATATTATGTATATATGCATGTATAGAGTACACCTGGCATACTACAAGAATCTAAATTTTGCTTCAGATGGTAAAAGAAGGTCTTTTCTGTTAAATAGGTAAAAACTGGACCTTCGTGTCGTGGTTTGTGGGTTCGAATCTCACTTGGGGATGATGGATTATTGCGTTTCCATTTTATTTTTTATGGCAACTAGGCAAATCGGGTCTGGAGTTCCTGGAGGCCTGGAGTTGGAGAAAAGACGGAAAGTGGGAAACGGAGTATCTTATTAGTAGATTCTCATGGTTCCTACGGTTCCATCTGCTTACTCTACTATGAGGGAGATAAATCCTGAAGCTAAAAAAATATTATAAAAATTAAAAAAAAATTAAATATAAAAAAATCGAATATTGTTAATAATTTTGGTCATGACAAATGAAAGAAGCTGCGAGCATAAACTAAGTGTACAAAAGAATTAGAGTGTTCTAGTTGTTTATAAATAAACCACTGTAAGTTGTATTTATTATCGCCTTGAAATGCATCATCCTTGGCTGTGACAACTGATACTAACCACTGTATGTTACTGTACATATATGTATATATGTTAATTTAAAAGATACATATATCAGTTATTTTATCATTATATAAGTTTATTTTTCAGCTTCACTGTGGATTTTTTATATAGCCTGTTGAAAATTGAACCTAGTTTTCCCTCGCTTTTTAATTTATTACCTCATTGCACAATTTCGCGATATTACGTGTTAGAACTCAGTGAGTGTGGAACTCAATATTGTGCTATGATTGGTAAAAATACATCACCCCTCAAATGCGATTCGAACCGGTTCCAAGCAGCTATGACACGACGTCCTTTATAGAAACAGGAAACTATCAACTTTTTTTTTTAATTTCAATGTCATCAATAATATATTAAGTATTTTAATTTTACGAATTAAAATTTTAAAATAACATAACTCATATTTCTTTAAGCTCAATCAAAAAAGGTTTTCATTTCCGGTTTTATTGTGAGAGGCAAGAAGAAAAGAAATAATATTTTATTATTATAACATTTGTATATAACAGTGTCTGTATATTTTTATTTATGTACTTCATATGTCACAAAGGTAATCAACATCAAGCAGGTCAAATAACAAGTGGTACACAAATATTTGGTGTGTCACCTGTCTCATATTATTCGGGTTATAACTTATAAATGAGTGTTAACAGCTATATATACTTAAATATATTCTAGGGACACACCTCAATGTAGGTAGTTTTATTGGAGTTTAATTCCGCACTTCCGTAAATTAATATCAAAACGGTATTTATGATTTTATCCTATCCTATTATTTAAATTTTTTTTTTACCGACATATACCTACTCTTATAATACTTTTTTATTATGATTTTCGTTGTAAATAGACTAAAAATATTTTTATTGAAATAGTGTAATATAATTTTATATAATAAAAATATAAGAACAAAGCTCTGTGACTGGCGCTCTGGCAACTTGGCTAATCACGGCGTTGAGTTCCGCCACTCAACAAGCAATGTCTGTAAATGGTGGAAAGCAGGGAACGGAGTGTTCCGCGGTCCCTGCGGTTGCCTTTGTCTACCCTGCTATAAGCGGGATAAAGCGTGAAGCTACAAAAAAAATATCATCTGCAATACTTAATTTTAATTGAAATTAACATCGTTCCTCGCTTCCCCCCTTAAAGTCACTTTTAAGGAATCAACGTCGTTCTTGCCTAGTTGCCAGAGCAAAGAAAATGGGAAAGAAAAATACAGTCTCGGGGAGATTGGAATCTCTCTGGGGGTGGAAATCCAACCCACAAACCGTCGCGTTTTCAGAAAGACGCGGAGTACCGTTGTGGCTTCTTCGCCACGACGGTACTTATATTTACGATACTTTGTCTAATCCATGAGTATTGTATACAATTTAATAGGAAAAGTCACGTCTGAGTACTATTACACCATTGTATGTGCAGTATAAAATATTGCATTCTTGAGTGATGGATAAACACACAGCTATTAAAAATAGCTTATGACAAGCGTAAGAAATATATAAAAAAATAACACAGTACGTAAAAACATCTAGCTCATGGTTACAGCGCTTGAGCGTTCAAGAAGTGCAAGTTCGAAGCCAGTTGAGTTCAAATTACTTTTCAATTAAAAAAAAACAATATCTACGTCACATCCAACGTATAACATAGGTGACTAACAAGACAAATATATGAAATCCTGTAAACTAAATGCAATAATTCATAACTATGTACATCGAAATCTGCATTACACTAAGCATATTTCCTCTAGTTCATATATAAATTTATGAGAACGAAGTGTAAACAGTCCGTGACCGCTTTCGCAGAATGTGCTATTTCAGGTTGGGCATAATCGATACAGTTTTGCGATGGTCCATCGCATAGCGCGTAACTAGCAATTCGGAAATAAAACCAAATAACGTAGATTGAACTCTTTTATAGTTTACGTTTTATAGCTTATGGGATTTCTTATAGAAGTTCACAGATTATATAGATATGTACTTATTAAAAGTCGAGTCGAGTTGAGTTTTTATTTAGTTTTACGATTTTATCCCGCACGTGGCAGAGTAGGCAGAGGGAACTGCAGATACTATAGGAACCTTGTGTTAAGGCACTCCGTTGCTTAGTCCCTGCTTTCTCCCCGCTTTCTGCCTTTTTCGAGGCGTTACGTGTAGAGTGGCGGAACTCAACGCCGCGCTTTGCCTAGTTTGCCAGAGCGAAGAAAATGGAAATAGAAAAATCCATCTTCCTCGACTGGGGATCGAACCCAGAAACCGTCGCGTTACAGGCAGACGTTGCACCTCTGCGCCACGACGGTCCTCATAAATAGTTTTTTAAGTAATATATACATTTTGCAACGAAAACCACAATAAAAAAGTATTATAAGAGTACTATGTCAGTAAAAAAATCTAATGGATTAACACTCAGTGTGGACACTGAGGATAGAAAAATACTTAGAGAAAACATAAAAAATTGAACGCAGCGGGACTCGAACCCGCGCCCACCTCTTCGGACCTCTTGCACGGTTCGCAAGAGAGCGCGGGTTCGAGTCCCGCTGCATTCAAATTTTATATATTTTCTTTAAGTATCTGTTTAACAGTCACTTTATCAATTTTTATTATAATAATTCCAGGTGTCATCGGGTTGATATACCTGGTAATGTACATCTGCATCATTATCTTCTTCTCCATATGCATGTGCGGTCTGCTGTCGGCTATGGATGAGAGGATCCCATATTTCACGCTTGCCGAGTCAATTATTGGTAAGGTGAAAGATCTTTTTAGCCTTTTTTAAATATTTTTATGTTTTCAAAGTGCTAATCTATAATAATTATAGAAAAATACTTAAAGAACATATATATGAAATTGAACGCAAAGGACATGGGCAGCTTAGTGGTCAGAGCACTCGAACAGTTTTCAAGAGATGCATGTTCAAATCACACTGCGTTCAAATCCTCATATGTTTTCTTTAATTAGACTTTTTTAGTTTTAGTTTAGTTTAGTTTTAGTCTAGAACTATCATAAATTCATTTCTAAAACGCATTTCGAAGGCGGCTTTGGTAGAATCATTAAAATTTGGTGTCGGTAGAGGGAGGAGCTCGGACAGTGAAAGTGAGCGTTAATGCATTTTAAAGGGGTCCCTTAAACTTACAGCGCCATGGGACCGGCACCCGCACGATGAATCCATGGAACGCTAAGTTGTTTCTTCTCTTTAAATCATCATCATTATCAGATATGATGATATCAGCCGTAGGACGTCCACTGCTGAACGTAGGCCTCCCCCAGGGACCTCCAGTGTGCCCTGTCTAATGCTATTCGCATCTAGTGGCTGCCTGCAACCCGGACCAAGTCGTCCGTCCACCTGGTAGGAAGCCGTCCCAAGCTGTGCTTGCCGGTACGTGGTCTCCACTCGAGAACCTTTCTGCCCCAGCGGCCGTCAGTTCTTCGTACTATGTGCCCTGCCCATTGCAATTTCAACTTACTAATTCATTGGGCTATGTCGATATTACTTTCGTTCGTTTGTGGATGTCCTCGTTGCGCACACGATCTCACAAAGAAAATCCGAGCATATCCATAGCATAACTCGTTGCTGACCTTGACCTTCTTTATGAGGCCCATAGTAAGAGACCGCTAATTAAAAATACACTTTGATGAATAAAAAAGCTACTTGAGATTTCTATATTTTGTAAACGATAATGAGAAGTGATCGGGCTGTATGTATATAAATATTTTTTTACAAAAAAAATACAATTTTGAGGGTAGATTAAAGCTACATGAAAAGCTCTGTGTTATATGTTATTTCAATTTTATATAATCAAAATTTAACCATTAGCTTTTGATCTCTTAGCTCATTCACAAGTATCGTAGGTGTTAAAGAAAACGTAAATATTTGTATAAAACTCACTTCACGTAACCCTAGTGAAGTACTTAACCGAAATAATAAATAACGAATTCAAAGAATGTTTTAAACAAAAATCATTACTGTTATTCTATTTACATTTAGAATATAATATACACTTAGAGTTGAGTGTTGAAATGTATTTAAAATTGTAAAAAAATATAAATACACGAATTATAGCCCGCAAAATTCATTTTCATGGACTATGAAGCAATAACTATGGACTATTCAAGTAAATTTTGAGCCTATATATATATATATATATATATATATATATATATATATATATATATATATATATATATATATATATATATATATATATATATATATATATATATATATATATATATATATATATATATATATATTAATTTAACATATAATATAAACATATATATTTACATACAGCGAGAACCTCGTTAAGAATTCAGAAGATTTGAACCCCCGAATAAAGAAATCTACTCAGTCCTGACAATCCAATAAGCTATAGGGTCACAATGACAGTTTTAATTTGAGATAATAATTTTTTTTTCAGGGGACAACCCAGGCATGGGCCACAGACCTCTCGTATACGAAGAAGGAGCGCTTATATGGTACCATGCAGATAATGAAACACAAATAAAAAAATATGTTGATAATCTAAACGAATTCTTAGCGCGTAAGCAATTTGTATCAATTTTTTATTTTTAAATATTTTTTTAATACTTTTTAACGGATTAATCGCGTTTGTTTCGATGAGTGATGTTAATAAGATATATAAGCGGATCTGGATATGAATTCGGATATTATGCCGGAATATCCGCGGATACGGATCTCAATTTTCTAATCGATGTCTGTTCGTGCCCTTGATATTTTAGGCCTCTTGAGGCTTTACGCGATGAAGATGATTTCCATTCAGTTTCCACCCGGGGAAGATAATATTTCCCTTTTTGAATGTGTTGTTGTGTTCTTGCGGCTCCTACTCCCCTGGTTTAAGAGGAATAAAGCATGAATGCTATATCATATAAAATAATTGGTGGAAAGAAAAATATTATTTTATTATATAGTAAAAATTTCCACTTTTTGATTACAGCATATGAAAATAAATCACTTTTGATTAATCAAGGGCTGAACCAACGTGAGTGTGGTGATACTAAGCCTCCTCGCAACGAAGTGTGCTCCTTCGACATATCTCTTCTTGGCCCTTGTAGTAAGGAGAACGACTTTGGTTTCAAAAATAAGACACCCTGTATTATAATTAAGTTAAATAAGGTTGGTTTATATTTATTACATCGATTTTCTTTTTAATTAATAGTTCTGTATGAAAGAGATGAAGTTACTTTTATGATTTCTAATACGCAGTATGTTGTATAAAGCTTGTAAGAATTTAGACTTCGGTGAAACTTATATACGTTTTTTTATAATTTTTGTTACTAACTCGCTCTGTTAGAACAATTTAAGTTAGTTTAAAATATTTCAAAAATTGCAAAATTTATAGACCTAAAATTTTATTTTTTATTAGGAGGATCGTCTGTCTCTAAACGTGACGGTTTATGGGTTCGATTCCCACTCGGGGAGGACGGATTATTTCATTTCCAAAGGGAACACGTCTGCAATTTTTTGTTTCGTTTTCAGATATTTGACTGGAATCCGGACTTCTTTGACGATCCAGTAAATTTACCGAAGGACATGCCACCCGACATTACAGAGTATATAAATTCAACAACAACTTCACAACAGGTACATTTTGAATTATTTTATACTTCTTTTGAGTTATTTTACTTTCTTTTTTTCAAGTTTTACATCTAATTTTTTGAATATATACATTAACCTTAAGAGCTTAGTGTTAAGTCACTCCGTTACCTGCTTTCAGCCTTTTGAAGGCATTACGTGTTGAGTGGCGGAACTCATCGCCGAGCTTTGCCTAGTTGCCAGAGCGAAGAAAATGGAAATGAAAATTTCCATTTTTCTCGTGTGGGAATCGAACTCGCAAACCGTCACGCTCACAAACGCTGCGACATTGTGTATATTAAAGATATGGAGGTTATTATGTGCATTATAAATATTTAATATTTATTTTATAACGTTGTAGCTTCGCAAAGTATGGGTGTCGTGTCAAGGTGAAAGGCCAGCTGACGTGGAGGCCTTGGGTCCGTTGAAGTACTGGCCCTATCCGGGACTTCCTGAGACGTACTTTCCTTACGACAACACTCCCGGATATTTGAGTCCTCTGGTAGCTGTTCAATTGTTGGATCCTGCTTGTAAGTTCTATTTTAATATTTTAAAGTAAAAAACCATCGAAGGACCGTTGTGGCGCAGAGGCGCAAAGTCTGCATGTAACACGGCGGTTCGATTTCCAGTCGGGAAAGATTTTTCTATTTATATTTTCTAACTAAGCAAAGCGCGGCGTTGAGTTCCGATACTCAACACGCAATACTTCGAAAAAGATGGAAAGCGGGGACGAAGAAAGCAGGGACTAAGCAATGGAGTGTCTTAACACTAGGTTCCCACGGTTCCTGCAGTTCCCTCTTCCGACCCATCCATGTGCGGGATAAAGCGTGAAGCTAAAAAAAAAAAAAAAATAAAGTGAGAAATAAATACATATGTATATTTATATATTGGCAAATATTTAAGGCGTCTTCGATTGAGAAGTACACCAGGAATGACTGTTTGTGTTTCGTTAAATTAAAATGGGAAAAATTCTTATATATTATTATGTAATGCTATAGACTAATCTCCTCATCTTTTAGTCCTCCGGAGAGTCATTGCTTTTTATGTGTACCAGTATCCCACTCCAGCATCTTGGACCCTGAAAACACTTGTTTTCAAAAGTCAAGCGAGGTCTTCTCTCACCTCACCCGCGTAGGGTCTCATCTTTGTACTTATTTAATTTTTTACTAATATTGTTTTATTTAATTAGTTTTTTAATTGTTTTATTTAATTATAGATTTTTTGTTTTATTTAATTATTGTTGTCTTTAAAAAACGTACTTCAACTGAATATTGTTTCCAGTGCATCAAATTATCAACATCCGGTGCAGAGCGTGGGCCCGAAATATACGTTTTACAGAGAGTCTTAAAGATCGTCTCGGCTCTACCCATTTCGAAATTATGATTGATTAATTCCACACTGGCTGAGGGTAGCACAAATACACACGTACAGCCGAACCTGATAAATCGGACTAAAATATATTTAAGCGTTCGGATAATCAATTGTATGAAAACAGTCTAAAATTTGTTTAAAACAGCCAAATATATATAATATGTTATTTTTATTTTATATGTATATATTTTTATAATATTTAATAATGTTAGAATTTCAAATGTAGCATTTTTTATTTTTTATCTACATTTTTTTCTGTCAGATGTCACTGTCATATCCCGTTAGTAGTCTGGATAATTCAGAATTTATATAGTTGATCAGTTAATGCTACTGTAATTGATTTTTTGTTATAATCAAAAATGTGAGATAGATTTTTAAAATGAAATTTATCCATATTAATTTTTAAATACATTATCTTTGAACAAAATATTTTAGTCTTTTATTTATTATTTTAATACATGTGTATTAGAATAGAACAAGCATAAAACCTTAGAGCGCGGCGTTGAATTGCGCCACTCAATAAGCAATGCTTTGATGAGCAAAATAGCCTTTCAGTACATATTGTATAAATAAATACATATTTTACTACGATAATTTATTAATATTGGTATGATTTGTTATTAAAAAATGGCTTTTAATGTTACTCTAACAAAATATGGAGACTTAAGTCTCTCCACTCTCCGATAATAAAAACCTATTAACAGTGGCGTAGCTATGGTATTTGGGGCTCGTAGCAGATTGGCTATTGGTGCCCCGAAAAGATGAAAAGCCCGCAAAAATAAAATAAAATTTGACTCGCGGGCCCCTTCTAAATTTATTTATCTATATAGCTTTACGGGCCAAAAAAAATAAAAAAATATGCTTTTTTAATACAATTTTACGTATATTTACATATTTCAAAATGCTTGGCGGACCATAAAAAAAATGCTTCTAGGGCCAATTGTGGCCAACGGGCCCCGTTTTGCTCCCCTGGATTAAATTGTACATTATTGTCAATTTTTATAATTCAATATTTTTTTTACAAAAAGACTTGTTCTAAACAAAAATACATTTACAAATGAATATTTTAAAGAGAATCGTAAGATTTTAGCAAATATACGCACTTTTGTTGAATTAATGTTTGTATATTTAAAGTCAGAGCTGAAGTTTTTTATTGACTCAAATTATTTAATCCTTCCTAATCGGCATATCCCCGCACAATCGGCACCATTTTATGACTTTGCAAGTTCTTACGTCGCAAAAGTGTTAGGAACACTTAGGGAAGGGGTGACTGTATATGTGTTTTGAGAATGAAAGGCTTGAATATTGTGAATATTAAAATTTTTCTTTTACCATTTCATTATTTATCATTCAAAAGAATTATTTTCAAATTTGATGCCCCCCCTTGCTTGCTTCCTTGGTGCTTTAGGGTGACCGCCCCTCTCGCCACCCCCTAGCTACGCCATTGCCTATTAGCCATTATTACATATTACTCACCAATCGTTTAACACATAGTAATTTTTTCTGTAGATTCCCTTACAGGCATTGCCTAGATCCTATATATTAAATACTCAATTTACCTACTATTTAAGCAGCCATTTTATGTTATTAAAAAAACGTGACTTTTATCTTTTTTCTAGTAAAAAAGAGGTTATTAACTTGTCAGACTTCAATTTTCAAGGTTTATATATGTTTATGTAGAAAATTAACTATACGTATCGGGTTATTTACATCCAGGAATTTCATTTTTAAAGATGATTCATACAAAAATTACATTATAAATATAATATCTTACCATTAGGATCAAACGTCATTATAAGTTTTCTATATAAATTTAATAAATGAATAAGTAAATTTAATAGGTAAAATGTATTTAAATAAATAAATAAATAAATTCTTAATTAATTTTGAATTCCTCACTTTCCAAATACAAAAAATACATTAAAATAATATATTAATATTACAACCATTCAATTATGTGAAATTAACTTTCCATTTTAATCGAGAAACGAATTCCACAATTACAAAGTAACAAAAATAATGCCATTTGAACTCTGACATCATTGAATTCGGTCTTTACTAAAAGAAGTTAAATAATAAATAATATTACTGGTATTGATGGGTGTAAATCTTTACTTAAAAGTGCCTCAAATTCTATAAACAAGTAGAACAGTAAGAGTTTAATAAATATTTTGCAATATTGAAAAGTTAGTTACAAAATATTTTGCAATTTATTTTCTTTAGGCGCTACCTGTCGCACTTATGGCAGTTTGGGTCTTCATCGACTATACAAATAGATTTTTTATTCTTTCTTGAATAAATAAAATAAGAATAAAGAATTAAGAAGAACAGTAAGAATGAAGAAGAACGTGCTCAGATGGTTTGGGCACGTCGAAAGAATGAGTGATGAAAGAATGGTAAAAAGATATACGATGCAAAAGTGAGTGGTAAGAAAAGTAAGGGGAGACCTCGGTTGACTTTCGAAAACACAGTATCGAAGATACTAGAGGAAGGTCACGTAAAAAGCATGAAGACTCCCCGGAGAGCATGTATGAAGAGGTTAATGACAGTGGACGAGGCGAAAGAGGTATGCAGGGACCGCAGCGTTTGGCGCTCCGTTCTCTCTGACTACCCCGCTAGGGACAGCGCGTAAAGCTATGTATGTATGTATGTATAAATAAAACACTTTTTATCATTTTTAAAGTGTTAATCCACACTGATAATAGAAATATTGCTTAAAAAGGTAATTTATACCCGAAAAGTCTCATACAATATAGTTACACTCATCTTTTCAAGCTACAAACCCAAAAATACCTACAATGTATTTTTTCTATGAAGAAAAGCCAAAAACCAAATGCTAATTTACTTTCTCAATATAAACACATTGCTTCTTCTTCTTCCTCCTTGACAGTGGAGAACAATTTACTTCTCCAATGTCACGTTGAATGGAGAACACACAAAGGAGAATATACGGTAAAAATAAACACATTACAAATACAAAACTAACACCAATAGTACAAGTAGAGAAGAGGGTATCTCAATAGAAGATTTTCTTTGTAAGTATTTTATTTATATAAAATAGTTAAGGCAATCTGATAGTAAACGCGATGGTTATAGGTTCAACTCCTAAAAGAAATGCATTATTTTTCTTACACTAAGAATTTTCTTCTGAGATTAAGCGGAGCATTATGTTCTGCCATTTGACACGCAAAAATGAGTGTTTTAACACTTAGGGTCATATTTAGAGGATATTCTCACTTACTTAGATGCAAGAAAGGATAACTGAAAATACACCATTAAATCAAAACACTTTATTAAAACATGTTCTTACATCATCTCCAAACTTTCACAGATCTATGGAATGCTATCAGCGTATCTCAAATATTGTCTTAATATTTAAAATAAATAACAATTATAATTATGACTATTTGTAGTGTCTTATGTAGTGACCTAAAATAAAAATTGAACACTGGACAAAAGCTTTTTACTTTGATTTTTTTCTTTTTTTTTAGCTTTTTACTTTTAATTTTGATTATATAAGGATTCGTTATCTGTATATTTTATTGTCATATACAGAACTTTATTGTTCTCTTGAGTGTTAATTGAGGGTTTAGTTGGAAAGGATTAAGTAATAATTTTTTAAGCATATATGATAAAAAGTTAGTATGTCAGTAAGTCAGTAACGGGTTAGTTACACACATTTATAATATATAACAATACTCAAAATATACAAATATGTTTAGTAATATTAAACATTTTAGGCATTTTTTAATACTTTCCTAGTTCACATTTTTTTTCTTGTTTATTGAGAATACTAACACAGCAATCAATAATAAATTAGAAAAGAAACACCAAACCTTAAAAAATTTCTTAAATAATAGTTAAAAAATAGTGTTTTTTAAGTTAGGTCACTACAAATCTACCGGTTTTTGTGCTTATTCCACCATAATTTCAATGTGTACGGAACCCATGCCTTCGGTCCGATCGTACTTTATATTGTGAGCCCACGCACGACACTCAATATTGATCAGCATGCCCGCTGAAAATAAAACAAAATAATAAAATAACTTAAATATCATACTGGTTTATAAAAAATCTTAAAAAAAAAATCAATTCAGCATTTTAAAAAATATTCCACAATGTTTGTGTTGCCAGTTAAATAAATTATAGTTTTAATAAATAAAAAGATAAAATAAAGCTGCTTGAAGTTTTTTGTTTTGGTAACTTAGAAAGTACTGTTTATTTCTTTTTCTCAATAATATATTCGTGCCATTATTGACACTGATTGAGATGTAGTATAGGTTTTCCGTACATTCTCCTTTGTTCTTCTCCATTCAACGTGACATTGGCGAAGTCAATTATGGTCAATTGGCACGCTCGAAACGCCATAATTAAAGAGAAGAAGTAGTAATCCGTGCAGTGACGGAGAAAGAATACAATTCACTGCCCCTTCCTCCCATGGGTGTCGTAAGAGGCGACTAAGGGATATCTGAGCGACCAACTGCTCATCTGGTGGTAGGATGTTAATCATCCACCTGGTTTGTTACCACCGTACGCATGGTGAAAAACTCGTGAAGTGGCTATACAACCGCGTTTCGAGATCAGCCAGCGTACAACCAGTGCCTGAGCGAGTTATGTCGCATGGCAAAGCGTCGCTCACTTCGCGTCTCTTTAAACGAGGCGTGAAGAGGCATCTTGCGGGCCGGCATGGCGAGGGTGACTAGTGCAACTCATTTTTGTTGTCAGTACTAGTCGTCTTCGCGTTTGGATTTCACTTCCACTTACCATCAGGTGGAGTGGAGTCATATGCCTACCCGGATAATATAAAAAAAAGTAGGTATAGGTTATATTTCTGAATCTATGTATCAAAAACAAGCAAAATTCATCAAGATTGAGGGGTGCGCCTTTCAGATTTTCTCGATAAAGCAGTGACGTTACATCATACGGTATGAAATGGCGTAAAAACAAATGAATTTTGTTTTTACGCCATTTTTTGCCGTAAATACCTTTTTTGCATAAAATTTTCATCTGTTCAATTTACTGTTAAGAAATCATGTTCAACTTACTCTTAGGCCTTTGCAGGTGTACTGCGACCAGCGGACTAAGATATCCGTCCTGGTTGGTATACGGGAAGTAGTATCCGGGGAAGCCGCGGTACGGTAGATACTGGATAGGTCCTATATTCTCTCTATCCGCCGGATTCTCGCCTTGGCATGATACCCACACCATGTTAAGCTACATATGATATAAAACATATAAAGTATGCTTAAATAAAAATACAAATTATGATATAATAACATATACTAATTATGCTTAAATAAAAAGTCTAGATTTTATTTCTATTACTTTTACAACTCTAAAGTATTAAATGGTATTTGACTGTTGTAGACCGTTGTGGCACGGATGCGTAGCGTCTGCGTGTAAACGCGACGGTGTGTAAGTTTGATTCTCATTCGTGGAAGATGGATTTTTTCATTTCCATTTTCTCCGCTCTAGCAACAAGGCAAAGCGTGGTGTTGAGCTCCGCCACTCAACACGCAATACGGGTGAAAACAGGGAACATATTGTCTTAATACTGGGTTCCCAAGGTACCTGTGGTTCCTTCTGCCTATCCTACTATAAACGGGATAAAGCGTGAAGCTTCAAAAAAATAAAAATAAAACAATATTACCTATTTTAAGTCAACAAATTATTCTAAATTCAAATATATTCTTTAATATTCTAGTATAAATGAAGTGAAAAAAAAAACAGTAAAAAAATATGAAGAGAAAAAAACAGTATTTCTAATTAAAATCTCATACATCAATTAACGTCAAAAACTTTACTTTGTGAATGAAATCGTAATTAGTCGAGTTCGCAAACTTCAATTATGATTAAGTCCATACTTTCTGTTGTGAACTGGCTCCGTATAAAGTTCTTTTGGAGTAACATGTTGATTAATTAGAGTTAATTCTAGTTAAAATATATAAAACATTTTGACAATAGATATTAAGATTTTAAATGATTTCCTACGTGAATTATCCTCGCTACTAACAAGAAAAAGCGCGGAGAGATATAGCACTTAACATAAAATGTGTCGAAAATTGGGCGAAACAAAAAACGAAGTATCTTAATGAAGCTTACTGATATATTGGGTACTTTGAAATTATTATAACATAGATGATAAATATTAAATTAAAAAATTATATGATAATCTAAGTGTAGCATCCGTATCTAATCGTCACTCACTGTCACGTCACATCACGTGATGACAAAATTAAGAAAATATATTAAAGATTTCAAAAACTTACATAATTCTTATCGTAGGCAGTCATGTTTCTGATGTGTTCCTTCAAATCATCAGGCATAGAACTTGGCAGGCTGTCCGAACTGTTGTAGAACTCCGGCTTCCACCCATATATCTTATTAAGCTTCAGGAATATACATGGTGTAGACTTGTGATAAGCGAAGCCATTTTCCTCAACACACGGACTCCATGCGTTCACGTCGACGTCACACACTTTGCCAGCAGGAGGAGGAAGCTTGAAATCGCAGTTGTGAATATTCTGACCAGTTCCAGATTTGTTTGCATCTCGCTTGTACTCTGTACGATTATTAAAGAAAATTTGTAAATTTATATTACTATTATTATTTAAACAATATATATGAAATAGACGTCATAATAAAAATCGACTAACTTTTCAAGAAGTTCGATAACTCCTTAATCCAATATTGGTAACTGCCAGGATCGTTGCCTCTGTACCAGATCACACTGCTGGCAACTTCTGGAGGAAGTGGTCGAAAACCAAGTCCAGGGTTTGTGCCAATTATAGAACTATCCAGCTGCCATTTTGGTTGCCTAGCATCCAAGAGTTGGAGAAATGTCCACATGCAGATAGCTACAAGGATGGCCAGCGCAGAGTAGAAGATGAAGTAGAAAAGGCAGATCTTGGCTGAAAAATAACCACGATTACTATTAGGTAGGTTAGTTAGGTATATACTTATAAGTAATTAGTGTTAAGGCACTGTCTTTCTTGATTTCTTATTTGATTCCATAAATTGGAAGTATATTGTAGATTGCTATATGTTTACATAAATTGCACTTTCTACATATTTGTTGTTTACTTATATTATAATATAGAATAGTAAATGCAGCATATATTATTTGGGACGAAAATCGATTTTACTGTAACTAAATTCCCTTTATTTTTAAATAATTTAAGACATCTACATTTGTTACAATAAAATTCCATGATAATATTAAATCATTTCTAACTTCACACATAAAAAAATGTCAATCATTTTCAAATGATATAACACTACATTTCCATCGTTAAAGTCGGTTAAAAGAAACGATTTAGGCCATTAAAGTTTGGTCCAAGGTGAGCACAAGATGGGCGGAAGCGGCAGAATTGAAGCAATGAGTTCATTGCGACATCCTGCCCCTGCGACTGGTGGCCGTGGGTTCGAACCGGAATGCTCACTCAAGTACTAGATAAAACTAAATCGCTAATTGTATGATAACAGATTATATAATATTTGATTTTTTTTATGAATTATTTTTTTTTCTTTTGTTAAAGATCAATAATTTTTAGAAGGGATTATAAAAAAATTTAGGCTATATGCTCAAGTACTAAATATAACTAAATCGCTAATGTTATAACAACAGATTATGTAATATTTGATTTTGTTTTTTTTTATGGATTACTTTGTTTTTTTTTTCTTTTGTTAAAGATCAATAATTTTTAGGGTTTATTTAAAAAAAAAATTAGGCTATATATGCTCAAGTACTACATAAAACTAAATCGTTAATTGTATAACTACAGATTATATAATATTTGATTTTAGTTTTTTTTATAATAATTTTATATGTTTTTTGTTTTTTTTTTTTTGTAAAAGATCAATATTTTTTAGAGTGAATTATAAAAAAATATTTAAAGATATAGCTCAATCAAGTACTAGGTAAAACTAAATGACTATAACAACAGTTATTTAATATTTGATATTTGTTTTTTTATGAATAACTTTTAAAAATGTTTAAAAAAAAAGTAGCTTTTAATGTTTCTTTAACATATACAGGACATTTTTTTATCTTCTAATACAATTTGTTACCAAATTCAAAATATCACTTTAAAATACTGTCAAAGTTCAATTTTTTTTTTCATTTTTTATCAGGTAGAATTAGGACCGAATCTATTATTCTAATATTGAAGCAAATAATTTTGCTTAATAATTTCAATATAACTCACACCAGCTCGATCCGGTCCTACCGCAGAACTGCCTCGTCTTTGGATTCCAAATGAACCTCTTCGTCTTCTGTCCGGAGGTCAGTGGCGGTTCCTTCTCACGGTAGTACATGTTGAACCGTTCCAAGCTAGTTAAATCTGATGGTCTCTTTTTGACCGTCATTTTGGTAAATTCTGTTTCTTCTTTTCTATATGGAATCTGTTATAAAATAAATAAAATTATGCAAACTCTCATATATATTATAAGCTAAATATTTATATATAATATAAAATATAGTACATATTAAAGATGTTCTCTGGTCTAGTTATCCAAATTATATCAGTTCACTAGAAGAACCACTCAAAATATATGTCTAAACTGCTATAAAAAATTTAAATAAAAACTAAACTTTGAATTAAAATAACGAAAATAATGAAACAAGTACAATAATTAATAATAAAAGCATATATTACTTATATTAGTTATAAGATATGTGTATAGGTCAGATTCTTACCCGGTAGGTCGGTCGGCGAGCGCGGGAGTGCACTAGCGACTGCGCCCGCTCAAGTTAAGGGGACGTGTACCCACAGTAGTGAGTCACACTGCTTTATTACTTAAAACGTGTATACATATGATATAATTTACTTTAATCTTGTTAATTCTAAGCGTAATCGGATTTTGTATGTCTAGACACAGGCGAGATGAGTGAGATGAGCTTTTAGTGTGGTTTTACTTATATTTAGACTTTATAATTTAATAAATAAATAATAATATTAATTTCTAGGGTTGCGTGGCGTTGAATTTTGCCACTCAAGACGCATTATCTCGAATAGTGGTGCGTAGAGAACGGAGTGTCTTAACACCAAGTTCCCACGGTTCCTGCAGTTCCCTCTACCTGCTATGTGCAAAGCGTGAAGCGTGAAAAAGTACTAAAAATAATTGTAACTCTTTATTGCACTCTCAGAAAATAAGAAAACTCTACTATATACGATACTCTACAAATCTCATGTAGCAATCTCTACCAGGTAACAAGGGCAGGCAAAGGCTAGAATAAATGTGTTCTATATAGAAAAAGGCTTCAGAAGCTTTTAGAAGTACACAATATCTCTATATATAGAGTACATTTTATATTTCATACAATCAGTAGGACTCGCTCCAGTCTAGTTCAAGAGTATCGTTGTCAATAATAAGAATTGTGAAATTGTAAATATCTAGGAAACTAAAAAAAAAAACATTAAGTCCCGCTGAGTTTCTTACGCCGATTTTTCTCAGGTCTGAGGCATTAACTTTAGCGAACCGGTGGTAAATTAAATTGATTGTTTGACGTTCAAAAAACGAAGCTTGAACTTCTTATTTTGAATAAAATTGTTTAACTTTGACATTGACTTTGACTAAGCTAAAATATTAGTCTTTCTATCAATGCCATGCTGGCATACTCCACTACTATAATTCCACTAATTATGAAATTCCAATAATACAATGATTCCTAAGCACGTATTGCATGAAACTGTTCTAATTATCTCTCCCGACATCGTCTAAATTATTTGTCACCTTCTACTAACACTCTGATTTCAATCAAAGAGAGACTCCTATTAACACTAGAGTAACAATAAATAAATAGCACCAGGGGTCATTGTATGTTGGGTGGCGGATCTAAACGCCGCGCTTTAGCCTACTGGAGTGGGTAAATGAAACAATTTATATTTTACTAGTGAAATCGTATCGTATCATATAAGAAATCGAATCTAAAACCGTCACGTTTACTTTGAAATGCTGTGCTGCTGCGCCACCACGGCTCCACCAGATCCAAGTAACAGGATTAATGGTGTTTTAATACATAGCAGTAAGTCTTACGCAACTTCTAACTAGAGACTTGTCGTAATAGAGACAATTTCAAGAGGGAGAGGGGAGTGTCAGTAAGTATGACATATATAAAATGTTCTATTAAAAGTATTATCAAGAACGAAGATTCATATTAATTTTGACACTTTTTACACTCCAAGGTGGACATCCAACTACTCTGGGAAACATCTTCCATGCTCAACTCCCAACGGCGGAACTCAACGTCACGTTTTATTTTACCGAATGAGAATCGAAAGTCAAAGTTAAACTATTTTATTCAAAATGTAGTTCTTCATAATTAATTTAATTTACCACCGATTCGTTAAAGTTAATGCCTCAGACCTGAGAAGAACCGGCGCAAGAAACTCAGCGGGACTTAATCTGTTTATTTTATTTTTTTTAGTTTTCTCACGATAATCGTGTTCAGTCACATTGGCCTCTTATATAACTTTTATTTTTAGTTTTGATTCTAGTTTCTATATATTTTGTATTTTTTATTTCTATTTTTGTATATTTTTTCATAAAAAACTTACCCAAATTACTCCAGAAATTTGTATATGATAATATAGCTATCCGCTTAATGGCGTGAATGGAGGCAGTGATCCGAGGAGGTGAAACGGTCATCGTCAATTGCCAGCGAACTGGATTTGTACGGGTATTTTGGGTTCTATTGTTACTTAGATTTTTTAATGATAAATTTCTAATAAAATTAGATGTATATGATGAAAATTAGACTTAATATTAATATTTATTTATAGCTGCCTTTACCTGAAATTTAGCTCTTTTCGTTAAATAGAAAGAAGAGCTTTAACACAACAAAGCGCAAGTACAGTGGCTTAACATTACATCCTTCGATAAATGGCCTTTGCAAAAAATATGTACGTAACTAATACTATATTTTATAATATAAGTAAAATAAGATTTTTTTAATATTATAACATGGCACCTAATGCGCCACCTAATGTTAAGTGGACATCCTCACCCATAGACATCCATAACCTGAGAGGGTGTGGTTGAGTTGTACACTTTGATGCTGTAGAAGATATTTGTTCACATGACGTTTGACACACAGGATCTAATTATTAGTTATTTCTTATAATATGGTGTATATAAATAATAAAGAAGTATTTTAGCTAATAATTAATTAGGGATAATTCCGATGACGAAGTGTCTAGACAAACAGATAAGCGATCACGATGGTGTATATATACTAGTGATGTAACGAATGTCATTGTGTTTTTTTTTTTTTAAATAAAATATAGAAGAATAAACGTTTGTGGGTTCAATTCCCTCTCGGAGAAGAAGAACTTTTTCTTTTCGATTTTTTTTGTTCTGGCAACTTAGCGCGGCATCGAGTTCCAATACTCAATGCAATGTCTCGAAAAAGGCCGGAAGCGGAAAACACTAAGTTACAAAGGTTCCTGCGCTTCCCTCCGCCTACCCTACAATGACAGGTACTAAGCGTGAAACTCAAAAAAATAAAGTCTATTTTTTTAAAAGTAGAATAGATAACTTATTTAAACTCTTTATACTGTATAATATCTACGCTGGAGGTCCGAAGGTCTGTCTCAATTAGAGTGTCCGGCCCAGACTCATTTAGTATAGATTCGTTTCACGGTTAATAGCAGTTCTAGTACAAATGTACTAGGACTCTACTACTGAGGGGTACTGGGATATTTCAAGGCGAAGTATAACTATATTTAAAAGAAATTGTGGTATGGAGTTCATTACCTTTTCCATTGAGGCAAATTTTAAGTTGTTAATATTTTTCTGCTTTACTTAGCGTTTGGTTGGTCATTTTACATGTAATTTGAAAATACAACGGAAAGTGGAGAACGCAGAGTGATAATATTTTCTTTTACTTTAACTTGTATGTATAGGGTATTTTAAGATAAAAGTGTTTTTGAATTTTCATTTTTGCCTTGTACTGGGGTGGGCACGGACCAATGGACTCCTTATCCCCCAGATTTCCTCCCTCTCCTCCCCCCCGAGTACATGTACGCAAAATAGCAGACTTATACATATACAAGCATATTATATAGGGGTGACGTAAGCAGACGTCATAAACGTAATAGGCACTTCTGCTAAGTGTTTTAGATTACTACGTAATAACACATAGGTATATATTTTTGTTTAGCTTCATGATTATTTTTTTCTTTTTCCATTATATAGCGTAGTATGCAAGAAGATTATAGTGTTAAAACTCTTCATTTTCTGTCATTCGCCTTTTAAGATGTTTCATATTGAGATAAGGAACGATTTGACTTGTAAGTAAACAAAAATTAATTTATTCTTTTTGATTGGGAATTGAGCCTGCGACCGTCGCGTTAACAATCAGACGCTCAACTACTGCGCCACGACGACATTTAGTAATTGATGGTATTCTTAATAAAAAATGCCAGTTCGGAGTTTAGGGTCGACAGAGCCTACGGTAAAGCAAGTCAAGAGTCATGCTTACATCAATTTATATCTCATAATGAAGTTTAAACTGCAGCTTCCTTGAAGCGGAATGGGGCTAACATAATAAATTGCTCTTGGCCAGGTGATCGCCGATAACTAAGTATTGAAAGGTAAAAGGAAAAATAAAATTAGTACCGACCCTTTCGATGTGCACTTGACAGGGTATAGTGAGGTCGAGTCGGTTGGATGTCGATTTAAATTTGCACTAGCGTCTGCTTGTGACGTCGTCTGTCTTTAAAATTTTGAAGATTAATATTGAAGACATTATTCACTTAAATTTAAGTTATATTCGTTATTGTTACTTGTTATTTGCACGCAGCGGACGTAATGGCGGAACTAAACGCCGCATTTTGTTTAACAAATTGTATAGAAAAGTAGTTTAATTACGCGGTAATAAATATGTAATATAATTGTTGATAAGATATCAAATCACTCAAAGATATTATGGGATTAAATACACACAAAATACTTATAATTACTATTTTAAATAAATATATATAACTAGTGCGTTTTTTAAATAAATATATATAACCGAGGCGCAGCGGCACTGTCACCTTTTTTTTTTAGCTTCATGCTTTATCCCGCATATTGCAGGGTAGGCAAAGGGAACTGCAGAAACCATATGAAACTAGACACTCCGTAGCTTAGTTCCTACGTTCTCTGTCCCCACTTTCCGCCTTTTACGAGGCTTGCGTGTTGAGTGGGGGAAATCAACGGTGCGCTGTGCCTAGCTTCCAAAACGAAGAGAATGGAAATATAAAAATCTATCTTCCCCGAATGGAAATCGAACCCTCAAACCGTCGCGTTTACAGGCAGACGTTTACGCCGCTGCGGCACGACGGCGCTGATTGTAAAGTTCGATATTCACTTAGACTCTCTCACTTTAATAATAAGACATGAAGAAGAGCGTAAGAAATGCAGCGTTAAGTTCCGCCACATAATTTCGATCATGGGACGGAAGACAGACATTTAGCTCAAATGTCTTAATACTGCTATTATCCTTAAGAGCTAAAAAAATAAAGAAAATTTGTATTTTTTTATTTTTTAATATCATTGATATATGAAGTAAATTATATCTAATATTTTATCTTCAAATAAAAGTCGAACCTGTACCTATGTACTTACCAACTAAGCGTGTATTTTATCGATATCGATCGGACATCTCTATATAAACTCATTATAGCGGTACTCAGGGTGAGATACTTCGCGCTGCCTCTTCCATCAGTACGAAGACGAATTACGACACGCGTTGAATAGGGCTGCCACATGTATAATATATATTTATATTGAATTTTTTTACCTTAATCTAGCTATGTTATGTTACTTCGCTTTGGTTGTCTGTGATTTCTGTTTTAATCTCTTTCGATATTATTGTGATTTATTTTTTGTAAAAGTTAGTTTTATCGGTAATTGAACTTGAGCTTTTTTAAAAGTTTCAGTAGAATTTGGGCGCTAATCATGAGGCACGAGTTCGAATCCCGCTGCATCAAAATTTTTGTATGTCTTCTTTTTAGTATTTTTTTGGAGACTGTTGTTGTAGATATGAGTATTTCTTCTAGTTACTAGTAGCTTAATTTTCGACATCGTTTTATGAATCTTATCGTGCTCTGTCGCGAAATCCAATATATATTTTTATTGTATACTGTCCTTAGTGTATATGTAATGTATATGTATATATAATTTTAAAATACGTCCATAATTGTCTAAATCCACCTTTTAAAAAATAAGGAGCTCTTTGTTTTCTTAAAATAAAACTTTTTACAAGTTTACCACTTAACATTAAATGGATTTCAAATTATTGTATTACATTATTTCTACTTACCTTATAAAAATATATTTAAAATGAGAAAAAAATACACAAAACGTAACTTCACGCTTCATCACTAGCAGGGTAGTCAGAGAGAACGGAGCACCAAACGCTGCGGTCCCTGTATACCTCTTTTGCCTCGTCCACTGTCATTAACCTCTTCATACATGTTATCTATATACATACAGGAAAAAAATGAATTATACAAAAATTAATGTTAACTATGGACTGGCAACCCTAAATCTCAGGTCCTGCTATTCATTGAGTTTTGTATAAAAGCATGTCCTTGGATGAATTTTTGGCAACTGTACCAAAAGTGTTCAGACAAAATGTACGGACATAAGACAATCGCAGTACTTGTGAGTTAATTGTTAATTATTTATAATTAATATTGTAATTAATTAACATAATCAGTTTTTACTATTAGAAGACCATCGTCGCGCAGAGGCAGCGTCTGCCTGTAAAAGCAACAGTTTGTGGATTCAATTCCCATTCGGGAGATAGATTTTTGGTTTTTATTTTCTTTGCTCAACTAAGAAACCCGCAATACCACTTGGTTACCAGGGTTCTTACGATTCCTTCTGCCTACTCTGTTAATAACGAAGCTAAAAAAATAGTATATAGTTATGTATAGTGATATATAGGAGGCTAGACAAAAGTATTGAATTTTGCAGTGGAAACGGAAGTAACTTTTCTTGTATTTCTATTATACTTACGTACTTACGTACTTAATATAATATGTGTAATACGCAAAAATGAAGGCTTATTAATTTATACTTAATATTTTTATGACAATATCCTCAAAATTCATATAAAAATATTAAAAAACCGATAGAAATTTGTAATAAAATTATATGTATTTTTAATTTCAGGTTATATACCTAGCGGCTATACAAGAAGTCGCTTTAACATCATCAAAAGAAAGTAGGACAGGTGGTCTGAACATACCAGAAAAAATCATAGGTGGAGTAATTGAAATCGTTCAAAACCACAAGAACAAGCCAGCTCAAACTGTGCAGCCAGTCCAGGGCGCGCCTGCTTATCCTCCAAACCCTCAATACAATTACCAGCAATATCCACAGTACCAGCAATGGAACTCTCAATCCAACTTCCAGAACCAGGGATTCCAAGGTCCGCAATATCCTGCACAGTATCCCAGTCAAGGACAGTATAGTTACCAAAATAATTATAACCAAGCTGGCTATCCCCAAGGTAGCTTTAACAACCAAGTCTATCCCACTGGTACAGGACAAACGTTTAATCAGGGACAAACTCAGCAACAGGGACAGTACCAAGGAGTATATCAGAACAATAATCAAGTGAATCAACCAAACAACTTTCAAAATCAACAATCAAATTACTATAATCAAAACCAAATGAGTAATCAATACCAAGGCAGCTCCACTGGCTTTCAAGGACAGACGAGTCAATTCCAAGGACAAGGACAAGGACAGGGACAGGGTCAAGGTGGGTTTGGAAATGGACAAGGTCATGGTGCTTTTGGAAATGGACAATTTAGTCAAGGGTTCTTAGTGTCAGGTCAAGGAAATTCGGGTGGACAAGGACCTACTTGTGTCTGCCAAGCTTGGACCAAGCCTCAACCAAGTCAAGAGATATATGCAGATGCTCCAATTACAGAAAAGACTGAAAAGAAAGAAGGAACTGAATAGATTTCGTTGCTTAAGTGGTGTTTATTTATTGTTTGAAATATATAATCATCTATTTATTGTATTAGTAATAAGTCAAAATGTTTACTTAGTAATAGTTAGTTAGATTATTTAATCAATCTATAATGATGATTTTGATAAATTACGTTTAAATATTTACCATCGTGACAGTGAGTTAGACACTGCCACACAAACGAAATGATTTAGCTACAAAAAGCATGTAATACGAAATATTGTGTACTCCAAAGTGGAGAAAAAAATATCCTGACTCCAGAGTGTTCATCACTGTCAAGTTTGAAAGTACACAAAAACGAATGTTACTTAGTAACAATTATATATAATGATACACTTAATAAAAATCCGTAGCATATACACGTGTATAAGTTATTGCTTTTAAAAACAAACAGGCGTATAGAAAAGTTGATCTCTACTTATTTATTGTAATTAATCGCTGACATACTATTCTATAATAATTTATTTTACATACTCTTTACAATTATTTTTTAAATAAATTATTACATAAAAGAAATTATTGTTTTCTTCAAACTATTAATCAGAAATATCTTACAAATGACTTGTAAGTCTATTGCATTATAATTAATACAAAATAACAAGTTTAATAGAATTGTTATTGATTATTATGTCGATTATATTAATATTTTACGTATTTAAATATAATAATTGCGACGAAATTATTATTAATATATATTTTTTATGATATATATTACCTACACATTTAAACATTCATATCTAGACTTTGTATGTGTATTATTTAAATTTCAAGCTGATTGTTGTCTTGTCATTAACGCTGATTGGTGCTAAACAAAGGTATCCAAGTATTAAAACTGTTAAATACTTATACAACTACAAAAGTAAACTAAAGTGAGTGTAATCTGTAGATTTCGCCAAGCAACTTATTCCAAACCAGTCTATATTGAGCTTCCATATTTTACTATTTGTATAAAAATCAGACCAGCCAAGGGGTTAAGATTGCTTAGCTTCGATAGCATCAAAGTAGGTCTGTGTATGCGCGCGCCGCCTTACGTAATCGTTACGTAAGGGATGAAATGGGGGTTGAAGGGGGTTAGGGGCGAGGGGTTCCGGGGGACGGCCGAGGAACATAGGGCGATGCCGGCAATCGATCTCGCACCGCAGTCCGGCTTGGCTTTCGACAATGGCAGACAAGACGAAAGTTGTTGAACAATACTACGCTCCACCACCGGACCTAGGGAAATGGGAATCTTTCAAGATCTTCCTATGGAACTCGGAGACGGGACAGTTTTTGGGCCGCACGGGATCTAGCTGGGGTGAGTTTTGGTCTAATATTTTTTGTTATTTTTAATAGAAACATTTACAGATTTAGGAGGAAAATTTGAAAAGTGATCGAGCTTTTCCATATCTTTATTTTTACTTGAACTACGAACTTTTTTATACATTCATATATATATTTTTTAAATATTGACTTAAATTGCGTTATGTAACATGTTGTAGGTTAAAACGAATGATAATGTTTAAACAGATAGACGGTATGAGTTATTTTAAGCATAAACGATAATTTGTCGTTCTAAATAACAAAAAATTCATATACTTTTTATGAAAAATCGTTACATATGGTGATAAGACTTATCATTGTTTTGAAAAAGGATTTTAAAATTATTTTTCTTGTTTAATTCATCAATAAATAAAAAAGGAAAAATAAAAAAATCGCCAAAAGATATTTCAAGCATCGCCACCTATGCGACAGTAGATTGTGCGCCGTCGGTCATGCGCAGTGGATATAAGGTTCAAATTTAGCCGTTCAATACACAAGAACTGCTGAAGTAGCAAAATCTGAAATCGATGTCAGATTTTAACTAAATTAATACTAAATCAATAGAGGCTTAAATAATTATTAGTTTTCAGGCAGTTTTGCTAAGAAGTGGTTTTCGGTTCTTTGTGTAATAATTTAAAAATATTTTAGTAATACAGAAAAAGACAAAGAAATGTCGAATAAAAGAATTGAAAAAGCGGAAAAGGTTTTGTATTTCAAATTTGGGATCAAAATCAGAGTAATCTGTTATCTTTAAACGATTGAGTTCAAGATGATTATCCTACATATTGTACAGCATCCCAAGAGATAAAAAGCAACGAGAAAATTAAAAATATTAATAATTTCTAATCTATTCAATAATCAAAGAAAAAGATTTTCAAGTCTGCTTCATTGATTCTTCAATTAAATTCGACCGCTAACTAAAGAACGACATCATATGAAACCAAATAAGTGAACTTCTATATAATAAATCATAATATAGCAATACAGTTCGTTTATGGTGTTTTAACTGGTTCAGTCTTAGTTTACGGTTTAATAGCACCTCAGAGATATTAATTAGTGTTTAAATGGCATTTAATTTGTTAGTACTACAGACAAATCAACTTCCATGATTGCATTTGCATAAGAAATGAATTTTGTATGAAAATTTGCGAAATGGCGTACGCTTAGTACTTCTAATGTTTAAAAATTTACTGAGAAATAAATTTAAATATGTGATTTCAACACAGATTAAGTGAAATTCAATCTATTATTATTTTCAAACTATTTCATATAATAAATACGTGAATAAAAATCTGCCCAATAACATTTACTTCAAACATTCCCCCAGATTTTTAGTCTAACTTAATGACATAAAGATGACATTTGATTGTCATTATAAATAATTATAAATCAAATGAAATAAAAAAAAACATAAAATTAACCAAAATAATCAAAATACAACGAAATTGAAATCTATTTTAATTGTGATAAGGTAAAAATTAGGATTGCGTTCATCTGAAGGTCGCACAGATATAGGGCAGCTAGCTGGAGCGGCGGCCTGCGCGCGCCTCGTCCTTCGGTACATCGATCGAAGGACACTTCTGTTAAACTGAAGAGCTCCTTACAAAACAACTTTTGGGTTATGTAACCTAATATCATCTCGCAATGCCTCGAAAAAGGCGAAAAGCAAGGAACGGAGTGTATTAACACTAGGTTCCTATGGTTCCTGCGGTTCCCTCTGCCTACCCTGCCATGTGCGGGATAAAGCGTGAAGAATAAAAAAATATATCTCGATTATATATTATATTATATAAATATATAATATATTATTTTTTGCTCATCGGAATTATCTCGAGGATTAAGTGAGGGAATCTGACTAACATAAGTCTAATGAAGAGTCTATTCGTTATATATTTAAATACTTGTTTTAGCTTCACGCTTTATCCCGCACATGGCAGGGTAGGCAGAGGGAACAGCAGGAACTGTGGGAACCTAGTGTTAAGACACCTCGTTCTCTGCTTTCCTCTTTTTCTTACGTTGCATATTGAGTATTAAAATATTTTCACACTGTTTTCCCGAAGTAGAAGAGTATGCTGAGGGAACTTAGTGTTAAGACACTCTGTTCTTTATTTCCAACCGAATTTTAGAGATTTTGACTATTGAGCGGTGGAACGTAATCCTGGGCGTCATATAACTAGCAGAACAAGGATATGATTCCGGGTGGAGTCGAACCCACAATCCCTGTTACAGTGAATTAGTTATCCCACTGTGCTACACCAACATCTGAACATACAAATATACTTTAATGCACAACGGAAATTTGTACAATGATATGAGCTAAAAAATAAAATAACAATAAGGCGCTTAAAGCGGTTTCTTAAACGAAAATCTACATAATAAGACTTTAAATTTATTTCTCATAGTAGAATTAAAAAATGTAAATACCTTTTCATGTGCCTTTTAATTTGAAACTAAGATTTATCGTATTTTTTTTTGCTTCACGCTTTATCCCGCACATGGCAGGGTAGGCAGAGGGAACTGCAGGAACCATAAGAACCTAGTGTTAAGACACTCCGTTATTTAGTCCCTGCTTACTCCGTCCCCACTTTCCGCCGTTTTCGAGGCATTGCGTGTTGAGTGGCGGAACTCAACGCCGCGCTTTGCCTTAGATGCCAGAGCGAACAAAATGGAAATAGAAAAATCCATCTCCTCCGACTGGGAACCCAGTAACTGTCGCGTTACAGGCAGACGTTGCGCCGCCTCTGCGCCACGACGGTCCTCGGTTTTCCTCCAAAAAGAAAAATATGCACGTATAAGTATATATTCCCTAGTGGGGATGGAGAAAGCAGGAACTAAGCAACGGAGTGTCTTGACACTAGGTTCATATAGTTCCTGCAGTTCCCACTGCCTACCCTGCAATATGCGGGATGAAGCGTGAAGCTAATAAAAATATGTATATAGTAATTCAAGTACATATGACGAGCATTAAATATATTTTTTCCCTGCATCATATGCATATATCTACCGCTCAATGAGAAGTCTCATTTACATATCGTATGCAGTTGAATACCCAACCCAATACCTAGATACCTGCTAACAACCCCATACCTAGACCGTCTGTTGTCTACATTTCACTCAAATTCGTGACGAGTGGAGAATTTCTACATCATAGACTCGTCTTTAAGAGAAAGCAAATGCAATATTTTCCCAAATGGGAATCAAACCTACATTCATCATGTACAGTCACATAGCGGTAGTCTACCCGTTCTTACCTCTTTAACTAATTTATAGTCAGATATCGTAGTCCATTTCTACCTATATATTTACACCATTTTTAATGACCTAGATGAATGACAGGCATTTGTCTACCTCATGCCAAAGCAAATATTCTCCCTTACGGGAATCGAACTCACACTCACTCATACTATTCCTACCTATTTATTCTATTTGTAGTCAGATAGCGGTAGTCATCCATTTATACCTATTAATTCCATTTTTAATGACCTAGGTGAATCACAGGTATTCCCCTAAACACGCATGCGTCGCTGGTGCAGTCGACTACAGCGCATCCTCCGTGACCTGCACCTTTACATATACCTGCATCAATCATACACACTAAATCGATTTATAGATAGCGAAGTATATATTATTACTTCTTTGTACACTAGTTGTACTAGTACAGTACCCGAAATTGGTACTAATAGAAAAATGTTATTTAATTTTTTTTAATTTCTTGCGTTATGGGATTGGTAGAAATTTTTTAGTGATTTTTTACTCTATTTTTTAGTTTAATGTCAAAATGTTTCTATTTCGTCTAATTGTATGATGTTGTGAGGTAGCACCCAAATGTTTTGTAAGACAGTATATACAACAACAAAATCCTGATTTTCTAGACAATATTTTAAAATAATAAATATTTGTGTATACCCAGAAAATATGAATGTTAAAAATATCATTGAGCGTAGTGGGATTCAAACATTAACTTCACTTGACTTGACTTCCGTAAATGAATCTTGTATTTTTGTTATAAATAAAATTATTTTAATATATGTTAGCAGTATCCACCTGTCTTCTAATTCACAATGTTTTCTTGGTAGTACATAAGAGAACAGGTCGATGAACGTGTTTCAATAAACTCCGGTGTTCTCCTATAGGCTTGACACAATTTAATTTGATCTTTTTAATAAAAAAATGTTAAATAAAAATAATTTTCTTATACATTAAATAGAAGAGGACTGTCGTGGTGCAAAGGCGCAACGTTTGCCTTTAATGGCGACAGTTTCTGGGTTCGATTCCCAGTCGCGGAAGATGGACGGATGGATAAAGCGTGAAGCTAAAAAAAATAGAAGTAATTGAATAGTGTGAAGAATTATTATTTATATGTTTATCTAAATTTCTATATGTTCACGTAGCATAAGAATTGATTGTCTGATTATAGACGCTAGTTGCAAGTTCGACTCCCGATTAACTATAAATAAAATAATTAAATTTTCCTCATTGAAAACAAAGCTAGGTGTTTAATTTCACCACTCAACACGCAGAACCGATCTCTGCACTCTGAATGTTACACAGCGATAATGGAGGCCGGTTGTCACGCGCGCGCTAATTGGCCCGTACTAATTATTTTGTAACTGGGACACACTATTTGTAGCGTCTTGTAATTTTCAGGGTTCATTAACTTTTGCATTATTTCTTTTTTATTTAAAAAAATTGTTTAAAAATAGTATTTATTTTTTGACACGATATGATACATTTCCTCCCAGCTACTAGTTCCTGAGATAAGGGCGTTCGAATATATAAAATCTTCTGCTATAAAAGAATGGACAAAATTATTTTTACAATTTAAAACCGGAAGTGCTTTGAAAGCCGTCGTTTTGAACAGTTTAAAGTAGTCAGCTTTTACGTATTCATAGAATAATATTAAATCTATTTAATGATAATGAAGCTTCACTAAAATCTAGGTCAAAATGTTTTATTTAGTATGCTTACGTTATATCTTCAAAGTAAAATAAATATATGTCATATATAACTCTAATAAATTACTATAGCCTTTATATGTCATATAATTTTGCCCTAAGCCTTAATATATTTTACAGTAATATTTTTTTATGTAGAAGTTTGAGTATCTGTTGTTTTTTTAGAAGCGTGAAGACATCACGCTTTATCCCGCATATGGCAGGGTAGGCAGAGGAAACTGCAGGAACCATAGTAACCTAGTGTTAAGACACTCCGTTGCTTAGTGCCTGCTTCCTCGGTCCCTGCTTTCCGCCTTTGTCGAGGCGTTGCGTGATAAGAGGCGGAACACAACGCCGCCTTTGCTTACTTTCCAGAGCGAAGAAAATGGAAATAGATAAATCCATCTTCCCCGACTGGGAATCGAACCCAGAAACTGTCGTGTTACAGGCAGACGTTGCGCCTCTGCACCACGCTTTAATATATTTTATAGTAATATTTTTTTATTTAGAAGTTTAACTATCTGTTGTTTAATTTTGTATGTCTTCACGCTTTATGTCATCCTTCTTCTTTCATTCATGCCACTTGATGAAGAAGATGAAGAATCTTATAATTTTTTACAAGAGCAAAGGAAAGCTATATTGATTAAAGCAAATAGTTATTACTAAATCTTGTTTGCACTTCGGATTAGCACCCACGGCCCTTATGCGCTCCTAGTACACAATGCGATTATAACTACATACCATAGACTTACTTTCATTTGTTTTCTTTTACTAACAGTATTATACGTATGTACTGAGAATTGAAACCGTGTTAGAAATAAAGGAAATATATATGTTTTCGTTATTTTACCGTTACTCAATGAGTTTCACGCTGTATTCCGCATACAGTAGGTTAAATTGAGGGTTTAGAGTGTTACTGTTTCCCGCTTTCTGCTCAATTTTAGTGAGATTGCGTGTTGAGTGGCGGAGCTTAACGCTGCTATATGTAATGTTACTAGAACGTGAAATTACTAACTGACTGAGAAAGGCTTTAACCCTAGCGTGGATCTCTATTAGCTATATATAGAATATAATTAAATATTTTTCTATTTTTTTATTTTTTTTTCCTCTAAATCTATAAATTACTAATGGTTTCAAGTACAGATTTTATGTTAATAAAAAATTTATATGTACCGTCACGATAGTTCAATTTGTAATCCGCTTATTTTGTAGGCTTCCTTTGATAACGAGCATATTTAATATGTGAACTACACCTACAGGTTCTTTGTGTATTTCTGATAGACAAAGAATTACATTTAAAATTAATTTAGCCTTATATATCTTCTATTTTAAAGAAATGAATAATATTAAAGTTCTAATATATATATATATATATATAGAAACAGACCCGATATATTTAAATTCTGAAGTTTAACGGAAACTTTAAAGCATTTCTTATAAATTTCAGCCAAAATCCTACTATTCTATTTGATCTTCTACGCCATCCTCGTTGGTTTCTTCGCGGCCATGCTAACAATATTCTACCAGACGCTCGACGCTAAGATGCCCAAATGGCAGATGGACAGCTCACTCATTGGTAGCAATCCTGGTAAGTTAAATCATTAAAAAATATATTTTACACGACTATGTATATGTAGTTTTTCTTATATATCTTGACTAACATAGCAGGGTAGGCCTATGTCTACCACAGGAACCTTGTAAACCATAGTGTAAAGGAACTCTGTCCTCCGCTTTCCGCCTTTTTTCGAGAATCTTAGTGTTGGGTGGCGGAACACAACGCCAAGCTTTGCCTAGTTGCTTGAGCGAAGAAAATGGAAATGAAAAATCCATCTTCCTTTTGGGAATCGAACCCACTAACTGTCGCGTTCACATACAGATTCTACGCTTATTATTATATTCTACAATAATATGTGCTGTAAATAAATATGTATACCTAAAGTAATTTTCGTTTCGCAGGACTTGGATTCAGACCCATGCCGGACTCCGCCAACGTCGAGAGTACTCTCATTTACTACAAGGCAAATGATAAGGGCTCGGTGCTGAAATGGGCTCAGGTCGTCGATGATTTCTTAGTCCGTAAGTGTTTGTTGGTTTTAAAATATACTACTTTATTTTCTTGAAGTATATCTTCCAATTACATATATATTTATGGTTTTATTGTTTTAGTTTCAAGTTTTTCGAGTTTCTTTTTTTTATTTTCGTTCGAGAATAATATAACCTTCTATAAATCTTAATAAGTCATATTTAAATTCTTATATCAATTTTATCCAGAGTATCAGAAGAAGGGTAGCGGTGGTGGAGAAGTTAGCGGCGCTGAGAACAGGATCACTTGTTCTCCGACATCCCATGCTTTGGGAGAGAAGCAAGTGTGTGACGTCCCAGTAGACGAGTTCCACCCGTGCACCTCTGCCAACCAATATAATTATGAGGAAGCTGGACCCTGCGTTTTCCTCAAATTGAATAAGGTAGGATTCAATATAGGTACATTTTTTTAAATACAACAAATAAGTAAATTTAGTAAAATGACATAAGGTCAACTCAAAATTATGAATAAATATGTATTTGCTATAGCTTCTTATATTTAAGTAACATTTTACATTTCCGTTGTGTATATATAGTTTTGTTTGTTCGTTAAAAATTGTATGTCGTGCTTAGATTTTCAACTGGACTCCCAGTCCTTACAATACCACTGAGGATCTGCCATCCATCATGCCAGAAGATCTGAAACAGCACATCAAGATGGTTGTAAGTATCGATTTAATAATCGATATTATTATGATATAAGTGATATATAATGCATATTTGACTATTATTTTAAATTGAAAATATTTTTTCCTATATTATATTCAAACAAGCCAATTTATTACTGCATAGTTGCCACCTTTAAGAGCTATAATCATAAAATAAAACTACAATATATTAGTGTGCCAAAAAGATAAGTTAAGTTAAGGTAAATCATTATTTTGAATTAGGGTAAAAATAAAAATATGACCTAAGATATGATTGAAAAATATATTTATCTCCAGTCCGGCAAGCCAGAAGCCAACACAGTGTGGGTATCCTGTGAGGGAGAGAATCCAGCGGATGTTGAAAACATTGGTCCCGTGCAGTACATCCCGCGCCGCGGCTTCCCCTCACACTACTATCCTTTCACCAACAAGGAGGGATACTTGAGCCCCCTCGTCGCAGTGCTCTTTGAGAAGCCTAGGAGTGAGTTGGCTAATATTTTTTTTTGCTTCACGCTTTATTCCGCACACTATTTCTCCGTTCTTTTTTTTCGCCTTTTTCGAAGTGTTGCGTGTTGAGTGGCAGAACTCAACGCCGCGCTTTGCCTAGTTTACAGAGCGAAGAAAATGGAAATCGAAAACTCCATATTCCTCGAGTGGGAATCGAACCCACAAACCGTCAAGTTTACCATGGTCGGCCAATAGTATTAACATATAGAAACTTGATTTTATAGTAATATGTAATTTTCTTGCCATTCTACTGATAATGTTATGATAAAATAATTAATTTTCTTTCCATTTTGCATAACTCGGATACTATTTCGATATAATATATTCCAGTATTTATGTTATCAATATCGAATAATTTGTTTTTGATTAATATAGTGTCAATAATAGCTACATATTTAACTTTCACAGCGGGTGTCCTCATCAACATCGAGTGCAAGGCATGGGCGAAGAACATCTTCTACGACCGATACGAGCGGCGAGGCTCGGTCCACTTCGAGCTCATGGTGGACCGCTCCTAAGCAGCTCCAACTATTGGCCGACAACTTGGCGGTCACCACCTAACACGTGTTGCTTGGCCAAATCACCAGACAACGCTTATTTTATTGCTAACTCTGTCAACTTGGTGCAATGCTCTTGGCCAAATTTCAAGACTGCATACCACTGCCAACTCCAATAGCGGTCTGAAGGTTCGCTCATTATACCGCCAAGTCCGCTGTGGTTGGCCGCCAAGTTGTCCGACTGCCCGCCAATTGGTTGCCAAGTTCACCCCCACTTGCCAATTGGTGAAGTCTGCCAAGTCACACCGCGCCAGGCGCCGCCAGGAGCGCCATTAGCAATAGCCACTAGTCGGCGGTTAATTTATATTCGTTTTAGAATAGCCACAAGGCGCCACTGAGTTGATGTTTTCGTTTACACGCTTAAAGTTATAACTTTGAACTTTTAAATTATTATAAAATATTTATTATTGTAATGTTTTCTGGACGGAGAGTCAATAAATACGCAATAGTTGGTTCCAATTTAGCTTTTTTTGTTGTTTCATTTAATATCCTTTCCTTATTAAGATAGTAAAATAGACAAAATAAAGATCTGACTACGAAGCTATGTACTCTTCATAACGCGGCGTCGAAATTCTTATATGCTTTATAAAATTTCATTTAAAAACAATAATATAGAAGATGCTCTATATACAAATTATCATTGTCATTTATAATCAGGGGCCCATCTAGTGTCCCTAGCACCTTGTAAAATAAATAGCACTCGGAAGTAGAAGAAGTCGTCATGGCGCAGTGGATCTGAGACAGCGTTTGAATGCAAGCGAGATGGTGATGGGTTTGACTCGGGGAAGTGTATTATTTTAACTTTCTTGTTTTAGCAACATAAACACACTTAATTTAGTTTATATTATTTTTCAAGTGTTAACCCACATTGATGATAGAAAAATAATTATGGTAAATATAGCATTCTTCGCTCTCGCCAAACGATTGTATAAATAATCTTTGGGTATCAGAAATTTCTAAAAATCTAATTACTTGTATTAAAGCATAAGAATTTCGACGCAGTGCGATAAAAAAACGCATGGCAGAGTGGTTAAAGCGCTGCGCGATTCGCAAGAGGACGCGCGTTCAAGTCCCATAGCGTTCAAATTTATATATGTTTTCTTTAAGCACTTTATTAAGTTCCCGATAACGTTATTTACCCGAATCAAGGCAAAATGGGAGAACGGAGAATCTTAGTTCTATAAATATACCATAAACGGAGTAAGCTGACTCATGTGATGTTAAAAGATGGTTTCTGGCTTAATGCGATTCAAGGTAGTGGGCGTTTATTTCTGCCTCTCCAGTATTGGTAGAAAATGAGACTGTATTTCCTCCTGTTTCATGGCATTCGGCGTGACGGCGAAAACTAAACACAATAAATTATATATTGTCATGGTGTCAGCGTGGTTGTGGTATGGGTTCCCACTTGGGGAGATTCAATTATTTCCCCATATTTCATTTTAAATATTCCCCATATTTAATAATTAGATTAGTACACTTATAAATCAGTCGAATGAATGACACGTTTCTGTATTCCATCTGCTGCCGTACCACCGGTTTAAAAGGCAAAGGCAAAAACTCTTTCAAATATGAAAATTTGAATTTATTCGTCCAACAATGCTCTATATCACAATTTAAAAGAATTGTGAAAAGACGTTTGTGTGTTAAAGGTTATTACCTGATTAATGATTTTTTAAATGACAACACACCTTGGGAATGAGATGCTCGCTCCAGTCTGTTTCAAATGTGTCATTATCAAAATGTATTAATGTAAAAATATTGACCACTTAAAAAAAAAAAGAAAAGTCCCGCTGAGTTTCTTGCGCTGGTTCTTCTCAGGTCTGAGGCATTAACTTTAACGAACCGGTGGTAGTGTTTTTGACGTTCAAAAAATGAATCATGTATTCTCATTTTGAATAAAATTATTTGAATTTGAAAAAAAAAATGAATTTATTGTTAACATTTGAACGCAGCGGGATTTGAACCTGCACCTCTTTCACGATTTACAAGTGGCGCAGTGGTGTACAATTGTACTTTTTAACATCTAAAGTTTCTATATACATTTTCATAGATTTTTCAGCAGTTTATTCAGCAAGTTTATTCAGCAGCTGTTACTTCAAAAGCTTTTTGCTTCACTGATAATTTTTCATGTTGGTAAAGTCTATAATTATAAAAATTTGCAATTAAAATTAATTTTAGGAGCAACGACATAATTGGAACTCTAATAGGAAGGTTGTAAAAATAGAAGAATAGAGGACCGTCGTGGCGCAGAGACGCAACGTTTGCCTGTAATGGGTTCGATTCCCAGTCGGGGAGGATGGATTTTTCGGACGGACGGAGTAAGCAGGGACTAAGTAACGGAGTGTCTTAACACTAGGTTCGTATGCTGCCTACCCTGCCATGTGCGGGATAAAAGCGTGAAGCTATAAAAAAAAATCAAAGAAAGTGTTTTACAAAAGATGACTGCGTAAGTGACAAGTGGTTAAAATCTTAATCTGCATATAAAATTGATTAATACTATATTTGTGTAACATAAAATTTATTTGGAGGAACTTCAAAAGTTCAAAATAGATCAAATAAAAAAAAATTCAAGATATGAATATATGATTGAATAATTTTAATTAACCACTGTAGTGACAAAATGTGGCATGGAAATGGGTGAAAAATGTCGATTAGTATTTCAGTTGACTTCATTCTCGCCACCCTATTTTTTTTGCTGTACTCTGAATCTAGTAGGGTATGCAGAGAGACAAGATTACTAAACATATGTTATTAATTTTTTATTGTCTTCACGCTTTATCCCGCATATGGCAATGTAGGCAGAGGGTACTGCTAGAACCATAGAAACCTAGTGTTAAGACACTCCGTTGCTTATTCCTTGCTTTCCGCCTTATCGTCTACTTTGTAGAGCGAAGAAAATGGATATAGAAAAATCCATCTTCCCCTTATGGGAATCGAGCACACAAACCGTCGCGGTTACAGGTAGACGCTACGCCTCTGTGCCACGACGAGTATGAACTTAGTCTTACTATAAATATTACAAAGAACAACGTTTTATATTGTTTGTAACATATATGACTATTACACTATGTTAATTTAGTACAATTTTACATACTTCTACGAAGCTTCTACGAAGTGATCTTTATTGGGTGCGTTTAAACGTTGAAGCCAATTATCAATAGCCACACACACTTTTTTCTGTGGCAAATATCTTAGCTTCTGACAATCGTATGATAGTTTGAAGATCTCCGAAATTATCTTGATCTTCCATATAACATAATTAACATAAAAGCAAGCCTTACTCTAAATCTCTATATATAATAAAACAGTGAAAATCGTGGCTGTACATTAATTTTTACAAAACAAAATATGTAGGGCTATTAAGGGATGATAAACGAGTAAGAATTTGGAAAAAAAAAATTGTCTGTATGTTTGAATGTTTGTCTCTTTGCACACGCTAATCTCAGGAACCATTGAACGGATTTTGATGTAACTTTTTTGTTATATAGCTATTAGTCCTGGCTAACATATAGGCTACCTTTTTTTTGGAAATTCGCTCTTTAAAGGGGTAAAAGAGGGGAGATAAGTTTGTATGAAACTCCGTCAGTTTCACGCTAATTCCGATTAAAGTTCATATTTGGCTATTAGGCTAGAAATTAGATAATCGAAATCTTACTTTATTGTGTCGTGGCGGATTATGAAATACATTTTTTAAAAAAATATGGACTTTATGACCCACCGCCTAGTCTTACTATGAGATTATTTTGAGTTCTGACATAATGTTAAGGGGCTAACTACAGTATCAAGAAAATATTTATTCTTTTTTTTTAGCTTCACGCTTTATCCCGCATATGGCAGGGTAGGCAGAGGGAACTGCAGGAACCATACGAACCTAGTGTTAAGACACTCCGTTACTTAGTCCCTGCTTACTCCGTCCCCGCTTTCCGCCGTTTCCGAGGCATTGCGTGTTGAGTGGCGGAACTCAACGCCGCGCTTTGCCTTAGTTGCCAGAGCGAAGAAAATGGAAATAGAAAAATCCATCATCACCGACTGGGAATCGAACCCAGTAACCGTCGCGTTACAGGCAGACGTTGCGCCTCTGCGCCACGACGATCCTCAGAAAATATAATATTAATACATACAAACTATTATACTTAACTTGACTAATTGGAAAGGTTCTTTCGAACTTTCAGGATAAATATGGTAATTTTATCAGTTGAAATTTTGCCTGGGTCTGAGGTTAGATTAGGTTAGATACTCACCTCTCGTGGTCATACCAAATTGAACACATTAAAAACAATTGTTTATCCCTTTTGGGCTCGCTACGTAATATGTGTATCCCTAAGATGTTAATATACAATATCTATAATTCGCTAATAAAATCACATCTAAACTACCAAATCGAGATTTGGGGAAATGTGCCTAAAATTAAACTGAATGACTTACCAGTTAAATGAAATAAGTTAGTAAAATTATTTTTTCTTTATGATCATCTTACTTATACAAAAACCATATATACTGAACTAGGAATAATGAATATGAAACAAATTCACGCTTAAAATACGTGCAACATAATAAGAGAAAATGTGAATAATTACCTTCACACAAACGTTACTTTACCAAAAACTCACAAATATACAAATGAAGTATATATACACCAGGGTAGCTTGCTTGTCATAACATATGTCGGAACACAATAATAAACTACCCACCGACATAAGAAATGTAAGCTCGTACAATAATTTTAAATCAAAACTAAAGAAACTTATTGTTAGAAATTATTGCAAATATTTATAATACTATTAAAATATTTAAATAAATATCTCGTTGTGACTACAACTTTACTGGCAAAATATACATCCTACCCGTTTTTTTTATATATATGTACATATGCATGTTGTAAAATTGTAATAACTAATAAACTGTTAATTATGTTCTCATGTAAGTGACTGTATTATCTTTTTTGAGAAAAAAATATCTTTAAACATATCTTTTGTAGTAAGGATTTCATTATTCCTACCAAGTTTCCGAAACATAAAGATTTGACTTATGTTGTGATTTGTTATTTTATCACTTAATTGTACTGTAATTTATCGATATTTTATTATTATTTGTATAAAGAAATAAGATATTGTCTTGAACGTCACTCGTTATTTGTCTATCAATTAATTTTAACATTGTAATATCCGATCCGATTATAATAATTTATTAATGGTTATACTTGATTATATATTTTATTATGGAATTGTATTTCAAAAATTAAATTATAATAGTTTAGTTGGCAACATTAAATTGTATCGGAAGTGGTCAACTGTGTGGGGTATAAATGAACTAGTAAAAATATTTGATCGACCATTCTTGGGAGGAACATTCTGAAGAGAACATCAAGCAGTCATGCTGTACCTTTTGATATCTGAATTGTACTCAGTATTAATAAATATAATTGAAGAAGGAACCTGATTTGTTTCATTACATATCAGAAGTGTAAAGTTCACGCGCCCTGGAGAGGAGAAATTTATGTAAGTAACAAAAATGAAAATATTTTATTTTGGCTCTTTATTTTCGAAGACTAATTGTCGTATGAAAGAATTATCAACCTGATAATGTGGTTTAACATCGTGAGTTTATTTTTCGTATAGTGAATAAGTACCCTCCATGCAAGTTTTGTTGTATGACGGTAGAAAAATATTTCTGATACGCATGTACGTTACTACTATATGAAACGTTGGAACTATATGAAACAGGAATTTAGTCCTATAATAATAGTTATTTATGATGAATATGCGAGTTCATTTAAGTATTGTGAATTTTGTATATGTAGCTCGAATTATAGATTTATTAATGCGATCTAGTACCATGCAGGTGTATTGAATTATAGATTTGTGAATGCGATCTACCCCCAAGTAGGTGTATTAAATTATAGATTTATGAATGCGATATACCACCGTGTAGGTGGCTTGTATAATAGATTTATGAATATGATTTACCACCAGGTAGGTGGTTTGACGTATAGAACTGTTGATCTACTACCAGGCAGGTGGTTTGACTTGAAGAAATATGATCTACTACCAGGAAGGTAGCTTGAATTGTAGAATTGTGATCTACCACCAGGAAGGTGGCTTGAATTGTAGAATTGTGATCTACCACCAGGAAGGTGGCTTGAATTGTAGAATTGTGATCTACCACCAGGAAGGTGGCTTGAATTGTAGAATTGTGATCTACCACCAGGAAGGTGGCTTGAATGGTAGAATTGTGATCTACCACCAGGAAGGTGGCTTGAATAATAGATGTTTGAAATGATCTACCACCATGTAGGTGGCTTGAATTATGTAAATGTGAGTTTGAATGTGACGTAATTGACTTGACTTGAAAAACATGTAGGTGGCTTGAGATTAGTGATGTAACGAATGTAATTTTTTAAACATTCATGAATATGAATGCGAATATATACTATCGATATTCGCAAATGCTACAATACGAATATTCAGTTTTGTAAATGATTATATAATATTGAAAACCTAAGTAATAACTGATAAGACTTTTTTTTTTTAGAAGAGAGAATTTGTTTGTTTGTTTATAGTGCAAAATAGAAATGGTTTCATGAGAAATAATGAAAGCTGATAATGTAATTTCGACGTTAAGTTAATATTTTTTTTTTTGTTTTAAAAAGAAACACAAAGTAAATAGATTTCGATTTAATAACGTATTGTAGTCAAATTTTAATTTTTCTGACAATAACTCGCAGAAAATTTTGAGAATGTGAGAGAATACCAATATGTAAAAATGCGCGAATGGAAATATTGGTTACATCACTACTTGAGATACAGACTTGCGTGAGGAACAGCCATATTGGTAATTGTTGCAACCATGTAGTGTGAGATACAACCATGAAAGTGGTTTGAGATAACAGACATGAGGTTGCGTATTACATAGTCTCTTAGTAAGAATATTGAAGAACGTAAAAGAAATATTGTTGTGCTAGACCTATATTAATGAGCTAAGCTTATAGATTTGTTATGTTGGTTATATAGCTGAACTCAAGTTATCAATTGCAGTAAGATAATTCAGCTATACAGCTGTATAACTTTGGAATGACGAATAATTTCATGTTAACTAAGATTTTTCTAAAGCCGTTTTAGTATTTATAATCAAATCACGTGCGATTTTTTGAAATGAAACGGTAATAGATGCTTGATACGTTGATGTGAAATAGCTTAAGCTAAGCTTAATACTAGTATACGTATGGTTTAAAGACTTGTTTAAAGATATTTATTTCTCAAAAAGACAATATGGTAATTTACATGAGAACATAATCTAGTTTGTTAATAACTATAATTTCACTCGTCATATTCGCATAATATTTGTTTTTTACCTACTAGAATAAACAAAAAAAAAGGAAAATAACATGAATAATACAATAATTCAAAGGTTTGATTTGAAAAAAGTACAAATTTTTATAAAATAAAAAAAACAGGCGGGTAGGATGAATATTTTGCCAGTAAAGTTGTAGTCACAATGAGATATTTATTTAAATATTTTAATAGTATTATAAATATTTGGAATAATTTCTAAAAATATGTTTCCTTAATTTTGACTTAAAAACATTGTACGAGCTTACATTTCTTATGTCGGTGGGTAGTTACATACATACATTGTGCTCCGTCATATGTTACATTTTTCATAGCAAATTTTGTTCGAACTTTCGGTATGACAAGCAAGCTTCCCCGGCGTGTACTTCGTTTGTATATTTGTGAGTTTTGGTAAAACATTTGTGTAAAAGTTATAAGTATTGTAAGCGTGGAGTTGTTTTATATTTATTATTCCTAGTTCAGTATATATAGTCTTTGTTGAAGTAAGGTGGTTATAATGAAATAATAATTTTACTAATTTATTCTGTTTAACTTGTCAAGTCAGTCACGCAGTTTTATTTTGGGCACATTTCCCCAAATCTCGATTAGGTAGTTTAGGTGTGATTTTACTACCAAATTATAGATATTGTATTTTAATTTCTTGAGGATACACTGGAAGATATTACATAGCGAATCCAAAATGGATGAAAGTTTGTTTTGATATGTTCAATTTGGTAGGTCTACGAGAGATGAGTGTCTGACCTCAGACCCAGGTATTTTTTATTAGAAGTTTGTTCGATAATCACATTAACTACTAGTGGGTTATGAGATGAAATATTTTTATTTTTTTTTTGTTTAAATATTACATAGCACGTTTTTGCGGTGTTAATTGTCAGTAAGTACAATTAAACCACTCAGTTAAGGTATTCAAATCTTTTGAGCTTGTGCTACATCTGTATCTTTAATGTTGGCCCCAAAGAAAAAAAAAGCATGACAAGTTTAAAATTTATAAAGGATTTGTGAAGCTTCGTAAAATAGTTTTTCAGGTGACGAGAAAGGTTTCATTCCAGAAAGGCAGAATTGAAAAAATATGTCTTCCACAGTCGTGAAAGAAGTTGAAATACCAACCAATTGAAACAATTGTTGTGTTATGTGACGACAGCTGAACCAAGTAAGGGCCGATAAAATCCAAGTAAGAGTATAAATATATTTTTTTTAAATTTGCTGTCAAGATGATAATTCTTTGAAGATATTCTTAGTAGATCGTGGATAAGTGAAGAAATTATTTTTATTATAAGTTTTCATACTCGCAGCAGATACGTAATAAGATACAAGCACTAAAGTTTAATAAACAAGTTTAATAAACAATGTAATCGGTGATAAACAAAGATAATTATTAAAAATATTTTAGTGTTATTCCAGATTTTAAAAGACCCGACAGTAGAATGGACCTATAATTTATAACAAATTCTCATTAAACTTTTAACTGAACTTCTAATTATTGTAAAAGACCAATTGTAAAGTGCACTAAGTGGGTAAGATCGTCATCTTGATAATTATTTAAAACTAAAACCCCTTGTATCATACCATGTACGTACTACATATCAAGTAGTTAAATTTAACTAATTAAACCGTTAAGTGTGTGATCAAATAAGTTATTTGAATTATTTGATACTGGTAATAAGAAGAAAAGATAATAAATATTTCAAATTGGAATTCATACACTTTGGCAGCGATTGCAATCTAATGAAGTTATCTAAAAATATCTGTAGTTAGTAAATATCTGTAGAAATTGAAAGTTTTGGTCACAATGAGCTAATTTTATTTTAGCTAATAATTTAATAAAGTACTAAAATTTAACTGCAATTGGAAGTACTAAATTCATTTTTACCGGGTGATAGTTTTGAAATCTATTCAGTAGTAATATCATTAACCTTACCATTTGTAGTGAGAAAAGTGATTCCTATATTATTAGTTTACACAACTAATATTAATTTGAATGTTCTAAAGGTTAATTTTAAAGATTCTTTTTCGCACGACCCTATAGTAATATTAGAAAAAAATTTTATTAACGGCCGGTCTCAATAACGTGTTAAAAGTTAAACTTGAGTATACCAGAGATTTCCTACAACTTTAATTTTCTGCGACCTCCGTTATAATACAAAAGTATAGTAACGATAATTTAGCCAAACACATATTTGATATCTTGTGATAACATATCCCAGCGAATCGTTCTATTAATGTGCCTAACGCTACGGCCGTATCATTCATATTATAAGTTGTTATATGATGATTTAAGTGGAAATTATATTATTCTTTTTTGAAATATATATTTGTAATAATTTGCATAATTATGAAAATTTAGTAAATTAAAATCGTGCTAAAATACGAATTCTGAAGCTGACATAACGCACTGTTATTTGCTATTTGTGTAACGGCAGATTGCTGTGGCTAGTATATTTATTCAAAATTGATTGACTTATATATTTCGTAAGATATATATTTTTTTTATTTTCAATTAAATATGTTTAATAAACATTGGAACAAAAAGATTTATTTCTCGGGTTTATTATTCGTCATTAAGGTTTCTTAATATTGCCATTTATTTTAAAATGTTTAAATTTATTTCTCTACTAATTTATTTCAGATTTTGTGTCAAAATGCAAAATGCTTAATACAGAATTATTAAATATAATCGCCATTACGTTATGCTCCTCAAACACGGCAAAAGAATACAACAATTCAAAAGATCTCTTGCAATCCTTTCTTCAAGAGATCTAGGCAATCCTTTCTTCAAGAGATCTAGTAGAGAAGTATCAAAAACAAATTATCATGCTGCTAAATGGTTAGGTAATTCAAATCTTGATTTAATTGTTGTTTATATTGCACTAACAGACGTGTAAGAATAGCATCTGATAGAATTAGACCTTGGATACGTGAATATTCTCTTTGTTGTGAAATTGCTGTAGCTTTGTTAGAAGTGATACTGAAAATAATGAAAAGGTTAGGTATTTTTATAATACAAGTAATAATTTAGAAGCTTAGTTTATTTATTTTTACTGAATTTGTATGTAAAAACCTGTTTACGTAAATATCGCAAAACCAAACGTCTAGGATATCAGCATTATGATATTGTCTTTATTATGTTTATTGTTTTTTTATTAATATATTAAGAATTTACTGTACGACATTATAAAGTAACTTGTGTTATATCATTGTCATTTCTTTTATTTTTTTGTGTTATCATTTGTGAAAAAAGTTGATACCTATCGAATGTTGCATGCGATATTCACCTTGAAATGTATTTGTTTATGGAAACTTAGTTAAAAATTTATTATTGTTATATATTGTAATTGGGAAAAGTATGCTGAGAAACAAAATTTTAGACAACTCAAGAATTATGATATTAGAGACAACCATTTGAAATGGGGCTGGACAGGCCACAAGCTGCGTTGCACCAGAAAAAAAAGCAGAGTAAGCAGGTCGATCTGTGGTATCCAAGGGAAGGGACTAGAAATAGGACGATGGAAAAACAAAATCTACCCCACTGTGAGACCCTGCTGGACTGGAACTCTTGACTAAGGTGGCGGACAATCGAAACAATGAAAACGAGTATGAGTAATACGAAATAACATAGTGAACTTGGCAGAAAATGGTGATTATTATTATATTTTCCAAGTACCACTGGTCAACCTACATAAATAAAATAACTCATAGAATATATGGATATATAATAACAAGTGCAAATGTGTTAAGTATAGTTATGTATTATTGTAATTTTTATTTACTTTTGTTTGTAAATAAATTTGTTTTCTTAATAATTTGGAATTGAATTTTAAAAAAATTGTTCTGTATACATAGTAAATATATCTTAACCGAGTGTTGTGATTTGTTAGTGCGTGCTCCGGAGAGAGCACGCGTTCGGATGGCCGAGTGTTGTGATTTGTTATTTTATCACTTAATTGTACTGTAATTTATCGATATTTTATTTAAATATTCTTTATTGCATTAAAATATATATATAATAGACAGAAACATAGAAATATCATAAGCAAAGGTGGACTTATCTCTATAAGAGATTTCTTCCAGCCAACCTGTGAAAGTGGGTGAAAGCAGAAAGCAGAAGACTGAAAAATGCAATATAAGGTTTAAAAAAATAATAACAATAAAAAATCAATACATAAGGCATAGAAAATATACATACATACACACAGAAGTAAATAGACATATACTTACATAAATATATTCATATATATACATATACACATACATATATACACATAAAAAATATAATATAAACGAAACATAGTTAAATTTAGATTTCAGATACTTTTAAGTAAGTGTTTTTTTAATGATGACTTAAATGAAACAATTGATTGACTCTCTTGAATGGCCTTGGGCAGTTTATTCCAAAGTAGTGGAGCCTGTACGGAAAAGGACTTTAGGAGAAATTTGGTATTGCTCTTAGGAATGTCTAGCATTGGTAAAACACCAGACCTCCTCGAGCGTGTAGGAGCGGGAAGGATTTTAAAACGGGAACGAAGGTAAGGAGGGAAATTTTGGTAGTTGATTATCTTAAACAGAAGAGAAAGGATATGCATATCACGGCGAAAACGAATAGGGAGCCAATTAAGCTGAGCACGAAAATGGGATACGTGGTCATACTTACGAAGACCGTAAATAAAACGTATAGCGAGATTTTGAAGACGCTCTAATCTGTTAATTTGCTCCTCAGTCACATCCAAGTAGCAGACATCGGCATAGTCGAGAATTGGAAGGAGGAGACATTGCGCTAGCATTACTTTTGTATTATGGGGGAGAAAGAATTGGAGACGCTTAAGAGAACGATAGAAGAAATGCATACGTTTACTAAGTTCGCTAATGTGGGGTGTCCAAGACAAAGTGCAGTCAAAAATTAGACCCAAATTCCTAACTTTATCGTAATATGGAATTTGAGTTCCAGAATATATAATCCCGGGAGTTGCATTCCAATTAATTTTACTTGCAAGTCGGCTACTGCTGATTATAATTGCTTGCGATTTTTTCGGGTTTACTAAGAGACCGAAAGATTCAGCCCAACGTTGTATAGCAGCTAGATCGCTATTTAAAATATTAATAACTTCAGACAATTCATGTATATAGCCATGTCGATACAGCTGTAAATCATCGGCATACAGATGGTAAGGAGAAGAAATGACTTTGGAAATATTGTTTATGAAAATAGAAAACAGAAGAGGAGAAAGGATGCCGCCTTGTGGAACGCCAGCAGTGAGATCTAGCCAAGATGACGTATGGTCATTAACTTTCACGCATTGTTGGCGTCCGAAGAGATAAGAATGAAACCAGTTTATGGCTGAGGAAGAAAAATTTACTGCACGAAGAGAAGCAAGAAGTATGTCGAAATCAACAGAGCTAAATGCACTACTGAAATCCAGTAGTACCATTGCGGTGAGCTTGGTGTTATCCATGGCACACCGAATGTCCTCCGTAATATTCAGCAGTGCACTAACTGTGCTGTGGAAGGGACGGAAACCAGACTGGTAGGGACATAAGAGATTGTTTGAGGAGAGAAAGGGATACAGTTGGTTATAAACAATGGATTCAAGTACTTTGGATAGGATAGTCAGGATGGAGATAGGGCGATAGTCAGAGACTAAGGTGGGATTAGAGGTTTTAGGTAACGGAACAACATAAGCAGTCTTCCACCGAGAAGGGAAGACATTGCGTGACCGTGAGATTTTTATAATGTGGGTAAGCACTGGTGCAATGTTTTCCAACACGGGAAGAATCATCTCAAGGCTGAGATTGTCACTTCCGATGGCTTTAGTGGATATGGACCGAACACACTTCTTAACTTCATCTTCTGATACAGAGTTAAAAGCAAATAGGGCAGATTCAGGAATGTCAATACAAGACAAAGAAGAAAGTGTTTCCTGTTTTTTTTGGTTGTTAATACTTGAAGTAGGTTTACTAAAGAAGGAATTCAGAACATTAAGATCCACTGAAATATGATGGCGATCAGTGGATTTCCCTATACCAAGTGACTCTAAGAATCTCCAAACTTGGTCGTAAGATAGGTTTTGAATAGTATTGTGAATATAGCGGCGTTTGGCATCCCTACACATTCTGTTGCAAATATTACGCAGTCTTTTGTACGTAGCTAAATTTTCATCACAAGGATGTTTTTTGTTCCTAGATTTGGCCCGATCGCGCTTAGCCATGCATCTTTTGATAATTGGGGTTAGCCAGGGCGCGGGTGCATGCTTCATTCGAACTGGTCTTATTGGCGCATGAGTGTTATAGATATTAATCAACTCAGTAGTTAGTGATTCTACCATATCGTCAATGTTACTTAACGACAATATGGGTGACCAGTCAATGTTCTCCATATCCGCTCTGAAGCGTTCCATGTCGATAAGCTTAAAATTACGCTGAAGAAAAATTTTGCCTCTAACTTTAGGAGGGCGTAGCTTATATGAAAGGAAAATAAGGTCGTGAAAAGAGAAAGGAGCAGTCAATTGGCCGTGAGAGATCACAAGATCAGGCTTAGAGACTGACATAATATCAATGAGGGAAGGCCTGCAGTTAGGAAAATAGTGTGTGGGTGAAGACATGGGTAAAATATGCAAATTGAGAGATTCATTAATTGCTCTTAACTGTTTACTTCTCGTGTCGTTTTTTAATAAACATGTATTTAAGTCACCCATACAAATTATGTGTTCATACTGATGTGAAAAGTTTTCCAAAATGTCCTCCAGAACACTAAAATAATTTACTTTGTCATTGGGGGCATACAAGACACCGAGAAGAATTTTTTTATGATGTAGAACTATTTCCAAGAAAAGATATTCAAGAAATCCTACAGGTTGACTAGGAGAGCAAGAGATTACACTGGCAGGAATGTTGTTGCGAAGGTATATACCAACACCACCCCCACCCCGCTCAGTGCGATCATTCCGGAATAATTGAAAACCTGGAAGGGAGTAGCAAGCAGATGAAAGGGATGGTTTAAGCCAGGTTTCAGATATTAGAATACAATCGACTGTGCCGGAGCCAAAGGATGCGAGAAGATCAGTATAATGAGCAGGTATGCTCTGCGCGTTGATATGCACCAAGGAAAGAGAACCAAAAGGATTATTAAATATGTTTGTTAACTTTTCTGCAAGAGTATCTGAATCTGAAAAAGACGAGTTATTACTATCAACACTATCATAATTGCTAGATGAGCAAGACAAGAACTCATCATCTGTATCCATAATTATAAAATAATAGAAATATACAAATAATAAAAAATATACAAATAAAAAAATATATAAATAATAAATATAATAAATAAATTTATATATAAATAAAAATTAAAAAATGATTAAAAAAAAAACAAATAATATTAATATAATAATAATCCACACGCACAAGTTGACTAAAAAAAAAATTATTACAACACAAAGAATTTTTTTTAAAAAAATAATCTATACTTAAAATGGATAACAAATATTACATAAAAAGAAACGTAATTGCAAACAACAACATCATCTACATCGTTTTTAGTCTATGACACTCCGTGATACGTCAAATATTATTGAAAGTAAACAAACAAATGTAAATGTTTAGTGTTTTTTTGGTTAGAAAAAAGAAACTTTTAAATATTTGCCAAAAAAATCAACTAAATACATTAAATATCCGAAACATTACGTATAATCCAAATGAATAGAGGATATAAAAACAAAACAGATACCGACTAGTTGTTGTTAGAAGATTTTGGATTTTGTGCTATTAACAATTTGAGCTCTGACATAGAAGATATTTTCACTTTTGATTTGTTAGCCACTAAAATCACTATCATGCCATCAGCTGACCAGGACTTCTTTAATCCAAAGTGTTTACGAGCTGCGACGAACACTTCTTGGCGCGACTTTGAAAGGAATTCCGTCAAGGTTATTTTAGTGCCTTTTAACCGGGTCTTCATTTTCCAAACGCTGGACCGGACCTGTACACTGGAAAATCGTACAAGGATGGGCCTGGAGGAATCCTTTTTTGTACCGAGTCTGTGGCAATATTCGATTGAAGAAGAACCAACATCGGACAACTTCATATGCTTCGATAAAACGTCGATAGTCAGTTTTAAAACATCTTCGTCTTTCTCTTCTCTAACACCGTGGAATAAAAGCACTTTTCTTCTTGAATGTGTCTCTAAGCGATCCATCCCAAGAGCTACCAGATCAACCTGAGATTTTAATAGGCTGAGGGTCTTCCATACAAACGCCTTGAATGTAAAGAACTCCGCGGCCAAGGCTTTGATAGTGGGGGTGGGAGCTGCAGAGCTAGGCTGAGACAGATTCTTCTCAAATTCTCCCATTCTTGAAGAGAACATGGCAGATAGTTCCTCCATGCCTTTGAGTAACTTTTCTACATCCATTATTAAGTTCTTTGTGCAAAAATTATGTTGGAAAGTGTAGTGTTAGTCAACTTAAGCACAGGTAATTAGTTTTTTAACATATATGTTTAATAATTTAATGAAAAAAAATTAAAAAACTATAGAGTGTTAAAATACGTGTGTGCACTTTCGTGTCTACCCGCGAAAAAAAAAAAAAAAAAAAAAAAAAAAAAAAAAAAAAAAAATCTTGAACGTCACTCGTTATTTGTCTATCAATTAATTTTAACATTGAAATATCCGATCCGATTATAATAATTTATTAATGGTTATACTTGATTATATATTTTATTATGGAATTGTATTTCAAAAATTAAATTATAATAGTTTAGTTGGCAACATTAAATTGTATCGGAAGTGGTCAACTGTGTGGGGTATAAATGAACTAGTATAAATATTTGATCGACCATTCTTGGGAGGAACATTCTGAAGAGAACATCAAGCAGTCATGCTGTACCTTTTGATATCTGAATTGTACTCAGTATTAATAAATATAATTGAAGAAGGAACCTGATTTGTTTCATTTGACTTATATTTATCTAAAACCTAGTTTAGGCAATATATGTATATGCAATTAGATTCTCTTTGTCATTCCAATAAACCATCACAAAATATTTTACTATATAAGGTGGAAATAAGAAACATGACCAGGCTAAGAAGAAAAAGTGCTAGATAAAAAATGTCCCTTGGATAGGAAATATGTCTACTTGTCTGGGGGATAAATAACAAATTTTATTACATAGGGCTCATATAGATATATAAGTGATAAAGACTTAAAAAAATTGTCAGCCTTATGTCTGGTGACAGCATTGACTACGAGCTAGCTTTTTGAAACCACATCCGTAACCAGTGAAATAACTTCAATTAATTTTATGTATGTTCCAGTTTAATTAGAAAACAACGAAGTGTTTAAATTTGTGTCACGCTAATTTTTCTATAAATAAAGAAAATCACAACTATATAAAGAAACAAAATAATAGTAACAATATATAAACATTGTTGCGGGGACGGAGGAAGCAGGAACTAAGCAACGGAGTGTCTTAACACTAGGTTCATATGGTTCCTGCAGTTCTCTCTGCAATATGCGGGATAAGGCGTGAAAAAAAACATTGTTATTTTTCAGATTTCATGTTCTATATAAATAGAATCGAATCACCGCAAACAGTGTCAACAATAATCTTATCAATAAATCAAATGTTATCAACTGAAATCAAAGAAAAATCAAAGAAAGTCGAGATCAGTGAAAGTATTGTAGTAAAATAAAACACATTAAGGCGAATAAACCTTATAAAATGTATAGATGTTTGCCAATTCGGCTACGGGCGGCGCCGCGCTGTCGCAGCCTCCCTGTCCCAGATACAGTAATGTGTATAGTAGGATACCCATTATATAGTCACATACTCAAACAGCTAGCTTTCTACTCGTGGTTTTGGCTACATGGCTCTCGATTCAAATCGGTTTTTTTGAGAAGCTATTTACAAATATCAGAATTTAGAAAAATCAATTAAAATATATAACAATGCTCAGTCCAATATGACACAGAAAGTCGAGTAAATTAAATGTAATTATTTATTACATTTTTGTGCATGTTAGTTAAAACTTTGAAACATTCTAAGAAGCACAGGTTCAAATTCCGATACCTTGATGATTGTGCCAAAAATTCAGAAATCGGAAAAATGCAGAAAATAGTGTGTAAATACTATGTTATCTCTTCTGTTTTTTATCGTGATTTTTATAATTGATAGTGGAGCCAAGCTATCGCGTCCAATCGTTGTTCCAGATTCATTATACCACCATTTTCTTTTATATTTCGATCTTTTAAAAGCAATGAAATTTGAATGTATTAAACTAAATTTACGACTTGTTGATTCGAACCTGTGATCTTTATATGATATACTATTATTTACCTACTTGGTTGTGGAGAAGAGGGATATTTAACACAACGACTTTTATTCTTCTTACAAGGACTAAAAATACTATTCTGGTGCCTGCCCTTTTACGTTATATTAATAGCGAAATAAGACGCACATTGTTGCAAGTTTTAAATTGCTTCAAACGCTCTTTAAATTTCTATACGCCGCCCTTCTGTACGTGAACTCCTATACAAATACTATTTTTTTACAATAGTTTCTGAGTTAAGCATGCTCATCTAGACCAACGTTTCGATTTTCGTATATATGAGATTTAGTTATATTAGTATTAATTAGAAAGATTTCACCACCTCTCTTAGAATAAATATAAAATGGGCCAAAAATAACAAATGGTTTCAACTATAAACCTTCTTTGGGCAACTGTTTGGCCTCTTAAAAATCAATATTGATACAGAATTACTTAACCATACGAAATATCATATGAAAAATAATTTAGTTTAAGAATTTAATCCCTAGTGTTTTGGAATAGCCAACTATGTTTTCACTTAGTTTGAACGAAGCAATTAAAACTAAAATTCTAGACTTGTTGTCATAAACGTCACACCTACAAATGGTGTGACGTTTATGACAGCATGGTAAATTAATATTGGCTCTTGCAACACACTGTTCTAGCCTTCTGATATTTTTTTACTTCACATTTGCTTAGATTTTAAAATTAATTAAAAATACACGAAATTAATGCAATCATGGAGTAGCTCGGGACGAGACTAGAACCCCAGTCTCATGTCGACAGGTGTTAGTTAATTTAAAGGGAATTTTGCTGCTGATGCTTTTTTTTATTTAAAATATGAATTTTCTTAGCGAGGACGGAGAAAGCAGGGACTGAACAACGGAGTGTCCTGACACTAGGTCCTATGGTTCCTGCAGTTCCCTCTCCCTCCCTTGTAATATGCGGGATAAAGCGTAAAGATAAAATAAAAGAAAAAAATCTTATTCGCTTAACTTTTTGCACTTATTAACTTTGACAGTGCCTCTACCTCATTTAATAATTAATAACAATCATCAACCAATAACCGTAATAATAAAGTATTATTAGTATACGATACTTACTGTAGCGTTCTTAAAGTACTATACTTTAAATATAATAAAATATAAATAAAAATTCCTCCGTTCCACATTTTCCATCCAATTTTAAGATATTGAAACTTAAAGCACTTTGTCTTGTTATTGTCACTCTCTCTGAATGGGAATCGAACCCACAACTGTTGACCGTGGAACGTTGTGCCGTCATTAAATTTAATTCCAATTAACAAACTTAACTACCAAACATGGGATGCAAATCCAACAATTACGTAAGTATCAATACAGTGTAAAGCAAAGGGCATTTCACCCCCGGGGGTAGATAAATGTGAGCGCAGCAGGCGCCAGCGCGTCGCGGCGCCAGCGACGTCTGTCGTAACTACCATGCTAAGGTAGAATGTTGTACATTGACGGTTTTGTGTGGAAATGTTTTAGCTATGTATTTTTAACATATTATTATGTTATGTACAAGAAATCGAAGATACTGTGACTGAGCTTATAAGGTGATGGGATAGCAGGTATCAGGTGCCTCTTTTCTTACGTTTTCAATATATAGTTCATAGATTTATCTTAGCAAAAGTAAATCGATAGTAAAAGCTTTTGAAAGGTATAAATATGTTACGTGACAATATTTAAAAACATATGGATTTGAAGAAAATAAAAAAATAATAATAATCTTTATCATTTATCTTGTAGTAGTATGGGAAAAATGTGGCTAATATAATTTAGGTTATCATTTTAGGGATTTTTAGTATGAATAACAGCAGACCTAAAATCCCCAGAGAGACTTTACGAGACTCCTGTAGGTGTAGGCAGTATGATTGGATCCTTTTACTACCAACACCATCTAAAACTTATTTATTTGCTGTGATAAGGCGGGACGTAGAGAATGGAGTGTCTTACGAGTATCACTAGGTTATTACCGGTTATTAGTATTATACTATATTAGTTCTAACGTTTATTATTTAACAAAAAAAAAATAAACCTTCAATGTACAACGCACAATGTGCGACCCAGTTGGTGCCAACTTCCAAGCTCGTCAGTACCATTCAGTCTCCAGCTCTCGTCCTACGCACTTCAACTTGTTGTTGTCAATGGATTATTTATTTGACTAAATTATCAAGTTATTTTGGACTACGAGGATTTCTTTCAAGACTTTAAGACTCCAGAAATTTTGCTGACATCAAGAGGTTACCAAAAGTGATTAGGAGAAGTTCCTAAAATTTTCAAAGAATTTTATCGTAAAGCTCTTTGTTCGTCGTTTGGTTTGTGAAAATGGGTCTGGAGAAGCGTACTGTGAAGATAATTGTAATTGTTGCTGTGACTGTACTAATTATTGGTAAGATAATATGATATATTCTTCTTCTTCTTGTATACAAATTTTTAGTTATCATTTTTTTTTAATATTTGAATGGCAGGGCAGTTGAAAGGATATTATAATAAAAATGGTGTTACATAACTCATTTACCACGAGGATATAATTATATTAAAAAAACTATGTAATGGACAATAATAAATATTTCTTACGTCGACTGGACAAAAAAGGAAAGCGCCTGGCGTAAATTTGTTTCAAAATAGGCGGAAAATAAAGAATGAAGCGAATGAGCTACATATTTGCCTACATTTAAATAACGCAGAAAATATGATAAATGGTTTTTGGGTTCGATTCCCACTCAGGTAATTTGGGTTTTCCATTTTCATTTTCTTCGCTCTGGCAACTAAGCAAAGCGCAACGCCTGGTCCACCCAACACACAATGTCTCGAAAAGGCGGAAAGCGGGGAACGGCGAACACTGACACAATAGTTCCCTCTGTCTACCCTCCTATGAGCTAGATAAATCGTGAAGCTAAAAAAAATATCTTAACAATTCAAACGAGAAAATAAATATATATATATATTATATGTGTATAATAAAAGTATATATGTATGTAAAGACATACATATATATTTTTATTGTATATCTTTCCATTTTAGGTCATTATAGTAATAATATTGTACATACATATATGTTTTATTTCACACGTCGACACTCCATATAAAGAAATATATTTATATAAGTTTACACTATAACAATGCTATAACGAGCTTAAAGCTTATTGTGAACATTTCTAGGGCTTTATTGAAATTCTAGCAACCGCTTTTATACGGACATTGCACTACAAATGCATTCATAAAACCTATTATTGTTATAAAGTTTTTTACCTTGTAGCTTAAGGGATAAGTAAGTAAGAAGGACATTATTTCCTGCTAATTGTAACAAAATATATAAAATAATCCTTACCTAACTGAGGACCGTCGTGGCGCAGAGGCGTAAGCGTCTGCCTGTAACGCGACGGTTTGAGGGTTCGATTCCCACTCGGGGAAGAAAGATTTTTCTATTTCCATTTTCTTCGCTCTGAAAACTACGTAAAGCACGGCGTTGAGTTCCGCCACTCAACACGCAATGCCTCGAAAAAGGCGGAAAGCGGAGACGGAGAAAGCAGGGATTAAGCAACGGAGTGTCTTAACATTAGGTTAATATGGTTCCTGCAGTTCCGTCTGCCTATCCTGCAATATGCGGGATAATGCGTGAAGCAAAAAAAATATTTATATTCGTTTGCTTTAGCGGGGACTATTTAAGAAATTTAGAACTACTTCTTAGAAGCTAGTATTATATAAATGAATATATTAAATTAAAATTATAAATATTTATTTAATATTTACGTGTTTGATTCTACTTTTAGGCGGTATACTTGGATTGCTACTGGGTCTTCTGTTGCCGTATAGATATGTCGGTAAGCAATTTGAATTAACACTTAAAGAAAACATAAAAAATTGAGGCTGGATTTGAACCCGAGTGTCGAGAGAGCGAACCGTGCAAGGGCTCTGATCACTGAGCCATGCGTTCTTCATCACGTGTCTAAATCATTATCGTCATCAATGCATCGAAATTCTTATATGCTTTATACAACTTAAATTATATATTTCGATGTGAGCATTCTCGGCTACCCAAAGATAGAACAATAAGATACAAAGAATAATCGTTTGAGATAGAATGCTATTTTTTATTAAATATTTTTACGATTTTTTAAGGTCTTCTATTCTCAGTGTCGATTAACATAATAAAAACATAATAAAAATATTTAACATTAACTTAAAAAAAAACAAACTTTTTAGATTATTATGAAACAAAGCTCAAATTCAAAAGTACTAGTAATCTTATAATAACTGTCTTATATCTTCTCAAATTAGAGCTAGAAGTATGGCCACGCTCGGATTCCTACAACTACGAACAACCGCTAATACAATTTCGCTCAAGAGACCCCGGCACATGGCAGCCGTGGTACAAGAAGATCAGCGACTTTCTTGCAGGTTATTAATATATTTTATTTTTCTATAATTTGAATTAAACACGAAAAATTAAAGCAAAAAAATGGTTGAGAACCGTCTGGCGCAGCGTCGATCTGTAAACGTGATGGTTTGTGTGTTCAATTCTGACAAAGCACGGCGTTGTGTTCCGCCTCTCAACGCCCAATGTTTCGAAACGGAGAATGGAGTGTTTCAACACTTGATTCCTACAGTTCCCTCAATGTAGCCTGTATGATTTGAGGGGAAGCGTGAAGCCAAAAAATATTGTTTTTTACGCAAAATATTGTTTTTTAAGCCAATAATATAGTTTTTTATCAATAACATTACAAAACTAAACCCTGTAAAATTTTAAGATTTAGATTTTTTAACTGAATAAATTAGTAAATATTGGTATTTCTTTATTTATCTGTTTAGAGTACGAGACTACTGTGCCAGAGGATCCACCCCGAGCGCCATGCTCCATCCTCCGTCGTGAGCAACGCCTGCCATCGCCCAACTGCGAACGTGCTTTATCAATGTTTGCACCTTGCAACGCGGACAACTACTATGGCTACCCATCGGGTACACCCTGTGTGTTTCTCAGATTGAATCATGTATGTTAATTGTAAATATACACATACCTAGATTATATGTATATATAAAAATTAACAAAATATTTCTACGTTCTCCGCCGTCAGTCTCTCGCTTACTAAACACAACTTAAAAAATGGGCGGAAAATGAAGTCAATACTTATCTACACGTTCCCTGTACGTACTGTGTTAAATAAAAGCATTTAATATGATTCATTATTTTAAACTCGAGCACTGTCGTGGCGCAGAGGCGTCTGCTTGTTTACGGGACGATTGTAGGTTCGATTCCCATCATCCCATCCCATCCATCGAGGAAGATGAAATTTTTCATTTCCATTTTCTTCGCTCTAAACTAGGCAAAGCGCGGCGTTGAGTTCCGCCACTCAACACACAAAACCTAGAAAAAGGCGAAAGCGGGGAACGGATGATTTCACTAGGTTCCCAGAGTTCATGCGGTTCCCTCTGCAATGTACATGATAAAGTGAAGCTAAAATAATTTTTTTCTCTTTATTTATAAACAGATTCACTACTGGGTACCGGAGCCATACAATGTGTCTGTACCTATGGCTATACCACACGACATGCCCGAAAACATCAAGAGAGCTATGGTACGGTATAAACATCTTACTATGACATGTTAAAGTAGGCCAAAACATATATTATATTTTTTTATTCAAAATATATATATATATATATATATATATATATATATATATATATATATATATATATATATATATATATATATATATATATATATATATATATATATATATATATATATATATATATAAACTATGCGAATTCAAGCCAATTAACTTTTGCTTTAAAAAAATAGTATAGATAATTTAACCATAAACAGATTAAGTACAAAATACTAAATTTTTTATTTTTTTTTAAAGCACCTGTTCCCAGCCCAACAATACGGTGATTTCATATGGATTTCCTGCAAAGGAGAGTTCAGTAACGACGAGGAGAACATAGGCCCTATACAGTACTTACCCGCAGTTCTTCCCCCGGGATTCCCCACCAGCCGCTTGCATACTGCTGACAGGTTGTCGCGTTCAGCCCGATCATTGCCGGATCAGATCCCACCACCTGTGATCGCTGTGCTCTTTGAGAGGCCTAACCGTAAGTTTTGGCTGTAAGAAGTTATTTTGTTATCTTCATGTATATAAAAGAAATTTAAAGCTAAACGTTTCAAGTTTCAGTAATAAAAGCGAAATATAACTTCTTCGTAAATTAATAAAAAGTTAATACAAAGGTTTTCAAGTGAAGGTTTTCAACCATGTATGTGTTTTTAATTTTCACTTTCATATACAGGAAGAAGAAGCTTTAAGATTAAGCTTTATAGAAGAAATGTATGTGTTACTGATATACATCTTATATGTAGACATTAAATACGATGGCAGTCTATGGGCCCAGTTTTAGTGGCGAATAAAGTCTCAGATAGTTAACTGGTAGTTAATGCTGTCTACCATATAAAGGTTGATAGTTTAATTGAGCTTCATCTGCTGCTGATATATATATTTCTATGTGGTACAAGTGAAACTGAAATTTGTCGTTGTTCATCTGTTATATAAGGAATATATTTCCGGAACCTGGAACTTCATCAGCAAGTGGTGAAACTAAATAAATTATTAATAATCTTATAACATTTCAGGAGGCATTTTGATCAACGTGGAATGTCGTATCTGGACTCGTGACATTATCTATGACCACTCCAGCCGAGTGGGGCGAGCTCGCTTCGAAATTTATGTGGAGTAAAATTTTTTTAATCGCTTCTTACCAATTTATATGTTTAAATATATATTAAAATATTTATATAAAATATATATAAAATAATATACTAAAAATATTGGTGTTATATAAGTGTGTTAGATTTTTGAAAGGTGTTTTAAAAAATATAAAGTGACGTTGAATTCTAATACACATACATATTATTAAACTTTAATTATTAATTTAATATATCTTTGTAATTAGTTAGTAGTAATGATACTGCAATATAATTTAGATTATTTCATATGTTTTTAAATTAGATTTTTTAACCGTAGGTTAATTTTAAAAGAACAAACAAAACAACATGAAAAATTATTATGACTGAAAATTTATAATTTTTTTATTACGATAATAATTCGATATAACTAAAATAATTAACAGTGGTTTCCATTATTATTAAACTTTGAGACTCGATTCCAGTGCAGATTAAAGAATCTTAGGCGGAAAGCAAAGAATACAGTGACACATACATACATACTTACATACACGCATACATACACACATACATACATATATACATATATATGTCTTGTTAATAAAATACAAGCATTTAACTTTTAGCTCTCGTGTGGTAAAAGTCGTAAAGCCGTCATTTTATATAGATCTTCTTCATAATATAATTTCTATTTAAAAAAGTATTTTCTTGAACAAATTGTTCTGTTTTATAACAATAGTATAGAAGTACTTGTAAGTATATATAAGTTAAAAGTCAATATAAGATCTCACCTAGTTTTAAGTGTGATAAATGTTATAAAATAATTTAGTTAATTAATTAATTTTTGGATAAGGCATGCTAAGAATTACATTTATTTATGTTTCATTTTATATTTGTAATAAAGCTTTGTATGTGGAATTGAATATTATTTGTGTCTAGTTTGTGTTTGTGTGTTAAAATTTCTGATTAGGTTAAAAGCTACGAAAAATATTAGAAATACCACCTAATAAATTTCTCTTGTCGGTCAAGATTTACCATTTTTCCTCAAATAAAAAGTTTTCAACGTTTTTAAAGTACGATTTCATACGGAGGATACTTATCCAAGGGCTATCTGAACACCAAATCATAAAAAAATAAGTATATAATTTTTTTAATTTTTAAAACTACCATCGATTTACTAAAATTAATGTCTCAGAGGTAAAAACAACTAGCAACAAATTGACAAATTCAAATAATTTTATTTAAAATAGAATACATTATTCATTTATTGAACGTCAAAAACACTACCACCGGTTCGCTAAAGTTAATGCCTCAGATCTGAGAAGAACCGGCGCAAGAAACTCAGCGGGACTTTTTTTTATATTTTTATATTATTTTTTTTAATAAACGTTAATTCGTGACCAGCTGCAGATTCAAGAACTTTACTACAAAGGACGCTAAAACATTATTGCTACTAACAGACCACTTATTAAATAAATTACATTACATTAAGAAAAATAGGATAGTAAAGAAAAGGATAGAAAAGAATAAGGGCCTTAACAAAAGTTGTTGAACGTGATGGAAATTTTATTTTCATATTTTTTGATTATAAAAAAATAAAAGTTTTGAAACCTTTGCGTGGATGTATATTAAAACTTCTTGAATATCAATGAAGCGCGATAATAATCTATTTAAAACGTACGGCTATGGACTAAGCTGTTTTATTTTGAAAATAATCTAATTTATTGTTTTAGCTGTTTCCACTGTTTATCTAGTGGAGAAAAAAACAAAATATTATGTAATGTATATTACGTAGGTCATTTACATGAAAATAATATTTGTGATTGTTGCATAACTTGGAAAATACATTCAACATTTGAATATTTAAGTCTTCTTCTTCTTCTTCTTCTTCTTCACTTTAATTATGGCGTTCCGAGCGTGCAAGTCTGAATCTTATTATATAACAAAATAATTGAGGTGTGAAAGCGGAAACAGTTTTGTCAAAATTTCCGCCTATTTATTATAGGCGGAAAAGGTGAATGGAAATCAAATGGCAAATAATTATGTTAGTGAACAGTTAAAGTTGAGTATAAAGAAATTAATTACAATTATATTATAAAACAACATTTTCATTTTCCCGACACATTTAAAAATATTGTGTATTAAAATACCAATAGACCTATTGAAATGAATTGAACTTTAATAAATAACGGATACATACAATAGACAATCACAAAAAAAAAAAACCAACAATAGTTGCCATACATTTCAATATTTTCTACTATTTAACTAATTTTTCTACTACATTATTACTATTTAAATCAACTAAATTTTAAATTTAGAGTGGTTTATCCTTTAGTATCAAAATATGTTTAATAAAACGTTGATAAGATCATTTATATACGAAATATTTTTTATGATATTTAATAGTGACATTTAATCATAGACAATTTAATATAAGTATTTAACTATATTTAACTAGCAAAAATTTAAGCGGTAAAATTTAATATTATTTTTTATATTTCTATCTCCTTCACTATATTTTAAATGTGGAATTGAATATCAAATACTAATGTTATTTTTGACACATTTTTAAAGTATATATTTTTTATCTTTAATGTTATAAAGATCATTTTATTATTTTTACTGGTAACACAACTTCAGCTGTCTATACATGATATAAGTGACATTTCTGTAATCTGTCTATTATTTGATTCTTACAAAATCATTTATTTGCTACGTACTTGTGAGATTGTTCGCGAATATACTGCATCGTATAACACAGTTTTTATATGAAAATGACGCGGTTAAGGTTTTGCTTGTTTGCGGCAGTTTTATGCAGTTTAGCGTTAGTTGGTAAGTATTGTATGTAGATATTAACCAATCCCTATTGGTAAGCTCTTTGTTGCTTATCGCGTACCTCGCGTTTTTTATTTTTCTTCCATGTCACGCGTTTGTGAACAAAGAATTGTTCGACTACCCTAATTATTTATCCATAATTGTGTTCTGCTCTAGGACAAGGAGATGTGACAACAGAAAAACCGTATACTATAACCGTACCTTCAAAAACACCTGAGGCCGAGACTCCGTTACCTACGACTGAAAAAACTACGGAGCCTCCTTCAACTGAACCTAGCCCTAAACCGACAACCCCCTCGCCAGAGCCTACTTCTGCTCCTTCAAAGCCGACCCCTGCGCCAACCACTGAACCAACCCCTGCCCCAACACCTAAACCAACCCCAGCTCCAACTCCTAAGCCAACTCCAGCTCCCACCCCAGAGCCAACACCACCCCCAACCCCTCAACCAACACCAGCACCAACCCCATCACCATCCCCTGCTCCAGCTCCAGCACCTGTCCCAGTACCTGCTCCAGAACAAGGATCATGGTCTTATACTAACTCAAGCAATGTCACATGTGTCCTAATTCAGTTTGCTGCACAACTAAAGGTCACTTACACCAAAATGGTGAATTCATGTAAGTAATTTATTATTTTCTTATTGGGAATAAAAAATGTCATCCTTTTGATATACCTTTAAAAGTTTGAATCCTGTATGTAAATTACTTCTTTTAATTAAATAACCAAAGAGTCTAAATGTGAAAAAAATTCTCAATCATATAGATAAAATAAAAGTAAACATACTATTTCTTAGATGAAGTCAATAAAAAACAAATGGCCTGCAAACAAAGCGACAACCTATTTTATCTTTATTGTGTCAGTTTTTCTTGCACATTATAATGTTGCAGCATTTTTATTGAGTGTATTGCGAGAGTTTTCTTATGTTTTCTTCCAATAAATTATTTTCTCTAATAAATTTTCATAATATAGATATTTCTATAATCAATAATTTTGTAAAAGTTGTCCTCTTGTTCCATTCTTACATAGGCTAGGCAGAGATAATTAATGTAATGGTTTTTGAAACTTATTAATTTGCAATTACATGCAGCTGCATGTTCTAACATTTTATATATAATTATAAATTTTATAAATATCATTATAAGTGCCTGTGGTACGCTAAACTGCAGTTGGTCTTCTTAACTATTAATATTATGTAATATAACCTGTAACTTTCCTTGATAAATGTAATAGACAAATACATTATTATGTTAAACCAGGAGTTCCGGAAAATGTTACATTCAACTAAACCATTCAACTTTATAATCTTATCCATACATCCAGATGTTCATACTCTATAAAAGAATTTATATTTAAATTCTAAAGTCTCACGGTTATTAATTTATACAAACGTGAATATCAGTTTTAACAAGTTATAGTTTATAAAAAAATATGATAATATATTATCTGTTATTAAATCTTTTTAATGTTCATTCTTTGTGCATATTTAAAGAAATTATGGATATTTTTATTTGCATATTTTATAGTATTTGTAAAATATGTGGTGTTTTTAGTATATTTTTATAGTTTATACTATTTTTTCACATTTTCCACCACTTTGTACTTAATTATAAATAGCTGCACCTCCTTCTTATATAGTTATTATATATATATTTTTTAATAACATTGCTGCTTGATACGAAAACTATAACAGCCCCTAACTATTAGTAAGATATTTAATTTTTTAATTTCACATGAGATATTCTCTTCAAGTTTGACATAAGATGATCCAGAACTATAATTTATATGAGTATCTTTTGTCTGTTGTACAGTAAATTGTTGTTATCTATCCTTTGTGAAGCAATGGCTTGGTTTATTTCTAGGTAGTCTGTTATAGACATTTATCTTCAGAAGCATTTATATCTATCTTTCATCACTTTCTGATCCTGACTTTATAGTCTCGTACTAAAATTTTAATAATAAAATGTTTTATTTAAAAATAGACAAAAAAATTTTTACTTATTTCTGGTTTATTATAATTTTATAACCAGTATTAAACTCTCTTAAGCTTTGAACGACATCTATATTACCCAACTTGATGTTGTCTTGTAGTAATAATTTTATTAAACTTTTCTTTTCTTCTATTTCAAATCAAATTGATTTGTCTCTACTGTCATAGTAAGTTGCTGAAAAAAATACTTTTATACAATTTATTTTCTTTTTAAATAACCTAAATAAAATATTATAAAATTAGAAAATGATAAATATAATTTTAACTAACTTAACTAAATTGTAACTTGTATAGTAATATTAGTTTCCCCATTCTGATAAGCTTCTACATACTACATAGCTGTTTTTATTGAATACATTCAGTACAATGGATCCTTTCATTCGTTACTTTTATTGTACATGTACGAGTATACTCAACAGCTGCAAATACATGCACTATGTTGCTTTCAACATTGTTTTGAATTAAACTGTTTAAAAGAAATTTGTATGAATCTATACAATAAATGGGTGGATTTTTTTAAATAAGCGTTTATCTGTGGTCAAATCGAAGTGACTAAAAGTTATGCTTGACAGATTATAAGTGTCCGAGGTAACTATGACTGCTGGTATAATGGGATATATTGAAAAATGTTTTCTGGATATTATATAGCCTACCTTACCTTATAGAAAGCGACAATATAATTTTTTTAAGTATGAACTTTTATCTGCATTTTTTATTTTATTATATTTAATAGTGTTTTTAACTTTAATTCTTTTTACTCTGTATTTTTGCAATAGTCATAATAATAATTAATTAATATTAAAACAAGTGGTTGGACCTTCTTTGAATTATACATATTTTATTTTTTTATTGGTCTACCAGTCTATATAGTTATAATTGTTTAAAATATTCAACGCTTCTACACAAATTAATTTATTTAATACCATGAAGGTCATTGTAACAGATACCCTGCTATAATCCGAATATAGAACGAAATTGACGCCTGCGTCGTATCGTGTGATTATTCCACACAATCGGTGATTTAGAAAGACGTATGTGCGTAATGTTGACAAAGAAATATGAACGAAGAATTGTTAAGGAATCTCTCTGTAATATTTTGTACCTTTGGCATATATTTCGAGACTTTGACGTGTAAATGGCGGAATTCAACACCGCGCTTTGTCTTTGTTTTTAAACCGAAAAATCTGAAAATTAGGCTTATTTTAAAATTAAAACCGATATAGGTTAGATCCACACTTACTTATCCTAATATTTTCAAAATCCAGGTCTTGATTTGCCACCACCTGGTTACGAATGACATAATTAAATGTGTTTTGGAATATTATAGTCTTTCATTACACAATGGTAATTACACCTATATGTAAGTAATATCGGATATATTACTTACATATAGGTGTAATTACCAATGTGTAAGACCTACAATGTACAGTATTTTGTAGTGTTATTCTTTATATACGTTTGCTGTATATTTAGAATCATTATCATTGTTTTCCTGTTAAATATAATAATATTTTATGGCTCTACATTCTTATTAACTATAGAAATAAAATTAATTAATTTGCATACGGCTTGCACGTGTACGTGTGTACGTGAACGTTAGTGAACTTATCTTAATTTAATAAGCTAAGTACATACATAAGTAAGCTAGTAAGGGGTTCGATTTCGTTATAGCGTCATGTTTTCTTTTTGCTTCTCGTATTTACCTAGTAAATATACATATATACATATATACTAATGCCGTATTGCTTCCGCAACCATTCCTTTTACAGTTAGGTGCTCCACTGTGCTACATTAAATTAATATAAATTGTACATATATATGACTCTCATATGTATGCGACAATAGGGAATTTATTATTATAGATAGTTTGTGAAGAGAAATGACGGTTCTAGGTTCGATTCTCACGTGGGGAGGATGGATTATTAATATTCTTTTACGGTGGTAACAAGACAAAGCGCGGCGTTAAGTTCAGACACTCGGCAGGCAATGTCTCGAAAGACACAGAGACTTTATACGTACTGCAGAAAATAGCATATACATAAAAATGTCTATATATATATATATATATATATATATATATATATATATATATATATATATATATATATATATATATATATATATATATATATATATATATATATATATATATATATATATATATATATATATATATATATATATATATATATATTATGCTATATAATTATATATTTCATTCATACTAGACAAATTTGATTTATTACAAGCAATCCCGCTAAGTACATGTGGAAACATAACTTACTATAAATATTACTAAGGTAAATGACAAAGACGTGCTTTATCGGCATTTTACAAGTTGTAAGAAAGAGTACTGAGATAACGCTAATTGGATGATAACACAATTTTGAATTGTAAGACAAGATCACGTTTTATTAAACGTCGCTTATCGTTTGCTGCGATTTACTCGATATATAATATATGCTTGATGATAATTGCCTGTGTGTAGCGTAATGAAGTAGTATATTTTCTATATTTGTCTTTTTTTTAATATTCTATTATTTTTTTTAATCTACTATTACTGAGCTTAGGTCGCAATCTCTCAAAAAGTTAAAAAATGAATTTGTCCATATACCGTCGTGGCGCAGAGTGTGACGTAGGCGTCTGTGGATGCGATTCTCACTCGGACAATGGACTTTTCTATTTCCATTTTGTTCGCTCTGGCAGCTAGGTAAAGTGCGGCGTTGAGTTCCGCCACTCATCACGCAATGCTTCGACAAAGGCGGAAAGCATGGATCGGGGTGTTTTAATACTATACTCCAGCCACATTCGATGTGGAATTTTAGTAAACAAACCATGAGTCATCATAATTAGGGTTGATACACTCATAATAAAAAATAACAATTATTATAATTACAATTTTATTAATTATAACATAATTTCCTGTTCAAACACGAAATTTTTGATTTAATATAGAATCCAAAAATTTAATTTAGCCGGCAAATATATAATATATATAAAAACTAGCTTAAAATAAAAGTTAAAAAACTTTAATTACTACTAAAATATTACTACAAACCTAACAACCCTATATTTTAGCACTGACGTAAAAAAATCGCAGATTTGTAACATTTGGAACGTTTTTTAAGCAGTCGTCAGATTTAGGATGGTATAGGTATGATGTATATTTTTAGTCGTATTATAATGGTAGTATAACCACAACAGGTTAAGAATGTTAACATTTCACACGAAGTTTCATTACACACAGACTAGATAGAAAGATATCTTGTTTTTACTACCATAAATATAGTACTATAATCACTATTTCAACTTTCAAATATTTAGAATTTATTCTTATTTTTATAAAATATAACTTGAGATATTTTATTTCTGTAAATTTTTAAATAATTAAAAAATATATTTATTTAACGCAAATAAAGTTAATCGAAACGTATCTACGTAATTTTGTTGCATTATACGCCCGCCATAATGTTTTTTTTTGTTGTTAGCTTTGCTTATAATTCGCGAGTGTTTGATTTAAATTTTCATTTACATCAAAAATAATTGTTGTACATATTTCTAAAAATGTTTTGAGCATCTGCTTGACGCTGGTTGCTAAGCAACGCTTTGTTATTAAACATTCCACATCGAATTTGGCTGGAGTATAGGTTCCTATGATTCTTGCGGTTCTTTGTTCTTACCCTTTCATGTGCGAGATATAGCGTGTCGCTAATAAAAAAAATACTAAGGGGTTATAATTCCATCAGATTAATCTTATTTTTTTTTTAGCTTCACGCTTTATCCCGCACATGGCAGGGTAGGCAGAGGGAACTGCAGGAACATTCGAACCTAGTGTTAAGACACTCCGTTACTTAGTCACTGCTTACTCCGTCCCCGCTTTCCGCCGTTTTTCGAGGCATTGCGTGTTGAGTGGCGGAACTCAACGCCGCTCTTTGCCTTACTTGCCAGAGCGAAGAAAATGGAAATAGAAAAACCCATCTTCCCCGATTTGGGATCGAACCCAGAAACCGTCGCGTACAGGCACACGTTGCCTCTGCGCCACGACGTTAAGAAGATTAATCATTTTGTTGTAATCCACTGTACCTGAGCCCCGAGTATTTTATTATTTATTAGTTCTATGTCATATGTCAGAATCATAAACGACACTCGGTTCTAGTCCACCTAGCTACAGATTCAAACTTACTTATAGGCTACTTTTGAAATTGATAGCCGGCATTCGTTAGGTTAGCCTCAATTAATGCATCTAGAGTATATTGTCTATGGATTGTGTCTGTTTACGTATAAAATTAAAACATTTTAGTCAGCCGACTGGCTTGGCCAGTCAACCAGTCAGCCAGCCTGTCAGTCAGTCAATCAGTTAGTTAGTCGGTCTAGTCATATGTGCTATGTACTATGGAAAATGTACGTTATATAAGTAGTAAACTGCCATCAGTATGTTCATTCATAGTGAAGAACACAAAATGCAAAGTAATTGAAATGATTGCATAAATATTCTTATTCTCTTTTAAAGACAAAAGAAAAAAAATTAAAATGATCGAAAATTTAAAATTACTACAACGTGTTGGAATTGAACCCTTAACTTCATATTACAGACAGATCCTGTGTCGTTTTTTAGTAGAGGGATTGTTCAGTACATTCTAGAATTCAATGAATTGAATCGGATGTATATTACTCATACACGGTTGTCTAATAAACTTGTATTTTTATAAAGGGGAATTCCCGCATATTTCCGTATACAGATAGTGTACCGCTTGTTAAAAGCGTAATAAAAAGTGTACGTTAACTAAACTATATATTAACTTGTTGACCTTAGGGTTTTAGATAATCGAATGCATAAGTCGAAGATTATTGAAATATTTCTGATGATTTATTGTAGTTTTTTGTTATATATTATTTTTTATTTTTATACCATTTTTGTGTACCATGTTCCTTTTTTTAATGCTAGAATTAGATATATATAAAGAGAACTTATATATAGAGAACGATATATAATTTTATAAGGTCAAAGTGTACAGTCAAGCACGTTTTGCCCTTTTCCAACATTCGAGCTATATTGCCAATTGACGCCCACATCCCGTTGCGTCGTCTTTATCTGGTGTCGAGGTAGATTTTATATATTATATATATATATATATATATATATATATATATATATATATATATATATATATATATATATATATATATATATATATATATATATATATATATATATATATATATATATATATATGCATATGCATATGCATATGCATATGTATATGTATATGTATATGTATATGTATATGTATATGTATATGTATATGTATATGTATATGTATATGTATATGTATATGTATATGTATATATATATATATATATATATATATATATATATATATATATATATATATATATATATATATATATATATATATATATATATATATATATATATATATATATATATATATATATATATATATATATATATATATATATATATATATATATATATATATATATATATATTTCAAGTAGCACTAGTACTTCTTGAGATCAACGCGTTTAACGTTTTTAAATAAACTTGCAAGATCTGTAATATTTGTATGCTTATCGTTTCAGTAGATGAGAACGAGGATAGATATTTATCTTTGTGTACGATATTCAGGAGGTGAATATTGATTTAGTTAAGAATCTGGTTGGGTCCGTGCCAGACTGCACTGTACACATCTGTCATGTTTAATATAGGCTATATCTATCACTTGAGCTCTATTTACTAGTATAATATAATATAACTTGTAAAACTTACTTGGAATTGGATTTTTATTCTTACACATTAATGCACCTAGTACTATACACATATACAATGGCTTTAAAAACTTACGAATCTGACTTACTCTGTGACTTAAAAAACAATAAACCCTTACCGCAGTATGTAGCAAAGAAATATTTACAATTTTATTACAATTTAACAAAATATATTGTATTGCATTGTGCATGAGCCTGCGTTGTATATTCATGTAGTGAAACACTTGTTCAAATAATATGAAAATAATATTGTTTTTCACATATATGTACATACATATATGTATATATGTTATTTCCACGCTTACTACTTTTATATTTAATTCTATTATAAAAGCATAGGATAGTGTCGCAACTTTCTATTCTCCGTTTCCCACTTTAATTCGTAACACTACTTAGATATATTTATCGACTGTTAACTTGCACGTTACGGGTCCAACAACTCGTAAGATAAATATTTGTGTTTGATTTATTAGCTTCACACTGTATCCTGTACATATCAGAAGAGGCAGGAGTAGCCTAATAAGATTAAGACCTTTCGTTTCTCTCTTACCACTACCACATAGCGTATTGAGCGGGAATCGAAGCCACGAACCATCGCTGTGCCTCTGCGTATATTGAGAATGAACATTGTTCTTGAGTTCTATAATTTTTCCTCATATTAAGATCAAGTAACAATACCATGAATGAATGAATAAATGTTAAAATTGACTCATTCTTTTCCAAGATAAATGATTCAATAGAGAGTAACGAAACTTTCTAATAGATAGATACTTTTAAATAACTTAAATATATTAAAGATCAAAATAAATTTCAAATTCAAAATCTTTTTTGTTTATAAAATCGTCTTAAAAAATAAAAAATCTGTTTTCATTAAAAAAAAATAACGTTTTTAATAATCTGTAAATATTTGAGACGCTTTAAAGTCCTCTAGGTACTACAGTGGTTACTTCATGCGACATATCTAGGTCGTGCTAATGAGAGACCGACAGAGTGCACTTAACGTTGATCACTGTTAAATATACCGAGCTGAAAAGCTAGGACCATCCTGGCGTAGAGATAGGTAGGTAGAGTTTGTGGGTTCGATTCCCACTCGGGGAAGATGGAATTATCTGTTTCCATTTACTTCGCTTTAGTAACTTATCAAAGCGCTACGTTGAGTTCCACCACTCAACACGCAAATGCCTCGATAAAGGCGGAAAGTAGGGAACGGAGTGACTTAACACTAGGTTTCTATTGTTCCTGCAGTTCCCTCTGCCTACCATGCTATGTGCTGAATAAAGCGTGAACTTAAAAAAAGGTTATATGTTTGGCAAATTTTTAATGGTTATATTTTCTGAGAAGGATAGAGGAATAAAGAAAGAAAGAGAATTACATATAGAGAGACATTTTACTTTAGTAGAATTTGAACCTACAACCAATCAATTGAGCAATTTGTAACATGCTATCTGCACTATAACTACTGAAAACATTGTTATAATGCCATTTAAAGTGTTCCTTTGTGCTCTATTTTCGTGCATCGTGACTGTAAATAACAGAAACTTAAACCTTGGAAAATTCCGAAGCTTAAAAATTAAAACAAAAATGTAACCGTATAAAGTGGTATAGAAATATGTCTACATATATTAAACATTTTTTTTAATTATTATATTTATTTTTTTATAATTTTTAACGTAATGTCACTTAAAGTGTATATATTTATAACCATTGCTTACATATATTAAAAACAATAATTATTTAGAAAAATTGTGCATAACTTCTTTTTCATTCTTCTTCAGTCTTTCTTTCAGTCTCTATTTATAAAGAAAGTAGAGACTACGATGTCACTAGTAACGTTTCTCTTAACATATTTATGCACTTATTTACCTATACAGATCGTTCTGAGTCATCATGACGCGCTTCGAGTACAGTTATTTGTATTGATTCACTGGTTATAATATGCTTCTTACACATACAAGTGCCAATGCCATTGAAATATACTAACTTATAAAATATAATTTTTTGCGCTAGATTTAATATTTATTGTTAACCAGATGATAAAAAACAATATTCTATGTTGTTTAGGCCTGGAACTCTACGAAAATGATTGTGAAGATTTAGTACTGGTTTCACTTCTTCCTGATAGAGTCCCAGATATATATATAAAAGTTTGGTTTCACAGATTAAGCATAAGAATATCTATCAGATAAATCCCTGTTTAAACAGTCAGCATTGACTACTAGCTAGTTGGTTTATTATATGAGAATTTATCTGCAACCATTGAAATTGGCCCTTAGAAATTTAAAATTTGGTATCTTTATGTTAAGAAAGACATACATATATAAAGTATACTATATGTACAATTTTTTTGTAATTAGAGTAGAATCGTCGTGGCGCAGAGGCGCAACGTATGCCTGTAACGCGAAGGTTTCTGGGTTCGATTCCCAGTCGGGCAAGATGGATTTTTCTATTTCCATTTTCTTCGCTCTGACAACTAGGCAAAAGCGCGACGTTGAGTCCTGCCATTCAACACGCATTGCCTCGAAAAAGGCGGAAAGCGGGGACAGAGAAAGCAGGAACTAAGCAACGGAGTGTCTTAACACTAGGTTTCAATAGTTCCTGCAGTTCCCTCTACCTACCCTTTATGTGCGGGATAAAGCGTGAAGCTAAAAAAAATTACTTTACATACTTTATTTAGTCAGAATGCGGAAATCTTTAGTTATAAATCGTTATTATAAGTTTCATTTGATAGTACACGACAGCTATTTGTATTTATAAAGAAATATGATTTCAAACACGAACTGTTACTATGTTGGTTCTAAGTTGAAACAAAAACTGAACCGTTATACTTGATATAATGGGAATAATATCAGTCGAATGATTGATTGGCTTTTGTGGTTACGCATATTTATCTCTCACTTTGTGCTTTGTTTTATGTACAAAGGACACAAGACGCGGTGTTAAGTTATGTGACTTATCACTGCTTCTAAAATGGCCGAAAAACGGAGAGTTAATTTTGTATATGTTTCTTAATATTTCTCTGATATTTTTCTGGTTGCTTTGCTGTTTCTCATCAAAAATTGTTATATGTATTTGCTTTTCCTATGACATGCAAATGGAAGCACGTAATGTCTGTGTGTCACGCAATTGTTAAGTTATCCATTGGATATAAGCGGTTTAGTATATACTGTTATTGTCTGTAAAAAAAACAAATTCTAACTATAAGATATGTGTATGGTATGGCTTCTTCTATAGGGGTTTTACTCTATGTAGCTAACATATTTTATCAAGAGAATAGGGTTATTTTGTACGTTGTTTTCAAATTATCTAATTTAACAAGACTTTTTTGGTCAATGTCATTGTTACTTGGATATTATATTTCTTAAAAACAAAATTGTACTACTTATATTGTTAGAAACCAAAAGCTTTAATTTTTCCTTTAAAGAAAAACAAACATACGTAATATATTTCCAACGTCTTCGGGCAGAGATTCTGCATAATTGCATAAACAAATCACTTAATATCAATATTTCAGAGTACCAATACAACAATATTCCGATATGGACCCCAAATAATTGACTTAATTTCATCGTTTTTTCTAAGACTACCCTCTTTTTAAAGGAGATTTCTAACTATATATTATTATTGTATACCTTTTTACCCCATAAACGATATAATTGAGTAAACTCAAGCGTTACAAAACCATATAAAACAAAATAACTAAAAGAGCAGAAAAGGGTACACAGTCCATTAATAAAAAAATGTAGGTAATTCGAGTTAAATAAGAAATATTTAATAGAATTACTGCAATTATTAAGTAAGTTTTGTTACCTTAGAAAGAACAATTACTTTCAGTTTTGCTAACCTTGTGCTCAATGTCTAGATTTTATTTTATTTTAAATAGTTTTTTTATATCTTTAGTGTAAGTTACTTATAAGATTATAACAGTCACCTGAGTAGAAGTAATGGTGTTAGATGTGCCCTTATGTAATTTCTCGTAACAGGATTTGTTTTTTACTTAGCCTTTTGCCTAACATTCGTTTTCACCTGCGGCTTCGCTCGTGGGATTTAAGAAAAAAATACTACATACAATTCATCATTATGTGAAAAAATTAAAAATATATGGACTTAATTAAGAAGCGTTATATTTAAATACTAGTAACCCACAAACGGGTTATTCGGCTTCGCCTGAGTAATTGATGTCGGATTTACCTTAACATAGATACTATGCATATATGACGACTCGTTCCGTTCAAAACACTTTTTAAAACGATATGTATGTAAATGAAACTTATTATTTTACTTATATAAATACAATAATGTATATACATTATGGCAGAGGGAAATTGAAGTAGGAGATTTAGATTACTTTTTTTTTATAAAGTAATAAGCTTATCAGCTTATTATTACGACATTACTATAAAAATTGTTACAGTATTTTTAATGTGGATCGGTTTTCATATATAAGTGAAGTCAAGGTTAACTTAATGGCATAGGTCATATAATTACTTAACGTAGATTTGTGTACGAGGCGATGGAATGACTTATGAACTAAGTAGGCTATTTGAAACTTTATTGAATATTTTAATCTAATAAACTCGTTTCTTACCGTCAAAAGTCCTATTGAAATTTTCAGATTCAGAATTTAGTTCCTTGGTTAGAGAAATGGTTGTGTTATAGTATTTTGTCATTATCTGACTCTAAGATTAATATATAGGCATTTTATTTTAGAACACTGTTTTCTTTTACTCAAATATAAAAAGAAAACAAAGTAATTTTTCTCATTTCTTCCAGCAACATCTCTAGCAGATGTTCTTATCAATGTGCCAAAGAACGCGTCAGTCATCGACGGCACTTGCGGTGAACACGAACAGTGGATCAAGGTGGCCTGGCCGGTCAGTAATGCGACCAACGCCACTTACAACAATATGCAATTCGTCTTCCAAGCCAACGCCACCACTAAGACGTACGCCGTGAAGAATATCACTGTTATTCTAGAGCCTGAATCGTTGCCTAATACAAGTAAGTGGTTTTGAACATACTAGAGGAGTTAATCATATATGACACTTCTTCTTCATATATATACACTACTATATATGTATGAATCCTCTACATACAAGGGTATGTTGTCATATATATGATATTGTGTTGTGTACAATCTGGAGGTACGCCTCTGCGTCTGCCTGTCAACGCGAAAGTTTTGCGTTCAATTCCCACTCGTGTAAGATAAATTTTTCCATTTCCATTTTCATTGCTCTGACAACTAGGCGCGGCGTTGAGTTTCGCCATTCAACAACCAATGCTTTGAAAAAGGCGGAAAGCAGGGAACGGAGTGAATACTAGGAATACTAGGTTCTTCTGGTTCCTGAGATTCCCTCTGCTTACCTATACCACGATGCCATGTGCAGGATAAAGCGTGGAGCTATAAAAAAATACATGCTTTTACTGACTTTTAAACGTTTCTGTATTTATTATAATTGAATAAAAATTTATTATATATACGATGTAATGGATTTGAAGTCACACTCTTCGCCTGACACTAAATTACCAATATTAGTCGAGTGAAACACCGAATTGGATAATAAAATAATACATCACACCAATATGTTATTGTAACGCGATCGTCGACCCACGATTTGTATTAATAAATTGATTCTTTTTATGACTACAACCCACTTAACTCGAAGAGGGTTGTCTCATACGCTTGATTTACTCAAGTAACTTTTAGGGCCAATTTCGCCGGTTACGAATAAAGTTTTAGATAAGCTGGTAGGTAATTTTGTTAACGGATAGAGGTCAATACATTAAACTGGTCTGGTTGTGAAAACAATGTTTGTTACATATTTCACAGACAAGGCATATCTTTTTTATCTGTGACTTATCAGTCGGGAAACCGGCCCTTAGTCTCGTATTTTAAAGGTCACAAGTTCACGCGTTGTAGATTTTATATAAAGGTCCTTTTTTTCAATATGGTCACATTTTGCGGCGTTGTACTCCGCTAATATGTACGATATATACATATCTAAGATGGAATATATCTAAAATAAAGAGTTATTTGCTCTTAACGTATGACTTTTTTTTTTAGCTTCACGCTTTAGCCCGCACATGGCAGGGTAGGCAGACGGAACTGCAGGAATCATACGAACCTAGTGTTAAGACACTGCGTCCCTGCTTACTCCGTCCCCGCTTTCCGTTGTTTTCGAGGCATTGCGTGTTGAGTGGCGGAACTCAACGCCGCGCTTTGCTTTAGTTGCCAGAGCGAAGAAAATGGAAATAGAAAAATCCATCTTTCCCGACTGGGGATCGAACCCAGAAACCGTCGCGTTACAGGCAGACGTTGCGCCTCTGCGCCACGACGGTCTTGTTGTTATGACTTGTTTTATGAATTTTCCTTTTGTATAAAAATATTTTAAATTTTTTTGTCAGTACTAAAAACTCTAGTTCTATTGAAAATGTACAGTGCAAAAGATAACATTGTAAAACAGCCAGCTTATACAATTTAGCGTTCCGTAATCGTGGGAAATTTTTTCTTTTTATATATTGCGCTTTCTATTTCCAACAACGAAGTGGGTTAAGAAGGTGATTGTTAACGTTTCTATGTTAGGTTAGTTAGTAGTTTCTATGTTAGGTTAGGTAGTAGTAGTTTATTTTTATTTTTTTTATGTTTGGGTTCTGGGTTCGAATCCCGTGGAAATATGTAGTAATAGTCATACAGTGTTATTTTGCGTACTGTAAGAAGTATATAATTAAAAGTATATGGGGGTTTTTTATATTGATTTAATTATCGTTTAATGTACTCAAGTGTTTCTTTTAAGTCAAATTTGATGACTTAATTCATTTTTTACTATCCTTCTTTTTTATATGGAATTATAGACTCGTTATTTCAGTTATAACACAAACTAGTGTTGTGCCATGCTTTTATTATAATAATAAATAACATTTCCAGCTTCCAAAACACCAGTATTATTCAACTACGGCGAAGCATGGAGGACATCACTATCGACATCGTACAGGTGCGGTGCACCCACTCTACTGAAAATGGGATCTGAGACGAGCGTGGCGGGTAATGTTACTCTGTCGCAGTTGCAAGAGGAGGCTTTCAGAACTACGTCCACTAAGACGTTTAGTGCTGGTAAGAGCTTTTATATACATACATACAAACACATACACACACACATACATATTAGGTTCTCTACGTTGATAAAGTGAGAAGGCGCGGCGTTAAGTTCCGCCACTCAAGTCACATGTTAAAAACATGAAAATGGAGAATATAGTGTCTTAATATCAAGTGCCCTCTATATTTTCCTTTATTTTGGATAATGCTGTCTTTCATTTAGCTTCATATATATGAAGCCCTTGTGGCACAATGTTAAAGCTTCCAACCGTTAATACGATGGTTGCAGGTTCGATATTCACTCAACACGATATTTATATAAAAAAAGCGCGGCTTTGAGTGTCGTTGAGTTTTCACGTGGAAATCGACACTTGTCACTTGTATTGATATTAGGTTATTTCTTTGTATCTTGCTATGCCGGAAATTAGGGCGGATAAAGCGTGCAACTGTACTTAGTATAAACTTTCCTGAAAAAATACCGCTACGTCACTATACATATATAAATTAAGTTGAATTATTAAATACCTATTAGGAAAATTGTTTAAAAACGTACAAGATTTTATTTTTAAAAAATGTACTAAAATTGATACTGAATAGGTCAATGACGTTTTTTATCTCCATTTATTTAATTTATACAAATTATTGTGTTTTTTATTCCTGTATTTAATTTCTGAAATAGCTTCAGATATCGATATGTGTATCTATATACATATAAATATAAACAGATAGGTCGCAATTCGATATATAGCATATTTGCTTATAACTAATATACATGTGTGTTTAAATAAACACTGGCGTTCTGTTATCAATCGCGTCTGTTGTGATAAGAGCTACATAATGACCGTTAGTCATGGTTTGTGCGTTAACTCGATGAATAATTAATATATTGATATATATGGTTTATTATTTCACAACTATACTGAAATTTATTAAATGTATACCTAAAATAGCATTAGAGCCAATTTAACCAGTTACGGATAAAGGTTTAATTAACCTGGTAGTTAATGCTATTCGTCAGATAAAGGCACGATATTCCTATCTGAAACCTGTACAAACCAAAATTTGTACTCTTAACTGTTAGATAAGGAACATATTTCCTATCTGGGACTTTATCATTGAGTGATGAAATGCTGTATATGCATGAAATGCTATATAATGCAAGTCAACACAATAATGTTAAATTCCAACAATCAATGTCTCTCGAATTATGGCGGAGAACGTAGAACGGAGAGTCCGGATTTTTTTTATTATTCATTAACAAAATATTAAAATTGTTTCTGACTGTACTCAATCAAATTACTAGTTTTAACTTAATAGTAACTGGAAATTATCGATACTAATTTTCACATATTTCACACATTTTTCACCATCGTTGCGCTATGTCATATTAAATGTGTTAATCTGTTAAAACAAATTAAATTTAAATACATCAACAATGTTGTAGTGTTTATTCTATATAATCTAGTTGGTCTGCCCTTGAGGTCGTATCGCAATAGATGGATTCAGATGTGACACGTCATGAGTGGCGTCTATGATAAATGAGTTGTATATAAACCATTTGAACTAATGTAGGCACCTCTATATACATAACTGCATAGTGTAATAATTTGTAAACTTTCCAAGCGAAACTCCGAATATTTAAAAGCTTTGGGCTAAGACACGTAACTCAACCTTGCAAATTGAAAATAATATTATGGTAGCGTCATATAAAAATATCGAGTTAACTTTTGTTTCATAACGAGTTTACTATTGTTATTACTCTAAAAGACAATTGAATTGAATTGAATTGAACAATAATTCAATTCAATTTAAGGATCCTTCCAATCCAATAATATTTAACATATTATTTAATATTTACATGTGATATTATTTTATTAAGTAATAATTTTATTGAGGACTTATGAATTATAATACAAAGATTAAAAAAAAAACTTTTTTTATAATTTTACCAAGTTTATAAAGGTTAGTTAATACTATGCTTTAAATTAAGGTCGCGGTAACATCTACATCCTGTATATATGTACAAAAACATTTTTGTAATATTTTTTCGCTAGCACGCGAATGCGGTGGAGATGATGTGCCCGACGCAGTTCCCATCGCTGTGGGATGTGCCTTAGGTGGTCTAGTAGTTGTGGTGCTTGTGGCATACCTACTAGGTCGCCGCCGCTCCGCCGCCAGGGGATACCTCTCCATGTAGACGGTCACGGGTTCATTTCCCAATTGAGGTAAGCAGGTGTTGCATACAACCCATAAATTCTCTCGCAAGTTGTGGAGGCTGAGCGTCATAATGATTGTTTTGAAAGTTGTGAAAGTTTCGAATACTTTGGGAGAAATCTTAGAATACTCTGATAGTTGTAGGCGGTTTAAAGCAGGCGGGTCTTTTCATGAGCTTCTTAGTACAATGTTCAACTGATCTATAGAGGTCTCATGTAGGTGAAGAGGTTAATAGTTTTTGTGGGAAGTTCCATCTACCTTATAGCATGGGTGGTCTGCGTAGCGGGTATTTTCCAGCGTTAAACAAAAAATAAAAAAGAACAGGTTTGTAGGTTCGATTTCCATGAGAGAAGAATGAATATTTTCATTTCCATTTTCGTCGTTCTGGCAATTAGGTAAGCGCGGCGTTGAGTTCCGCCACTCAACACAATGTCTCGAAACGGGTGCGTGGAGAGTGTCTTAACACTCTTTCCTGTGGTGTTTTCGGTTCTGCTATTTATGGGATAAAGCGTGAATAAAGGTGGAGCTATATTAGAAAATATTAATAATAAAAGAGTTAAGCTCTGACAGACTCGTATGTATGACTTATTAAAATATTTCCAATATATTAGTACAAAATAATTAATTTTATTTTAAATTCATGAGTTTGACTTAAAAAAAATCCTTTTTTTTTTCAGAACACCGTTACAAGAAAACGTGATGTCGACGTACGTAGTAAAATAGTATCTATATAATAAAGTTATTTTGATTTGTTTCATTCAATCATTCAATAATTGATTAGTTCATTCATTCATTCATTCTATATAGAGAGGGACTTGTGAGGTATTTATGTAGGTACCTATTGTTTTGCTCAAGTTGGCAACATTGGCTGGTCGTAGATTCATTTTAAAGAAATATATTGTTTTAAGACATTATTTTAATGTATTATTGTAGATTTTTAACCGATTTATTTATTAGTTTTAGTTATTTTCTTTTTTAATTTTTTAAAAAATAGTATATAGTAGCTTGGCCTGGTTTGAGAAACCAATATCATGATTTTAAAATAGGCGAGGTGAGACAGGACTGTGAACTTATTAAAATTGTTTCAATATCGTTTATAAAATTTATTTAATATAATTTTAAACATATAATAAATTAATTATAATTTCCCATGCCAATAAAATGCTTCCAAAATATTTTATTCGCTATAAAATCGATTTTTTTATCGAGAATCAGTTAAAAATCTACAATGTCGATTGAAATTAATCGATTTATTTTGTTCATTAATTAATTCCTAATATAATTGAATTATTACCGATAAATTCAACTTTACGTTTGTAAAATTGAAAAATGTTATAATTTTTTTTAATTTCTTCATAAGCATGTATTAATAGATGGCTATGTGAAGTTTAAATAAGTAAAGAAACCGCTTTGTAAAAAGTCTCGATTCGCTTTAAACTAAGATTAAAATGGAGAAACAACTATAGAATAATGGAGAAATATAGAAATGTGATGTAATTTAATAGATTTAAAATGATTTTTAACATAAAATCGATTTACGTACATTCTGCTTTTTTTTTCAGTAATAAATAAACGTTACTACAATCGTATGGTCGCTAGTGAGTGTAGATTTCTTTAATTTACTATGCCGTTGTTTTGTGTTTATATTATATGTAAAGGTAAAAGACATTTTTTTTATTTTTGTAACGCATTCGCTAGCGACTGTCGTAACTATACTACAAGTGACTGTCATTCTTCTGTCCATTGTAGAGATTTATATGATAGTTGGTAAAATTCGAGTGATCTGGACAATAAAAAACATTTTTTTTTACATTGATTTATATCTATATTTGTTTGTATGTTTTTGTCTGTCATAACGTATATATATATATTTAAGTCCTACTTAACTATTTTGAACAATTAATTATAAAATTAAAAAAAAAACTACATACTTTTATCCATACTTGTTTTAAAAAAATTGCATTTACGTTATTTTTAATCTGTGGTTAACATTTGTACTGAAAAAGCTCCCAACTTTTTAAAAATGCAATTACCAATTTAACTTATTACATTATCTATATTAAAAATAATTAATAATTTCATTCGAAATTTAAAAAAATATTATCTTTTTTTTTTAATTTTGATTATTTTCTTAAAAATTGTCCAGAAATTAGGTTCAGGGCTTCTCAAAGTGATTTTTTAAATTTTCAATGACGCATATTAAAAAAAAAAGCATTGTATGACTAACATTATATATAATAACTTTTATAAGAACATCTTGATTGTAATAAGCGATGTTGAAAATTTATAAATTACCTCTTCACTATGACGATAGATGTGGGTTCGATTGGACAAGGCTCGCGACATACATAAATATATAATAATTAACATAATATATACATTTCCTTAGATAATATTGGTAATATCAATAATTATAATTTAAATTAATTCTGTTTCCATGTCGCAGAGTACTGTGTGAAGTAAGCAGGTATAATAAAATATGTTTTTTTTATTGCCAAATCGACTTTTATTTAATATTTCGTGCAATAAATATGTATTTATTTACATTATATTTACATTTATTATTATTATGAACACAATATTATTTAAAATGTAGATAAAAAGGTAAATTTCACCGGTTACGGATAAAGCTTCAGATAGTAAGCTGGTAGTTAGCTATCTGTCAGATTAAAGTTCTTAATTTAAACAGGTCTATCAGAAGCTTTTGTAATTACAATTTGTTATTTATCTACCAGATAAGGATGAAGGATAAAACATTTTTGCTATCTGAAACTTCATCAGTAAGTGATGAAACCGGCCCTAAGTATATTAAATTAAATCAAGTGTTCCCCAAGCAAAGGGCCGCTTGCGTCTTAATTAATTGTCTGTTAATAATTTTAATTATTCTTGCCGAAGTAACATAGGCTATATTATATCTAATATAGCCAATAGTACAGCCTTCTCCGATATATATACTATCTGACACAAAATATATGCTGAACTAGAGCTAGTGGGCTCAATCGAACAATATCTAAAATTAATGAAAATTAATTAATTAACAATTTTTTTCTACAAAAATCTTTATGGCAAGTTCAATATTAACATTAAATTAATTTATTATCTATATAATATTTTTTTAAACTAAAATTCTACATTCTAGGACTTAATATATAGTATGTGATATAATGAAGTGTAATTGGTCAAAAGTTAATAGACTTTTATCTATAATTGATTGACTGATTTTTTCTATAAGCGATTTAAGGGTTGATTGATTGACCGAGTGATTCATCGATTGATTGATTGATTGATTATTTATGTGATTTTTCTGCGTATACTATCTTGAAGTAATAAAAAATCTAAAATACAATATGTCTATTAAAGCTGAAACCTACTTTTAATATTTACACGTTTTGTTATTAAAAAAGTTTTTTTTAACTTATTCTATTTCTAATGACTATTGAATGTGGGTGAATGGATAAATGCATGCTTATGTATGTGTATTGCAGGAAAAGTTTATTTATTTTTTATTTTTAATTATAAATTCTTTCTAAACTAAGGTTCGAACGCAAGTACTGATTTCGTGTTTTAATAATTTTTCCCCTAATTTTTAGTCTATTTTATTTACTATAAAAGCATATGCGGCCATAATTTGTATATGTGTATGTTTGTGTACAAAAATCTTGCAAACTAAAAGCAATAATAAGGTGATTCCAAATTAGAGAACTATCCAAATTTAATTAAGATCGGTTTAAAAATATGTAATCTATATTTATATATCTATTTATATTATGTCATTATAAAACTTATTTAAATATGTGTTAAAACCTTATATTTTTTAAAGACTATTTACAATTATTGTACGAATACTGCTCTTTGTTACATATTCTATTTTGTGACTACGATATATATATATATATATATATATATATATATATATATATATATATATATATATATATATATATATATATATATATATATATATATATATATATATATATATATATATATATATATATATATATATATATATATATGTCTCTTTCTCTCTCCATCTATAAGAGAGAGTATGTTACGTATATTTATGTACACGTGATTATGTCAGCCTCGTTCTAGCCTCATTTGCTTTATATTTTTTAAAAACTATATTAAACTAGATTTAAGGGTTTTTTTAAACTATTTATTTAAATATGGCTTCCGATATATATATCTTTAGGTGGCTGTTGTCAAGTAATAAGTTAAATACTCCAGCTGTTAGTCGTAAATCCTGACTAACTAGTAAATTGTCATAATATTTTACAAAATTATCACTAACACACCGTTTCACTATCACTATCACGCTATCACTGTGTGATGGGACACGAGTCGAGTAACACATTGTGTAGTACTTTGGCGTGCCGCCAGTCGCGCTGTGAACCCGCTACCACCACGTCTCGGATGCAGCCTTTGAAGTTTTCTCTGCCTTCTGCGAATTCTGTGGTACCTTCTGGAATTATATTTATTTAATATAGTAAGTATATACTTACTAACTAAGCGATTTAAGGGTTGATTGATTGACCGAGTGATTGACCAATTGATTGACCGATTGATTGATTGACTGATTGATTGATTATATATGTGGTTTTTCTGCATATACTATCTTGAAGTAATAAAAAATCTAAAATACAATATGTCTATTAAAGCTGAAACCTACTTTTAATATTTACACGTTTTGTTATTAAAAAAAGTTTTTTTTTTTAACTTATTCTATTTCTAATGACTATTGAATGTGGGTGAATGGATAAATGCATGCTTATGTATGTGTATTGCAGGAAAAGTTTATTTATTTTTTATTTTTAATTATAAATTCTGTCTAAACTAAGGTTCGAACGCAAGTACTGATTTCGTGTTTTAATAAGTTATATAACTTGTTAAAGAAAACATATAATTTTTTTCATGAACGCAGCGGCATTTGAAAACTCTTGCAAACCGTACGTGCGCTCTGAACACTGAGCTATGCGTTCACAAGAGGGTTTAAATCTCACTGCGTTCAAAATTTTTAAATGTTTTCTTTAAGAATTTTTCTATCCTCAGTGTGGATTAACATTAAAAATCATGGAAAATAAGTATATCATATTTTCTTACTTCTCTGTTTAATTACTTTCATAGAAAATTCTATCAAAAACCTGCAATACTTATTTAGTAGTATCATATATATGTGAATTAAAAAAATAAACCAAAAACGTTATATTGAGATTGTACTAAATTTTTAGGCTTTTTTTAGCTTTAAAGGGAATCTAGCGTAAAGCGCTTACCAGGCAATCCTCCGACATATATAGACGGCGGTCTAACAGCGACTACTGAAGGTAGAGTAGCTAAAGCAGGTGGAGCTCGTTCTTCAGGCGCAGCGTCTAAAGCTAGCACAGCTGTACGCGGAGACAGCTTAGCTCGAACTGCATGCCACTGCCCGTCGCAGACTCGGGAACGAGCTTCAACGCGACGTGTTCCCATCGATATTATTACCTGTAAATTGGTTTTTGATATTATGAAAGAGTTATTAGTATATTATTTGTTCTAAGTATATTTGGTAGCTAAGAAAAATCATTCATATTTAAAATTTAAAAAAAAATGAATGAATGAATTGAAGCCGCATCCTCTTGCGGACCGTACAAGCGCTCTGAACACTGAGCCATGCGTTCTTCATCCCGCTGCGTTTAAAATTTTTATGTTTTGTTTAAGTATTTCCTCTATCTTCAGTGTGGATTAACTCTTTAAAAATCATAAAATATATAAATCATTCTAATTATCATTTCCAGTGGAAGTAGAATGTAAATTCTAAAGCCATATATTTTATTAATACTTGAATTTCATATTATATTAAGATGTTTTTATGTGTTAATTAGTTTTTTGCGGACGGTGGGGTTAAGACACTCCGTCCCCCATTTTCTTTCTTTCTTTATGGGAACCTAATGCCGCGTTTTACCATACTATCAGTGTGAAGAAAACAAAAATAATAACATCTACTATAGTGGGAATCGAACCCACAAATACATAGTCTAGAAAAATATTTTATAGTTCATAAAATCACTTACAAATCCATCTTTAAGTTCCAACAAGGCGCCCGCAGCGGCTGCAAGTACGCCATCTCCTCCCGCCGCTCGGAACTGAAGCCGCACCTCCACTGACTCTTCTCCTTCGCTGTCACCGTGCCACACGTCTGTCCACTCCGCGTATGCGTCGCCTAGGTGTTAGAATGCGTTGATCGAATATTATGGGTGATAAGTAAAATAAGGACTAGGACTTTTGTTTGATAATGTAAGATTTTTAAGAAGATATGTAAAAAATGTCTATCTGACACTCGATAATTGTAGTTATTTGATTTTCGAAAAAAAGTCAAACAATATGGTTAGTTAGAACTTTCTCGAAATTTAGTCGTGTCTTTGCAAGTTTGGGTAAATAAAAAAAAACCACTCTCACAATCGCAGAATCCACGGTCATTTCGTCTGTAATCAGACGTTTTAAACTTTGCAACTCCTTGCGTCTTAATTAGGTACATGTACTATTTTTCTTTTTTTATAGCTTCACGCTTTTATCCCGCATATAGCAGGGTAGGCAGAGGGAACTGCAGGAACCATATGAACCTAGTGTTAAGACACTCCGTTGCTTAGTCCCTGCTTTCGTCATCCCCACTTTTATTTTTCTTGCAATCATAAAATACTATACGTAATTAGTACAATGTGTTAAAACACTCACACACGCACATACATACAATAGAGCAATATAAATTACAAACCGGCAAAATAGGCGCCGCGCTCTACTCTAGGAAAGCACTGACCGACAGCCGAATGAGCCCGCGAATCCCTCACCAGATCCTCAGCCCGACCGTTCAGAGTCACTCGTCGGACGCACCCTACGAAGCCACCTGCACGTTTTATCTGTAAGGAATGTTTATAAATAGCTTAAAAAGAAAATATAATAAAAGGTAAATTAAATTATTTGCCGTTAAAGAAATGAAGCATGTACTTCTTTATTTAAATAAAATTGTTTGACTTTGACTTTGAATAACAAAACTTTCGGCCTCATTAACACTGATTACATACGTACGTACGTACGACACCTTTCTACAGTATTGGTGCCCAGTGTTCCATACATTTAAAAATACTATAAATATACCTAATATTTATAAAGTATGTTAGAGTACTGTCGTGGCGCAGAGGCGCGTCTGCCTGTAAACGCGACAATTGTGGGTTCGATTCCCACTCGGGGAAGATGGATTTTTCCATTTCTATTTTCTTCGATCTCGTAACTAGGAAGTGTTGCGTCGAATTTCGCCACTAAGCACGCAATGCCTTGAAATGGCGGAAAGCAGGGAACAGAGTGTTTTAAAACTAGGTTCCTATAGTTCCTGTGGTTCCCTCTGCCAACCCTGCTTTGTGCGGGTTAAAGCGTGAAGCTAGTAAAAAATATTTTAATTTCAAGTATTTTAATTTCAAGGCCGGCTAAAAGTTGATATTATTCTTAGTTAAAAGTTCTAAGCAAAATACTCACAGAATTTGGTATATGCGAATCTAACGCCTGGCTCGGCGCTCCGCCTAGGAAGAGTCGAGAGGCGCGCGAGTGAGGCGGCGCACGCGCTGTTGCGGCCGCCCCGCCGGATGACAAGGACATGCGGTTGCGCGATATGCGTACTGTTATCTGTTTAAAACACATAGTTAGGACTTTATTTTAAAACATACACACACATATACATGAAAAGGAGTAGTATATAGTCATAGATGAGATTTTCACTGGATTTCTTAATCAATAAGGCTTTTAGGAAGATTCATTTGTATAAAAAGCGTACTGAAATAGCTTACAATATACAATATTACAACATAACATTATACATAAATATACTTTATAATATATAAATAAGGACCGTTGTGGCGCAGAGGCGTTTCTGGGTTCGATTCCCACTCGAGGAAGATGGATTTTACTATTTCCATTTTCTTCGCTCTGGCAACTAGGCAAAGGCGTTGAGTTCCGCCACGCAACACGCAATGCCTCAAAAAAGGCGGAAAGCGGAGACGGAAAAAGCAGTCTTAGCACTAGATTTGTATGGTTCCTGCAGTTCCCTCTGCCTACCCTGCCATGTGCGGGATAAAGCGTGAAGCTCAAAAAAAAAATATAAATAGCTTTGTAAATTTCTCACAAATACATACAGAATGCCAGACTCCATCGTCGACTCGCGCGGCCAAGGCAACTTCTCGTCGCCGACGTCCGCGTATCGCCAAGCGGAGTCGACCCTCGCGTAGTGACAATGATGTATAGTGCTTGGGCTTTAGTTTTGATCCCTGCATAGAATAAATAAGGTTTATTAACTTGGCATATATTTATATGCATTCCAATATTCAAAAATAGATATTTTTTATACTATATTTTAAATTTTAAGAATTTTTTGTTGCCGTTACTTTTTTTCCTTTAATTTTTGTATGTTACTTTAATTAAAATATAATATATTATCAAAATTACCTAATTTTAATGCTCATTGTGGCACAGTAATCGACTATAAAAACTGGTTGTGGGTTTCGTTTCCACTCCGAATGATTTAATTTTTTATTTCCCTTACCTTGAATCACAATTTTCGGTTTTATACAAAAAGCATAGGAAAGCGTATCACGATAAAAGGTTCAGGACATTTCATAGGGACATTCTGTTATGTAGGATATACGTGAGGCTGAAAAAAATACAGCTTATCTCCAAAAAAAAGGTAACAAAATAATACATACCGGCAAAAGCATCAAAAGACCTTCGCTAGCAAACGTGCGGAGTTGCAGTACAAGGGCGAGGTCGCGGGTTCGACCCACGTGCAGCGACGCGTAGCTGCCGGCTGCGTCGCCAAACTTCACGGCACCCGCTTCCACTGTGTATGATGACATCTGTGAATTGAATTGATTTATTGAATATTTATATAGATATAATTTCTCGTAGGCTAAGGACCTGGGACATTTAAAAAGCAGAACCAAACTTATATATTATATTAACTTATAGATATATAAGAGTTAAATATACAATTTCAATTTCCCACTTCCATTATAAAGTTTATTAGAGAAACTAAATGAATAAAACAAACAATAAAATCACGAAAATAAAATAATTATTCACAAATTCTGACGGGGACAGATAAGAAATCACGTCATACTTAAAATAACCATATATATCTACGATATACTACAACTGACCTTAGCGCACCCTGCATTGTCATCAGGTACAGCATGCAGTGCTCGAGGAGCAGCAGAATGCAGCTCTCCATCAGCGCGTCCAAGTCTTGCTCCAACTCGCCGGACACTCGTTTCTAAGCCTACCCATCTGTATATTGGATACATAAGTTTAAAGTTAAGGACCGTCGTGGCGCAGAGGCGTAAGCGTCTGCCTTTAAACGTGACAGTTGGTGGGTTCGATTCCTACTCGAAGTAGATGAATTTTTCTATTTCCATTTTCTTCGCTCTGGAAACTAGGCAAAGCCTGGCGTTGAGTTCCGCCACTCAAAGAGAAAGAAAGCAGGGACTAAGCAGAGGAGTGTCTTAACACTAGATTTCCACGGTTCCTGTAGTTCCCTCTGCCTACCCTGCCATGTGCGGGATAAAGCGTGAAGCTACAAAAAAAATATGATTTTATTCTGATGATATTTGCAAATTGTAGAATTAACAAATATATCACAAGTATCTAGTACTTTCTTCATGACAGATGACACAAACTAAAAAAATTGGTATTGGTTGCAACATAAACAAAATGTACGTATTGAAGTATTACTAAAATTTGACTTACGTGGAATCCACAATAAAGTCGGCAATGGTACCAGTAAATCCCCTTATCGAGGCATGGGTCGAGTCAGGTGGGGCTCCCCCTAGGTAGAAGCCTCGAGGTCGAGGCGCGAACGCTCCGCCTGGTAAAGCTCCAGTTGCCAGCTGCTTTTCATCTACCCAGAGCTCCATCTGGTATATATTTTATTATGTTATTATATTTTTAAATAAAGATAGATATTTAGTATTTATTTTATGGGAAAGACAAGGCAAGTGAGCTTGTGGGTCATCTATTGACCATATATGACATCAGAGGTGTTACAGTTGCGTAGCCAAACTTTAAAGTTGAGGGAGATAGATAGTAGAGAGCATTTTCAAAGGACTTAAAATAAAAAAGAAAGTTAAATTTAAAGCATATCGTTCAACTGCTATCCACCAATTTCAACACCGCGTCTTTTCTCCAGTCTAGAAGAATTGTTGAATTGAATCGACAACTATAGTGCTCATAATCACACAATCTTATCCTTGTTTTTTGATGCTATTAGTTATGGAAAAAGAAATTCTTTACTGTGTATTTTATATTTAAGCATTCCCTGTCAAATCTGGGGCGGAAGTGGTAGAGATTTGATTGATATGATTACTTCTCCCTAATAAGTCTCAAAAAAAAAGTCTTTAAGTGTTATTTCAATGGAAGGCCCTTACTAATACATTGATGGACATTTAAAATATATTAATACATTAAGAAATTAACGCACTTGTTTATGAACTCGCACTAATCTCACAGTGTGCAACACACCGTCATCGAACGCTGTACCATTTATTCTCAATCGGAGATCCGCTTTCCCTGCGTTCGCTGTCAATTCTAATTCACCTGAAAAGTAAATTAATTATTGTGAAGAGAGGTAGTTGTCGCTATGCTCTTATATGTACATATTTTTTTAGGTAGAGAGAACCGTAGGAACCGGGAAAGCTAGTGTTGAGACACTCTATTCCGTGCTCTCCGCTTTGTCGAGGCAATGTGTGTTTAGTGTCGAAACGCAACGGCGCGGAAAAACCAATTGAAAATGAGAAAATCCATTTTCTTCGTTTACAGGCAGACTCTACGCCACTGCGCCACTACAATCAACAAAGGATAATCATTAAAATGGTATTTTTATTAAAATTATATTAAAACCTCGTACCTTTATCTAAAGCTAAAATAAGATAATGGTGATCATCTCCATCCTCATCATCTACTTCGTTATCATCAATAGGAAGTGTTGGCGCGCGGTACAGAAGTACACCAGAAGGGGCCCGAGCTCTAAAAGATAGGGACAGAGATGTCTTTCTTCGAATAGATGGTGATGGCATCTCGATATAACCTTCTCCTTCTAGCACTGCTGACCGAAGAGGCTGAGGGAACAAAAATATAGAAACTTAAATAGCAAATATGCCATGTTTGAAGAGCTTAAAAGTATATTTATGCTATATACAAGGTGTGGATGTTACCGAGACCTTAATTTAAAGCATGGTACTAACTAGGCTTTATAATCTTGGAAAAAATATGAAACAAATAATATTTTCAAAAATAAATAATATTTTTTTTGTACGAAATAAATAATTAAATTATTGTTCCAAAATAAAACACCATTTGTTTAGTATGACATACTACACTGATACACTCCTGTCAGAGCGGGAAAGAGATATATCTCTTTCTCATTCGGTTGTTTTTATTCATAATGAAAGGGTACAGATTGACAACGTTTAATAGTATTTTTGTAGTATGACATCTATACGTCATTCCTATTTAGTGATGACTACCTCAAGCTTTACACAGCACGTATAAAAATCGTGAAATGGGAAAAATGATCCCATGCCTAAACTATTGATATACAGGATACAAAATGAGTAAATCACAAAAAAAATGAATCAAACAAACAAAAAATATTTTAGAATACTCACCCTAGGATTACAGCCAGGTTCTACGCCATGTCTGGTCGGCGTGTCCAATAGATCATAGCCTTCTCTGTCGACCATAACACCCCCTAGACACCCCATAAGGGGCAAAACGTCGTACCCGAGGTCTTCTCCCTCTGGGGGAACACCCCCTAGCCAGTAAGTTGATGTGGACAGCTCGGGGAGTGCAGCCGCAGATTGTACGGGGGGTGAAGGCGAGCCGAGAGTCTCTTCTCCGTTCACGCGCAGGCTGCCTGGACCGTGTTACGTGTTATTGTCAAGACAAATTAAATAAAGCATTTAAAATAACAAATCAAATTAATCTTTGAGTAATTTATTTATGATCGCTAAGCTATAAGTTTTTATGTTGTACGTAGAAATTATTAGACTTGATACAATTTATTTTTGTTGTTAGTATTTCTATATATATGTTTCCTACGTGATGAATGATGATGATGATGATGATGATGATTTTATTATTTAATAAGATAAAGAGCATAAAATATAATATAGCGATAAATAATTAACTATATCACAGCATTTATTCATTTTATTATAGTATGATTCATACCTCTCTCCAGTCCATTGAACACCCTCGTAGCTTGAACGTGTGCTGTGCGTCCGTCACAGTGGCGAGCCCCCGCCGCGATTTGAAGGCGCGCCCCGCCGTACGTGACCGAGAATACTACACGACAGTCGCGCAGCCAGACGGACACTGAACGGTTCTGCATTTAAAGTATAGAGATAACTATATTTAAACATATTTTTTTAACTTCACGCTTTATCCCGCACATGGCAGGGTAGGCTGCTTTCTCCGTCCCACTTTTAGCTTTTTTCAAGGCATTGCATGTTAAGTGGCGGAACTCAACGCCGCGCTTTGCCTAGTGTTCAAAGCGAAGAAATTGGAAATAGAAAAATCCATCTTCCGCGAGTGGGAATCGAACCCACATACCGTTGCGTTTTCAAGTAGATGCTACAACTATGCGCCATGACGGTCCTCGTAAAAAATTTTTAGTTTATCAAATCAATTAACCAGCTCATCTAAGAACTTTAAACTAAATTGTATTAAAATATACTCAATAATTTAAAGCATACGTACATTAGCTTTATCATGTGCCAAAAACAGTAAAGCATCTGTATCAGTTGTGCGGAATGACAGTGACAGACTGAACCTGCGTCTGTCAGGAGGGCGGCGAGAGCGGCGTAGAGCTACGTAGCCGGCGCCACCGAGCCATACGAGGCCTTCGCTGCTACGAGATTCACTGTACCATCTAATATGTGGAAAACAATCAAATTTACTGTTTATCTTTGTTTTTATATATATGTAGGTATATGTTTTTTACATATATACTGTATGTATATATACTATGCTTCATGTATTGGTATTTTTATTAATTTTTAATATTATTATTTTTAATTAACCTTATATTGCATTTTATCTGTATTCTCGTTTCTTACTGCTTTCACCCACTATTACAAGTTGGCTGGAAGAAATCTCATATAGAGACCCCACACTTGTTAACTTTATTTTTGTATATCTGTATTTTACATATTATCTTAATACAATAAAGAATATTTTATTTTTTTATAATAAATAATGTAAAGTTTTAAAATACATAATTTTTGAGTAGTAATACTGATAGTTATACAACAACAAGAACATTATTTATTTAATTTTTTTATTTTTATAAAAAAAGAATATATATTTTTTTTTTTTTTTTTTTTTTTTTTTTTTTTTTTTTTTTTTTTTTTTTTTTTTTAGCTTCACACTTTATCCCGCACATGGCAGGGTAGGCAGAGGGAACTGCAGGAACCATACGAACCTAGTGTTAAGACACTCCGTTACTTAGTCCCTGCTTACTCCGTCCCCACTTTCCGCCGTTTTCGAGGCATTGCGTGTTGAGTGGCGGAACTCAACGCCGCGCTTTGCCTTAGTTGCCAGAGCGAAGAAAATGGAAATAGAAAAATCCATCTTCCCCGACTGGGGATCGGACCCAGAAACCGTCGCGTTAGCCGCGTTACAGGCAGACGTTGCGCCTCTGCGCCACGACGGTCCTCAAAGAATATATAAAATATTATAAAAATATATATACCGTTGCGTACATCCAGTGCACTTAGCATTCGCCGGCTGCTTACTAAACGCCCACAGCCCAACTACATTGTGGTCAGCGTGGAGAGAATGAACACAGGCAGGCAGTGGGTTTGATTCCTCGCCAAGCCACCAGACGCTGGGCTGCAGCAGACCAGATTCCGGGGTATTGGAGGTGGAGTTGGTAGAAGTGACGGCTGCGATACCGGAACGTTCCACACGTAGCTTGACAGTGCCCCATACTCTGAGGATAGCTGATTGGTTAATTATATAATGCTTTGGCTTGCTTATTTTAATATTTATAACATTTGTAAGTAAATGTAGGAATTGATAATATCTGAATGATATTATGCTATTTATAATTAGTCATTTTGTTAGAATAAATTATATATTTTTGTTAATAATTAAATTATTAAGTTAAGTTATAATCTTTGTCTTTCATATCCATTAAAGTATTACTAATTTTTAATATTATTCATTTATAAGTAAAGTAATTAAAAAACACAAGCAAGTCACCTCTCAACATGCACTCTGTAAGTAGTATGATCAGCGTCATCTACTGCTGGTGACAGAGGCTCAGGGTGTTCCAGCGCTCCAGGACCTCCTCCCACGTCCCACTGAATACGGAGCTTGGAGTCTTCCACTAATATGCGGAGGTAGCGGTCTAATTCCTAGAAAATACATATTTGGATAAAATACGTAACAGAAGTTATTAAGATGGTACGTAAAAGTAAAATAAAGAATGAAATAAGAGCCATCTGTCATTGCAAAGTTCTTAGTTTATAGTTTTCTTGTATAGTTTGTACATTTTTATACCTCAGGGAGTTATAGGTTCCATTTTTGTTGATTTACACATTTTTATTGATGTTTTAGGAAAGATAAATTAAAAATAATGTTAAATTAATCTATATTAACTGTAAACAGTTAGAGAAGATATAAATATCTTCTTAAGCTCCAAGATTTTTTGAAATATAAATTTAAAAAGAAGAATCATACCTGATCAGGTAAATACAATATTGTTCCATCACGCACAGTCGCATCAAAGCTAAGAGCGAGCGAAACGCGCGTGGCAGCGGGTGCGCTCCACGCGGAGTATGCGCGTGCGCACCCCACGCCGCCCCGCGGTGACGTTATAGATACTGAAATCTGAAAAGAAAATGTGAAGAAGAATTCATTTTCACGAAGTAAACATAAAAGTATTTCTTAGTTCTTTCTTCTTCTTTCTTAGTTTCTTACAAATTACATGCTTACACAATTTCTGGTCTCATCTACACACTAAATTACAAAAACAATCAGGTAATTATGAGAGGCAATAGCTTAAACTAAGATTCCTTGTGTTTTAGGCCTCCTGGCTCTCACCTCTTGGAGTACTCTGAATTTCCAGTGCTATATCGTTAAGGATATATCTAGAAATATGATGTGTATGTATGTGGGCGTGCCTGACTGTGTGTATGTGTGTGTGTGAAATAACGAGACTTCATAGACGTTTATTATATGAAAGCATTAATTTAATGTTTTTCCTTTAAAAATACTCCTACTCTTCTCCTCCTACTCAGTTCAACGTAAAAAGCACAGTACTTACAGTAGTAGCAGCATGTCGTGCACGTAGCACCTGCTCCCGTAACGTCCGTAGCGCCGGCCGCAGCGCCTGCGCCGCCGTGTCGTGTTCGAGTGCACGCGCTTGTGCGGCGGCCGCTAGAGCTTCTGCGACTTCTTTACCGCGTAGCGTGTTTCCTCGGATTTGAGATACTAGTGGATGAAAATGAGTTTAATTTTGTTTTAAATATTGATTGAACTTAGACAATAAATTAAATTAGACATTAAATTAACTTGTGTAACTTATTGAGTGACGCACTAGATTTTCGTATAAATACATATTCGGGAACAAAAATTGATAATGTTGATTTTTGTTGATAAAGTTAAACTTCAAGTCAATTAAAAATATAAAAAGATACTAAAAAACAAAGAGATATTTAACATTTTTTTATATTGTTGTTATCAAATAAAAAAAACAAAAACAATAAAGTGGAATATTAGCACCACAACTAATTATCACAACATATAATTTTAATTTTTTAGTATAAATTAAATATATATGTATTTTCAAGCATGTACAACTTTTTACATACCATGTTCTTCAGCTGCACCCAACGCTGTATCACCCAAACGCTGTAGCGCAGCAAGATTCCTGCGTAGTTGGTATCGAACTTTCCTCCGAATCTCTGCTGCTTCATCATAAAGTGCTCTTGCACTTGCGAACACTCGTTCTGCTTGAGCACTAGCTTGGCGTAGCGCTGGTAGAGCTGCTTCACCCACCACTCCTCCAGCCACATTACCCGCCATGCCACCTGATCCGTCTATACCTCCGGCTGCTCCGCCTAGAGATCGTTCTTTCCAGCCTAATGCTCGTAATGTGACACTTATAGCATCTGTTCGATGTTGAGCTGTTTGAAGTTGATGGCGCAACTCTGAAAATTGAAAATAATAATTATGTTAAAAAATAAATTAGTTCCCCTTAATACGTTTCTCATTGGAAATATTTTAATTCCTAAATTATAGTGAAACATGAAAATATAATTTTGTTGTAATTTTTAATTTAATGATTTATTTTGTTGACTCTTATCTCTATAAAATTTATAATTTTGTTGCATACAATTATCTTTTTGGTATCAATTAAAATATTTATGTAAATATTGTAAGTTACTGCCACTTCTTTTTATTACTGTCTTCTTTTTATTAGTGATTTATTTGTTACTACTATTTTAAAAATTCTAACTTAACTTACCATCTGCCCTAGCCAGCAGCTCAGTACCCCTCTTCATGAGATTCTCTGACGCAGCTCTTTCGTTGGCCGCCGTACGCACCAACGGCTGTGGACCCCGTGCTATCTTAGCGGCCGTGGCAGCGGCAGCGGCTGCGGCGGCTGCGGCTGAAGATGCATCCCGCACTCCATCTGCTACTTGACTCCAAGCACGTGCTGCAGTTACTCCCGCGGATGCAACAGCGCGGGTGCCCGCAAATAAGCTAAAATAATGTAAGAATTAATTGTAAATTGATTTAGAAATATTTCTTTAAAATAACATACCTTGAATTATCTCTCTAATGAGTATTCGCAAATAGCAGCTAATAAAGATAAGTAGGTAGCGATAATAATTCTGCATAATAAGGTGCAACAATGGATCACGTTCAGATGTTGATTCGTTTGAAATATGAGGACATTATGATACCAATTTCTCACTGAAATGTATAAAAATGTAGGCTTATACAAATTCCCAATATTATAGCCTAGCTGTATTGAATATTTTCTTTATTACGTAAAATATGTTTTACTTTCCCGTGTCCCACATATAGTCTTTGCATGCGTCTTTGGACACTGTGCGTCAAGATTGTTATTAAGATTACATCTATACATATTACTTACTTCTTATATTCCTTAGCCTTCTCCCCCAACATAGCTACATGCTTTTCTACAGTATCCAAATATTTTTCTTTGTATTTCGGAGTAAGGTTGTACAAAATGCCTTCTTTTTCTTCAGCAGCTGATGTCAAGTTCTTTAGCTGAGAGAGTAGAGTGGGGAAGGAAACTGCAAGATTCTGAGTTTGCAACAGATCAATGCGGGTTTGTTCAGTTAGATTGTGTGTTGAGAGCTTTGATATGTCCTGTGAATAAAAAATAAGGTTATTTTAGGTATTAAAATGACTATTACGAAATGTACCAAGAAATTTCGATAATTTCTATTAAAATAATCAGTTAATCGTTTTCGTTGTAAAATAATATTTGTAAACTATTTCTATATATAGAATTACAAAATCAGTGCTGATTTATCATAAAATAAAATAGCATATACATCCACAAACTTACATCTAACACCAATCGACATCGCAGTCCAAAATCTTTTACGTTGGCCAATTTGGGAGTAACAGTCTTCTTGACCTCAGCAAAAGTATCACTTGCACTCCACACGGTGTCAGCTAGGTGAGGGAGATCCTCTGCCTTTCTTTCCCACTCTTCAAGACCAGATTGCAGCTTACGTAGACGCTTTATCACATCATCTATACGATATTTGTATTCGTGGACAGAAGTGGATTGAAGGTTTGCCTGTAAATTTATAACACATATGAATTACTTTTAAATGTCACAAAATATAATGTTATTTTTCTTAAGAATATTTACTTCAATTCATAATTAACCATGCATAATTCATAATCAACGAGATCCGTAATGGCTAACAATCAACGTACGAATAAAAATAAATTTAACAAATAAAACATCACAAGAAATAATACTTACAGAATCCGACACATCAGTTACTCCAGTAATATAATCAATAAGACTTATCTCTTTAATTTCTTTCAGTAAATGTCTCGCTTCTTTTAAAGCTCTATGGGCACTTAAATGTTTCTCGCCCCTAGCGAATTCATCTAACTTTTCTACTTGTTCTGCTAAAATCCTTTTCTCTTTTGAAACTTTTTCTAAACCAGTTGCACTTTCCAAGCTTAACGATAAAGCTTCATTCTCTCTTCTAAGAGCATCCTCTTTTAGTTTGTTGGCGTTAGTAAATATATTATGTTCTGTTTCTTCTAGTTTAGCAATATAAATATCTAGATTTTTTGAATTTTGAATAGATTTCTTTACGTTTTGTAGAGTTCTGTGTAATTTGGTGGCGTTATCTGAAAACTCTTTCAATACTGGGAAAGGTTGTGGGATCCGAGTTAGTTCAGTTAAATCTGCTTTTGAGTTCATTTCAGCTGTTAAATCTTCGATCGAATCCAATAATGTTTGTGTGCAGTTGTCACAGCCTAAAGTAAAAAATAAACTATTGTAATTAAAATATGAAATAAGATAAGTAAATCAGTTTAAAAGCTACTCTTAGTTGTTATTATTTTTTTCAAATGTGGTTCGTTGGTTTGGTTTTTTTAAATCAACATTGGCTCGCTTAAATGCTAGAGTCATAAATACAATAGAGAATTAGTAGGTGTGTAATGAGAAAAAAAATACAAATATGATTCTTTCAGTTAAATATTAATAGTATAGCAGTCAAAAATCATCAAAATATGTATAATTTAAGATAAAACAATAAAAAAAACAAATGGACAATATCGTTTAATATTAAGAAATATAACAACAAAACTTACGTTTACATCCATCATCATCCAAATAGTGCCTTGGCTTAACACAAAGTTGGCACCGATCACCAGTAGCGTGGGGTGCGCACGCGCACTTAGGAGAACAGCGAGGTGACAGAGAACCGCGCGTATCACACCCACAAGGTTCGCACACACCAGCGACGCGCTTCCAGCCTACTGCACAAGTACCACACTGTGGTCCTGCGTAGCCTGTTGTAAAAATAACAACTTGATTGTATTCAACTTAGACATATGTCAACACAAGTAGGTTCAAATCCTGTTACGAGCGAAATACAGGAGAACGTGAAGATATAATAGATTAGCTTATATTACAACCAAAATAAGCTAAAAGATTTTTTTTTAAATTGTCTTCGTAAATAGTGTATTGAATATGTAGTATTTTAATTATCATAACGTACCTGGCTTGCAATAACATTGTAGGCGACCATGCGCCACACCACAGGCCACCGCGTGGGAGGCGTCGCGTGTAGGACAGGGGCATGGCTCGCAACCGTCATCGGCATTCCCGTAGTAACCTTCAGCGCAACGCTCGCAATGTGGACCAGCCGTGTTGCGTGTGCAGTTCTGTTTGTAAGATATTGATAGTTGATCTTTAAGATATTATTTTATTGGATAGTAAAAAAATATGAGAACAGCTGATGAAAATTAAATGTAGTAGTTCTTTTTTTAAATCTTCACGCTTTATCTCGCACATAGCAGGACAGGCAAAGGGAAGTGCAGGAACCATAGGAACTTAGTGTCAAGACACTCCGTTGCTTAGTGCCTTTTTCCCTTTCCGCCTTTTTCAAAAAATTTTATATAGTAGTATTATCATATTATATATACATAACAGAGTAAAAGCGAGTAAATGCTGCGGTCACTGCATACTTCTTATCATATTATAATAAAATATTATAAATATTGAAATATTTTCAATATAAAAATTTCTTAAAATCAGACTAACGTAAATAATTCTATATAGTGCTTATTTCATACCAAACAATGTCCAGTTTGCGGATGACAAGCTTCCGCTCGTCCATTACAATCACATGGTCTGGACTTCTCCACATCTATCACGATGGTTCCGGCGACGTGGTGGACCCTTGGAGGCGAAGGTGGTATCCAGAAACCTGCAGCAGGCCGATGGCAGGATGGCGCATCGTACCCTCGGGGACAAAGACAACGCTCCACTCCTAACGCAGGAGCTCCGCGCGATAGACCAGCTATTGCTGTCTCTAACGTCACGTTTAGTAGTCTATGTATATAGAGATAGAATAGATTTTATTTATTTTATATTTTTATGTTTGTGTAAGTAAAAGATATTATATTATGTCGGTTTCACTATGTTTTTGACCACTATGAAGTCATTAATCGTTACCACTTCTCCCTATGCAATATACGGAAATATGTGAAGACATATGTAATATTTCGTATGAGATGTTCTATATATACATTAAATTATAGTTCATTTATACTCACAGCACATGCATAGGTTCGTTATAGACAGGTGCTCGTGTTGAAAGTCGTAGTAGCAATCGCCTCACATCAAGTAGGCCTAACATCAGTTCACCACGGGACGCCCCCCTCAACCTGCCGCCCGCGTTGCGCCCGCGCACCTCCCATAGTGATTCGTGAAGGTATACCGCGTGTGAACCATTTACAGCTGGTATACGCTACAAAATTGTATATATTTTTAGTATTTTAGATGGATACGCCTATGATATCTGAATTAAAAAACATAGTCACGGGGCTACTTGAGATATTCAAAAATATGCTATGAACGTTAATTTTTTGTCCACGAAATTCTTGTAATTAAATCCTAATCAAACATATTTCTATAATTTCAAAGTACTATTTATATACTTTAAATGACAAAAATATTATAAATTATTTAAAAATATTTATGGCTAAATATAGAAATTAAGGATGAATTTGTATGTAAAAAATTATAAGCAAAATTCTATAAAACACTTATAAAAAAACATGGATCCTAGTTATGCTACGTAAAATATTTGAAATAAATGTTTAATTTCATAGCAAAACAAATAAAACAGTACTAACTTCATAATAATCCAGCACGATATTATTTCCATGGATGCTAACTAGGGGGAATCGACTCATCACATGTTGGGGTAGAGGTTCACCGCCTTCTTCCTCTACTCTAAATCTAAGAGCACCCCCATAGGATAGAACATGGTCACCAAGGAATAGTTCACCTAGTTCAGCGTATATGGGCACAGGAGGCCATGGCACGAGGATAGTCCCTTCTTGTATACTGGTGCGGACAGAGAAGAACTCTTGTTCGGTCTGGAAGAAATCGTTATGAATTTAAGATCTTAAATTCTTTATTTATGTGTCTAAAAATATTGCATTTTTTATTTTTATCAGCTAGATGGTCACACACCTGAGATCACACCTGAGAGTGTGAAACAAAAATTTGTTGCATATCTACCAGACGAGGCACATAATTCCAATTTGGGACTTTATCAGCAAGTGGTGAAACCGGCCCTTAGTAATATATGACTAAACAACCTATATATTATCTTGACTTTAGGCCACCATACAAATAGATGGAATACAGAGATGAATAAGTAAACATTTTTTTTTCTTTTTTATCATGATTTTTATTGAATATATAGTTTAAGCCAACATGTAAATAGATCAATGTGAGCTTCATAAGATATATGTATATAAATGTACACCAAAAATATAATACTGACCTTAGAATTACTGTCACCTCTTAATAATTTCAAATGTAGAGGCGTAGCGGCATGCAACGCTGCGCGGGTGACCGACGCTTGCGTGCACTTTGCACTTCGTCCGAAACAAAAGCAAGCGGTGCATCCCACGGGATTGATGTCCGAGAGGCCGAACGTACCATCAAGGCAAGTGTCGCATTTCTCACCTACCACGTTTTCCTGTTGACATTTTGTACAATTTATAACTATTAAAAGCAGAGTGAATTTAAATATCTTAAATACAGTGTTAATAAATATATTTAATAAGATAAATAAAAATATTGGATCTTATAATCAATTTTAATTGATTGTTATATTAGTTTTTTTGAGCTTCCCAGTGAACCCCTGCTAGCAGGGAATGCGGAGTTCCCCAATTTCTGTCTTTCATGTGGCGGCTCAATGTCAAGGTTTATCTTGTTTGCAGAGTAAAAAAATTAAAACAATTCATTGTCTGCGAGTGGAAGTCGAAATCATAAAATACCGCGTTCTTAAGCAGACGCCGTGCCTTTGCGTCACAAGGATCCCAATTTATTAAACTTTCCATATTTATTTATCTAATAACTTACTAGTTGGATTATTAATCAAATAAGATTTTATTTCAAATTTACTATACTTTAAGACAAAGGTTATATACTTTAAGACAAAATATTAAATATTTTATAGAGAAATTTTAACCTAAGCTTATGTTCCAGTTCGGGATAAGGCTTGACTACATCAATTTATTTTTACTTATTGCAGAATAATAAGGACCGTCGTGGAGCAGACGCGTAACGTCTGCCTATAACGCGATGGTTTCTGGGTTCGATTCCCAGTAGGGAAAGATGGATTTTTCTATTTCCATTTTCTTCGCTCTGGCACCTAGGCAAAGCGCGGCGTTGAGTTCCGCCACTCAACACACAATGCCTCGAAAAAAGGCGGACACGAGGACGGAGAAAGCAGGGACTAAGCAACGGAGTGTCTTAACACAAGGTTACAACTAAAAAAAATCCGTAAAGCTAAAAAAAAAAGAATAATACTGTAAAAAAATATTATCAAAAATCATACCTTACAAGGACATTCTCCCCTCTCATTACAGGCGCACACTCCTCTCTCACAACCCTTAGATCCGGCCAGCGAGCATCCACAAGGCCTGCACTTAGGTCCGAAGAAGCCAACAGCGCACGTGGTACAGTCGCGTCCAGTCCAACCATGTCGACATTGACACTGGCCGCTCACCGCGTCACAGCTGTCTGGGATATTATACTGTTTTTTGTTTTGTTTTTCTATTTTTTTTTTTAAATAATTCACTTGTACTTAAGTCAGTGTTAATGACAATAATCCTGTGCTAAGATTTTACTAAATATTTTTAGTGAGTGCAACACTAGGTCGTAATTTGTATAACAAGATTGAGGAAACGTTTATTATATAGTCTAAAATATGGCACGAGTATTTGTACTTTATATTACTATGTATATTTTATATAAAATATTCGACTTTTTCATGTATTTAATATTACAATTTCTTCCCAATTTATTACACACACAAATCTTCACGCTCTATCCCTAGCGGGGTAGTCAGAGAGAACAGAGCGCCAAAAACGGCCCCGCAGCGCCAAAAGCAGCTCCTATATACATCTTTCGCCTCGTCCACTGTCATTAACCTCTTCATACATGCTCTCCCAGGAGTCCTCATGTTTTTTACGTGACCTTCCTCCAATATCTTCGATACTGTGTTTTCGAAGGTCAACCGGAGTCTCCCCTTACAATTTAACCATAGCATAATAAATAAATTTGAAACAAATAATTTGGCAAAAAATTTAGCTGAAATCATTCAATTTCTATCAGCCAAATCGGTGCTAACCAGATAGAGCCCCAGGTCCACACGAGCACGGTCTACATCCAAGAGCTCTGCCCCAATACCCTCGTGCACACTGCTGACATCCGGCTCCTCGTGTCCGAGCAGGACACACACAACGACCAGTTATGGGGGAACACACCCGACCGTCTGAGCAAATTGGGCAAGCTGAAAAAAGAAGATACTGTTAAAAGTAGTTCATTTATTCTGTTAAAAGTAGTTCTTAATATTTGTGATGATTTAATTTATCCACTGAATGCTTCATATTTTTAACTCTAAATATATAATATATTTTGCTTAATTATAATGTATTTTGAATATTATTTTAAATTTCACGTTGCATCCAGCTCTAAGAACCTGCTCTCCAAATCCTGCCTAAATATAGCACACTGCACGTTTATTAGCGGAACTTAACGCTGTTTTTTTACCAGAGAGGGAATCCCGATTGACAGATCTATGACAGCCACGTAAAGTCAGTAATAATGTTTCAATTGTTTTAAAGAAAAAGAACATTGATATTACTTTTCTTCCACGTTTCAAAATGAAACTAATATTAGTAAAATATACATATACAAACGTTGTAAGTTTGTTACATTTATTTTGTTTTGTCTTCACGTTTTACCCCACTTTGGCAAGGTAGGCAGAGGAAACTGCAGGTTCCCAGCTTTTGTTTTAATTTATTAATAATAACCTTTTAGAATTACACTAATAGAGTATTAGTGTAATACTAAAAGATTATTATAACCAAGTTAGTGTAAGTTGCCAATATCGCTCAGTCTAAATAATGAACGTGATTTATTATTAATGTACGAGTATATTGTTGTTGTATTGGATACATCAGTCATTAGTGTCCCTGATCATTATTTTATGATACATTATATTTACAACACATTGGTTAGAGATTGTTTGTTACAATGAAATATAGAGTATTAAGCTAGGACATTCGTGATGGATATACTTCAAATTCTATTTATTTTAAGGTCAGAAACGATTGATGTCGTGTAATTTTGTTTCAGTATAAAAAACTATAATGACAGTTTGTCGAGACACTCATGTTGAATAATTGTGATAAGATTGTCTATATCAAATTAATTATTTAGCTTCACGCTTTTATCCTGCACATGGCAGGGTAGGCAGAGGGAACTGCAGGGACCGTGGGAACGTAGTGTTAAGACACTCCGTTACTTAGTCCCTGCTTACTCCGTCCCCACTTTCCGCCGTTTTCGAGGCATTGCGTGTTGAGTGGCGGAACTCAACGCCGCGCTTTGCCTTAGTTGCCAGAGCGAAGAGAATGGAAATAGAAAAATCCATCTTCCTCGGCTGGGGATCGAACCCAGAAACCGTCGCGTTAGCCGCGTTACAGGCAGACGTTGCGCCTCTGCGCCACGACGGTCTATATCAAATCAATTATTTAATTTGCGCTGTATTCCGTATTTAGTAAGTAAGAGAGAGTGAATAGGTAAATGAAATAAATCTAGTGTTTAGACACTCCGTACCTCATTCACCGCTTTTTGAGGAAAATCGTAATAATTTATTCTCCCTGAGTACGAATTGAATCTTATATCGTGGAGGTTCTGTGCCACGACGGTCCTCAAATCAATTTTTTTTTTCGTTTTTTTAACTATAATAATTCGCTTATTATGAGACCACTAGAGGAAGATGGATTTTTGGAATCCGCTACTCAATACGCAATTCCTCGAAAAACGCGGGAAGAAGGGGTGGAGAAAGTAGGAACTTAGCAACGGAGTGTCTCAACACTAGAGTCCTATGGTTCCTGCAGTTCTCTCAGTGTACCCTACCATGTGCGGGATAAAGCATGAAGATAAAAAGATAATAATAATTTACTTACGCAAACATCCGTTAGGCCCAAACCCATAGTACCCTGGAAGGCATCTATCACACCTTCTTCCACCGACTCCCACCGAGCACGCACATATTCCGTTGACGGGATCACAGGCGGCTGCGCCCGCGTCGCACTCGCATCGCCTGCAACCTCCCTGCTCTAAACCCCAATAACCTTCCTGGGAGAAAATTAAGGCTGTATAAGGCTCAGAGTAACAGACAAATCTTAACATTAAGACTTTCTACTTGTAAATACAAAGAGTTTAAAAGGAAACTCTATCATAGCATATAGATAGATAGCATTTTGAGCTCAATATATGAGCATATTGTTTACAGGAAGATATTGACACATTGCACCATAATAACATCCATAATTTAAAAATAATTGGCATTTCAACAAAATAACAATTAAAAACAAATAAGCAGAGGCTTAAGCGTCTGCCTGTATACGCGACGGTTTGAGGGTTCGATTCCCACTAGAGGAAGACAGGATTTTTCTAAAGTTCCGCCACCGCCACGTCGTAAAACGCGGAAAGCGGGGACGGAGAAAGCAGGGACTAAGCAACGGAGTGTCTTAACACTTCCACATGGTTCCTGCAGTTCCCTCTGCCTACCCTGCAATATGCGGGATAAAGCGTGAAGCTAAAAAAAAAGAAATAATTAAATGTCATATGTATAAATAACAAGAGGTACGTGATATGTGGAAAATAAAAATAATTATTGCAAATCATAAAATAATTTACGATATTACGACACATCGATTAAAGTTTATTGTAAGATACAGTGCAGTATAACATTAATGGGATATTAATGAGCGAATGACTGACGATGAATGTATTATGATATGAATGAATAATTTATGACTTTTAATGTTAATTTAGAAATATGTACAGATATACTGCTGATGCTTTGAGGCCATCATGGCGCAGTGGCACAGCTTAAGAAAAACAGTCGTCTATTCAATTTCCTCTAGTGAAGACAAATTATTTTTATTTTCTTTTTTCCTTTAATTAAAAGAATACCAAATGCCAACACAACAGTAATTGTATACGATAGAAAAATTATAAACGATAAGTATAAAGCGACGATCAAAATATTATAATTTTATGGGTTCCAGTCTTAGCTTCACGCTTTATTCGCACATGGCAGGGTAGGCAGAGGGAACTGCAGAAACCATACGAACCTAGTATCAAGACACTCCGTCGTGGCGCAGAGGCGTAAGAGTGTAAACACGACAGTTTGAGGGTTCGATTCTCACTCGAGGAAGATGGATTTTTCTATTTCCATTTTCTTCGCTCTGGAAACTAGTTGAGTTTCGCCACTCAACACGCAATGCCTCAAAAAGGTGGAAAGTGAGGACGGAGAAAACAGGAACTAAGCAACGGGTTTTTGTCGTTTATAAATTTTCAAATGAAATTTTTTAACTGAATTATTGATCTAAACGATCAATCGTCGTGTACAATTTGCAGTAGTCTGTGGTCACAGGTATACCCTACCAACTCTACGCTACCTGACCCTACATTAAATAAAAACAAGTTAACTATTTCGATGACATTAAACCAAATTTTTATATATAAGAAAATTTGCGTCTCAGGTCTTATACATATAAGTACATATAGTATTACTAATATGATCAATTTAATTCCCAACATGCTCTCGCTTCCTATATAAATCACTACACGCATACAACAGTCATTCAGAGCCTATCAACTATATGTAAACTATATGCGGGGACCTCCGTAGAAATGTCTCGTTGGCATTTCCTTGAGTGTAACGGTTGCTCTAACGTTAAATTTTATTATTTAAATCGTTAAAGTATTTAGGTTTTACTTTATATATACAACTACAATATGTAATATATGTAAAAAGTCAGTTTTAAAGCAGATATCTTTTAAATGACAACTGTCATAGCTGACATTCTTTAGGTGGCGTGAACTAGACTAACTTTTTTAGGCTTTTGAAAACACGAGAGTCTTACTTAAAAAACCCTTTTAGTTTTTCTCATATAAAATTTGTTAACTTTTATAAATTGTTCTTTTGTCCATTGACCCACAATTATGAAATGATACAGAACCCTCGGTTTGCAAGTATGGCTTGTGCTTAACGGATATTATTAGAAAACGTATAAAAATGTTTTAGAATGTAACAGTATTTGAAGCTGCACGTCAAAATCATAAGTAATCACTAAACCATACCTTACGTACGGACTCGATTCAATAGAATGGGTTCAATTCCCGTTGCATTAATTATTTATTTTTTTTTTACAAATTTTACAAAATATATATTTTAAAATATTAAGTGAGAAGAAAGTAGTACCTTAAAGTTATGCTTTAACGAGATATTTTTTTAACAAATACAATAATATACAATTACATAAAAATACATTCACACTATATTTTCTTCAACAAATATCCCTATATATTGTATTAAAATTTTCTTCAAAACGTTATTTCTCAAGCCAACTTCGACACCTGTTCTATACCTTTGACATATTACCAATCTTCAACATTTGCTTATTTACTAGAGCCAAGTGCAGAGGAGTACACCACCTACTTACACTGTGCAGTCAGTAATTACGTGTTGTTTATTCAAGTAAAAGTACCTCGAACATTCGTACATGAATGCAATGATTCGCGAAAAAGTATTTTTTTCTTTTAAATTTTACAAGACCAGTTGCTTTAAATCGATTAAGAAAACGAAAGGACCTTGTGTAGTTGTTCTATATATCCCACTATAATGTAATATAGTAAGAGTTTGTGAGGATGAAAGTTTGTTGAGGAAGGAAAGCTTCACACTAAAACTACGGAATCGATTTCTATGAAACTTTTTTTTAGTAATACAACTTATAAATAGGAGAAAATGATACCCAAATAATATATGGTTAATTAATTATGATAATAAATAAATAATTTGTAAAATAAATGTAATTTAATTTACTATCAGTAAAATATTAATGTATTTCAAGCGGGAAAAGATACGGGTGGGTCACTAGCTTATGAATAAACAACTTTGGTGCCTTTAATAGATAAATAATAATAAACATGAAAATTGTAAATTTCGTTCTCTCGCGAATCGTGCAGTTAATATAAAAAAATATTAAAATATATTGACGGTATATGTTCTTTTGTTAAAAATATAGACTCGTATCCCGAATACGTCACATGCTTATTCTGAAGTTGCAAGCTGTTATTGAGATAATATTTAATATATTACTTACTTATTAGGTTCTTAGTAATTAAAACTTATTTCTCTTTATATTTAAAGTTTAGACGACTTTATCTTTTTTGTATAAATATCTTCAATTCCCTCACCTCGCACGTATCACACGCCCGCCCAGTGACGTGCGGTCGACATCGACACTGCCCAGTCCGGATGTCACACACGCTGCTCTCAGCGCCTATTGATGAACAGTTGCAGCCTGGAATTAAAGGAATATCTCTTTAGTTACTTTTTAAGTCGAAAGTAATCTCGGTGCAGTAAGTTTTGGACTTTATTTTTGCTTAGAGCTGGATTCAACACTTAAAAAGGTAGGCAGAGAGAAATATAGGTAAGTTAGTGTTAAGAAAGCCAGTTTCCCACTTTCCGCCTTTAGACACAACGTGTCTTGGACGGTGGAGCTTAACGCCGAGCTTTGCCTTGTTACCAAAGTAAGAAAAATCAATATGGTATCCAGTAACGTCGAGTTTACAGGCAGACTCTTGGCTTTGCGACACGACAGTTTTTATGGACTTTTGATATCCTAAATGTATTTATAAATAATTTGATTCGTAAACAGTAACAATAGTTTGATATAGAACAATTAGAATTTGATTTCGTTTTAAATTATCGTGAATTTTAAAACGAAATAATAATATTTTTACGTATATATACCATATATTACGAGATATATAAAGTATACATATATTGATTATGATCGACAGCAATTTCAAAGCAGCAGCTAGCTAAAGCTTGAGGAATGCTGACTTTAATTGTACCTTCTGATATCTGACGGCTTACATCGAGTTTCACAGGCGTCACGTTATCTAAGATATTCAGTTCTGAACTAAGTAGTTGCTAGGGTTTTATCTTTTCGCTAATGTACAAAGCGGGCGCTATTACTTGTGCTTTTACTAATTCAAAGTTAACCCTTCGACGCTAGGTAAAAGAATTGATGTCGTTACAGTATGGTTGGGACATGTCTGTATGTTATGAATGTATTTTGAATCTTATTTTCAATTGCAAATTAATATTAAGGGGTAATTTAAATTTTTCGTCGTAATATTGAATTCGAAATATTTTATTTATGAGTGAGATTTTCTCTCTCTTTATTTAAAATGTTGGTCGGACAAAGACAGTTTATATATACGTATAATAATATTATATTCTAACACTACAGTAAGCTTGCATGCATATTTGTGCTAAAATCGATTAAATCTAATTCTACCTAAGTGTTTCTTTTATTTTTACAATTATTAATACATTACCACGTATGAAGGCTATAGCCGTCTAATCTTTGACGATGTTGGCAACGGCCTTAGATGGAAAAAGAAAATATGGTAGCAAAATGTGATAATTTTTATTTCGAAACATACAACTTACAATCAATTTAATTTAATTTTATTTAATTTTTCTAAGCACAATTGTCAAATTAAATACATATGAAATAATTTGTAAATTAAGTGAAGATGCGAAACATTTTAGGGTTAATATACATAAGATAAAATTATTCCGTATTTCTAATTAACTTAGAGGTAAGCTTTAAACTAAATCAATGTTAAATACCTTTTAGAACTACCAATAGCAATGTAATAAAATGTGTAGCAGTTATTACTTGTTAACTTGTTCTTAACGATATTAAACAACGTTCGCCGATACTCTACTTTGATATAAATATGCGGTGGATATTAATTAAATTCCTAATTATAACAAAATTTTAGGTAGATTTTATGTCTTCACGCTTTATCCCGCACATGGCGGGTAAACAGAGGGAAGTGTAGGAACCAATAGGAACCTAGAGTTAAGACATTTCGTTACTTAGCCTCTGCTCTCTCCATCCCTATTTTCCGCCTTTTGAAGGCATTGCGCGTTGAGTGGCCGAAGTCAACGTCACGATTTGCCTAGTTACCAGACCGAAGAAAATGGAAATAGAAAATTCCATCCTCCCTGAGTGGGCTACGCGATGCCTCTGTGCCACGACGGTGCGAACGATACGTAGATGTAATGTATAAAAACTTTTTTAAATTTTTTTTGATTTTTGAAGTGTTAATCCACACTGAGAATAGAACAAATACTTAAAGAAAAGATATAAAAATTTGAACGCAGTGAGACTCGAACCGCGACCTTTTGCAAATCGTGCAAGCGCTCTGACCAATGAGCCATGCGTTCTTTAACACGTTGCGTCGCTGCTAATAACGAAATAAGTACACAAATAAAGAAATAAAAAAATATATATGTAGGTTTCATACATTTGGTACGCTTATTACGGACTGCTTGGTGCGCTGAATAGAAACATAATATATTTTATAAAACAATGAGGTTCTAGCTCCAAACAAAATAAACCAAAAAGTTATTTTTTACGTTTAAAATGTCATTAGTGTCATATTACTTAGTCGTTAAGTTTTTTTAAAGAAATAAAATTGTATAAATACCTAACACTTGTCAATACTATAACTTGTTATTCTACACGAAGAAAAATACTTTTAGGGAAACATATAGAAATTTGAACGAAGCAGGATTTGAACCCGCACCTTTCGGAAACTGTATTAAGTAATAAAATCCAAAATGTTTTGAAAATAAGATTTTCTCAATTCAAATGGTTATTCATTGTAATAACCATTTTAGTGGAAATTTGTAAACAACTCCCTAAAGAGATGCTGACAACATTAATAAGCATATATGAATGTTTCCACAGCTTAATTGATGAGAACGTATGGCTTAGTCAAAACGGGATCAAATCCCATAAGTTTGAAATTTATATAAGTTTTTCTAAAATTTCTTTCACATATACCTACTATTTGTTAATTTTCACAATTATTTTACATTTTGCAATGTACTTTATGAAATGAAATAATGTAATCTTAAAATATTTTGGCATATTAAACTATATGAAGTAATAGAATGTTTTATAGCAATGTTTGATTTAGCTAGTTTCATAGTTTCTTTACAATGAGAGATGACGAAATCTTAATATTAAATAAATTTTATTTATAAAATTTTTTAGCTATTTAAGTCAAAAATTATTAAAATATAGAATTGTTTAGAAAGCAGTTATATCTAATAACAGGAATAGAGTACACTGTAACTATGGAACGTGTTCCTAAGTTAACAAAAAAAGCTGAATAGTTTTCTGGTATCATAAGGCATGTCGAATACATTCTATTCCCCTTAACCCCATTTTTGAGGCACAGTTAACTACCGTAACTAAATATCGCATAATTTAAATATAATCCCTTCTCCGAGTTCAAACTAAAGTCACAAACGATGTGCATTCTATATAACGATGCATAATTGTTCTATGACGACCTCAAACTTAAACGTATTACAAAACAACATTTACAAATAATTGCACAATCATCTATAAATTGTGCAACAGTTCAGAAATAGTGACCCAAATCTTAGACCCGGTGCAGTGTTATCAACTCGGTGTAGACTCGGTGTTGACGCAAGACGTGCCATTTACAAGCGAGACAGGACGGCGGCTGACCTCTTTGAGATATATATATATATATATATATATATATATATATATATATATATATATATATATATATATATATATATATATATATATATATATATATATATATATATATATATATATATATATATATATATATATATATATATATATATATATATATATATATATATATATATATATATATATATATATATATATATATATATACCTATAAATATAGAGATAAACGATTTGGTTACTATTTTATAGTTATATATTTTTTTTTTTCAAAAAATAAACCGAGGGAAGCTAAACACGTAAAAAGTTGAAAATGTATTTCACTTCCCCGCAAGACTCATTTGTGTATCTCGCCAGATGCGGGAAACAGCGTGTTAAAAATTGTACTTTAATCATTACTTCTATAGCAATCGTCATGTATCTGTCGAGAACAGTTATCGTACAACAATATTAGTTGGACAAAACAGTAATTACAAAACTTAATTATACTCTCTAAATAACGCACAGCAAGCTCGCTTTGTTCTGTTGCTTGTAAGCTTTGATCCGTCAATCTTGTTTCCGTTGAGCTAATAATAGTGTAGCTTGTATGCTTGTATATACAAGTATATATATGGACTGAGGATAAGAAAAATAACTTAAACAAAAAAATATAAAAACTAGAACGCAGCGGGATTTGATTCCGCGTCCTCTTACGAACCGTGCAAGCGCTCTCACCACTGAGCCATGCGTTCTTCATCACTCTGTGCCGAAATTCTTATATGCTTTATACAACTTCTTTCGTTGTTAGCATTTGTATGTTTTTTTTTATGTGCAATTTTTTATGTTTTCTTTAAGTAACCCTCATAATTGTTATACAATTCCTACATCCTAAAGTTGCTTGGAAAATATTGCTTTAAGCGATAAGGTCGCTTTGTTGTGCTTTTATTAAGGTGTTGCTTTGTCCGCATGAACTATCGATTATGTTGTTAGTTAGCTTAACTTTGTAAATGAGATTTTTTTTTATATTATTTTATATCGATGATTTGTCGATTTATATATATTTATTTATTTATTTCTATAGTATATAATAAACAATATATTATTGTAATGAATTCCAGTTCTTTAACAAGAAAATCAGTTTATTCGCGTTCTTTGAAATTGTTTTGGAAATTCGACGTTTTGAACACTTTGCAGTAGTCCGTGGTAACGGGTGGACTGAGGTACCATTCGTTTGTCTGTTGATATAATTATTATATCACTTCCAAACTATCGCTTATGGTTTCTTTGTTACTTGTAAATTACGAGTAAATAAGTATATTTAAAATTAAGTTGGTAAACGCGACGGTTTGTGAGTTCGAGTCACACTCGGGAAAGATGGATTTTTCATTTCCATTTTCTTCGCTCTGGCACAACTAGGCAAAGCGCGGCGTTGAGTTTCGGCACTCAACACTCAATGCCGCGAACATAGGCGAAAAGCGGGGATTGGAGTGTATTAACACTAGGTTTCAATGGTTCCTGCGCTTCCCTCTGCCTACCTTACTATTTGCGGGATAAATTTATTTCATCGTGGCACAGTGGAAGTAGTTAAAGGGAAACGCTTTGGTCGTAGGTTTAATTTTTGTTGCAGGTATACGAAAAACAAAACGCGATTTTAAGTTGCGAATGAATGCGAACAGTTCAAAATTGCACCCTGTAAGTTTATTAAGCTTAGGTTTTCATTGCTTTATCTCATCAATAAGCCATAAACGTCTTTGGCCAGTTAGTAAAGGAATGGGAAAGCAAAATTTAGCAACTTTTGGTTTCTATTATTCACTTAGCTCTTTCGTACCAAGTAGTGGAACTCAACGAGATATTTCGTACTGAGTACCGGAACTCAACGCCGTAGCTTACGTTCTTATCAGAGCCAGGATTGAACTTGTAACTATACCTCTAATCTACAATGGTCCCTATTGTAACCTAATCCCACTATTGTATACACAGAAAATTAGTAATTGTCACAGTAAATTGTAACAAAATATATTTAATCTATGTTTATTACAAAATAATCGAGAAATCGAGAGAAATACCTTTATAAGGTGTGCAGTGGAAATAATTTAGTAAAATTAAACTGTCACATTACCATTCGATAAATTCTCAAAGCTACTGCTATACGAACTATGGAGCAATTAGAGATAGAATTATTCCTTTAATTTAATTTATTATATTTAAAATGTGAAATTTGAATTTATTAAAACACCGTATATCTTTGAGGCCTCTAATGGGAAGGATTGAACCCCCACCGGTTCAATCTCTATTGGGGAAAAAGACGATTTTATTCTTTTTATTGCATATATATATATATATATATATATATATATATATATATATATATATATATATATATATATATATATATATATAAATTGTGAAATTTGAATTTATTAAAACACCGTATATCTTTGAGGCCTCTAATGGGAAGGATTGAACCCCCACCGGTTCAATCTCTATTGGGGAAAAAGACGATTTTATTCTTTTTATTGCATATATATATATATATATATATATATATATATATATATATATATATATATATATATATATATATATATATATATATATATATATATATATATATATATATATATATATATATATATATATATATATATATATATATATATATATATATATATATATATAATTCGCAAAGGAACCAGTTTCCATACAACCTACTTACTAGTAAATCATTCAATTAGACTGAATTAGTTTTCAGTATAAATAGCCTAAGCATAATTTACATCTTAGACTGTTATGAATCATAGCGTTAAATATTTATATATCTTCTACTGTTTATTTGTGAATTGAATATATCTCAAATTTGTTTTAAATATTTCATATGATTTATGCCAACGATGAGTATATGTAGGCTTAAATTTGTTAGGGGGAACATTAAAAAAATATTTATTCATTCATTCAGAAACCGTGGGAACCTAGTAATAAGACACTTCGTTCTCCACATTTCGCATCGGCATTGCGTGTTGTGTGGCATAACTCAACACCGTGATTAAAATAATATATTTTTCATCAATGTAAGCTATTGAAGAAGCAATGACGAGAAAGTGAAGAGCAGAGTAAAAAGTCACTAAACTTCTCTGCCTTCTTCAATAGTAAAAGTGGCATTTAATTTTACTTAGTATAAATATGATATTAAAGGAATTACAAGGTTTGCTATTTTAATAGCAATGAAAAATAAGGCCTGCAACACATGTATGCATAATAATAGTACAGGCGCCCATAATTAGCTTTTACGGGAACTACGTACCTACAATTATTTAAATGCACTTTGATACGACGCGTATGCGAGTTATACGAAGATGTATAATAATATATATATATATATATATATATATATATATATATATATATATATATATATATATATATATATATATATATATATATATATATATATATATATATATATATATATATATATATGGAGAGCGTAGAGTCTTACCTTGTGGTGTGAGAAATCGGATAGAGATGCAAAATCAAATAGCATTAATAATAAATATAAGAGAAAATTTATAGTATGAGGACCGTCGTGGCGCAAAGGTGCAACATCTGTCTGTAAACGCGACGGCTTGTAGGTTCAATTCCTACTCGGGGAAGGTAGCGTATTTAATTTTATTTAGTAGCTTCACGTTTTTTCCCGCATACAACAGAGAACGCAGAAGGAATCACAGGAACTTAGTGTTAAGTCACTCCGTCATTTTCGCTGCTTTTAAGGCATCGCATGAGTGGCGGAACTTAACGCCGCACTTGGACTAGGTACCAAAACGAAGAAAATGGAAATGAAAAATCCATTCTTCTCGAGTAGTTTATTTCATTTCCATATGGTCTGGCAACCAGGCAAGATCGGCGTTGAGTTCCGCCACTTATCATGTAATGCGTCGAAAGGCATTGCGGGGGAACGGAGTGAAAAATTAGTGAGAGAGTAGTAGAGTGTGTCACAAATTACTATACTAATAAAAATTTTGAAAGCTATCGTTGTAAGTATACATTTATTTATATATTTGTTCTTATAAAATTTATGCACAATTACGTCATCTTTAAGGCGAGGCGTTTTAGATAAAATTTGTATCATAAAATGTTGTGTTTACAACAATTTAGTTCACGAGTTACGACCAGATAATACGGACTTAACTCGATCACATAAACAGATTCAACGCTAGATATTCAAAATGCATCAATATTACTAGATAGGTCATTTAGATGGTTATTTTTTGTTAGAAAAAGAGCATTTAGGTCATTTTATTAGGCACAAAATATATATAGAATTAAAGAAGTAGGTTAGTTTTAGTTAAGTAACCTTTTCAAGTAAGTGACCCTTTTTAATTTCTATTATTTTATATACAAATAAGGCATTGCTAATACCTATGGTATGTTAAAAGTTTTCAATATTCGGAAAATTTTTAATATACAAGTATTGTTAAATAAAAAAATATGTTACCAAGACGTTACAATATAGTCCACATAATTGTAACGACTTGGTATATCTTTTTATAGCTTCACGCTTTATCCCGCACGTAGCAGGCTAGGCAGAGGGAACTGCAGGAACGATAAAAACACTAGGTTTTTAGGTTAGACACATATACGGTCTTTTATGCTTTATGTTAACAACGTTGGGTTGTTAATACCAATGTTATTAATTAAACCGAGAATTCCAACTGTAAATGTTATAAAAAATTCTTTCTTTTGTTTCTTTCTTTATATATATATATATATATATATATATATATATATATATATATATATATATATATATATATATATATATATATATATATATATATATATATATATATATATATATATATATATATATATATATATATATATATATATATATATATATATATATATATATATGTTTAAGGTATCTCTGTATCCTGTACTACTCAAGAAGCCTAAAATTAAGACATTCTTCATTCGTTCTGTTTTTCGCCTCTCATAAATACACCTAATTAAATTTCCCCAAAATACAATAGATAATAATTGATTCATTCATTCATTTATATACATTTATTCTAATAAATCGAACTCACAACCTCAGTTCTAAATCACACACGCCCCAATCCGTCACGATGGCAATAAAACTTGTGCGGTACGTAATGTTCGAAGCGAACTTTGATGTACGGCGGTTGAGAACTAGGCCAAGTAGTAAATGTACCTTTTATTTATAGTATTCTGTCTGGAATTGCTGCGTATAGGAAATTTACTATGGGATTGTGCTTTTATATTTGTACTGATACTTGACTGTTTATTTTTTGTTTTTGGAGTTCCGCATGTCAATAAGAAAACAGACTTATTATAAAATCAATTTGTCGGTCAATTTCTTGAAGTATCTAGCTGATTCAATATAAAATATCTAAATTTTATAGTTCCTTGAACATCAAAAAAAAAATGAAAAAATATATCTACGTCAACGCACTCAAACGTTAACGAAAAATATAATCGTTTATGCCTTATGTTTGCATTTTATAATTTTCCGCTTCTCCACTTCGACGAGCCTTAACCTAGCTTACTTAGCCTTATGGCTGATTTGGAAGTAATCGCTGCATATGGATAAACATAATTTAGTAGGGCCAATAATTTAGTCTTAGTCTGGATGGCTCTATGATAAAAGGAGTTCTCCACTTCAGATACGATCAGATCTAGGTTACGAATTTAAAACTCGTATTTAGAGTATTAATTCAAATTCACCATAACACACATATATATATATATATATATATATATATATATATATATATATATATATATATATATATATATATATATATATATATATATATATATATATATATATATATATATATATATATATATATATATATATATATATATATATATATATATATATATATATATATATATATATATATATATATATATATATATATATATATATATATATATATATATATATATATATATATATATATATATCTGCTAAGATAAATAGGGTAGGCATTTATTCATGATGTATAATTCAGTGTTATCCATTATTTTATAACCACATTTCATAATCAAAGTTGTAAAGCAAAAAGCTTTAATATAAATAAATAAACGTAAAAATGTAAATTTTTTATAGTATTATAATTGTTACGACTTTCGAAATTTTAGCGCAGACGAAGTAGTTGATAAGTTTCAAGGTATTACATATTCGCTCTAAAGTTTCAAATCGTTGTTATGTTACGTAAATGTGGATGCATTGTAAGAGCCACTTTGCCTTTGGACTGATACAACTGTAAGGTTTCGAATCATAAAGAAGTAGAGTTATTGCTTTAAGCTTCTGACACGTCGTCGCACGTCATCTTTTCTTTGTTATTTATCTTATAACTTAGTAAAGCTTTTTATAGTGTTATTATGTAATACATATATTTAAGTATATTGTATTTTGTTACATATACTATGTATGTATATATGTATATATTATAGTTTGCGTGTCCTATAAGGTAGCTCACAATTATATTTTCATATAGAAATCTCTTTACGGCTAGAAATAAAAAAAAACAAGTAAACGATCAAAAGTCTATTGTAGTAAAAAGTAATTAATCTAATTGATTACATATAGATTGTGAAGAAATGAAAATAAAAAAAAACAAATTACCTTGAGTGGGAATTGGACCCTCAAATCATCACGTATACAGGCGGATGTTACGTAGTTAAATATAACAACAAAGCGACGGTTGTGGATTCGATTCTCATTCGCGAAATTGAATTATATTTATTTATCCACTCTTAAAACGATCTTCCGTCAATTAACACGCAATATTTTTAAAACTAACCAAAAATAACAAATATACCCTAGCTATATATTTATGCGGGATAAAGCGTGAAGCTAAGAAAATAGAGAGATTCCCATGCCATTTAAACATTACGCAAATATTTGCACGCGATTCGTTATCTGTAAAGTGGCGGCGCGGGCGCACTCAAACGACGTGTTAATTGTACGCGCTCTAATCCACTCACCGCTGACCCCGGGGTCAGATTAAAGTGGTCACTTTCAAGTAAGGTCTTTATGCATTTCCCATGCAATATGTATCTAGTGAACTATTGTTTTAGAAAAAGTGGAGTGGTACAATATTTGGATAGTTCGACGAAAGCTGTGAGTTCGATTTCCATGAGGAATGAGTCATTTTTCATTTCCGATCTCCGGTAGACTAACGGTGGCGTTGAGTTCTGCTATTACTTTTACGCAATGTCTTAAAATTTTAATTTTTCAATTAATAACAAATAGAAATTCAAAGTGAATGTCTAAATTCAGAATCACTAAAAGCAACCGAACTAGTACACTAACTGAAGCTTTATATATCGTCTGTCAAATCCGTCCATTTCTGTAAAACAACGTGTTATTTGTAACACTAAAGCCTGTTGCCTCACGTTTTACTTAAAATGGTCACTTCTAGTTAAGTCTTGCAGTAATGAAAGTGAATTATTTTACTCAAGCATAATATATGTATGTGTATATTTTTAAGTGGGTTAGTATATATACTAGCGAGTGTACGAGAAATAGACTATAGTCCGTAATATAATTTTGTGGACTGTAAATTATGAAAATCAATCAATCACTTTAGTTATACATTTTCTAAAGATTTCAGGTTTCTACGCTATATAAGTATAGATAGATGGTTGATATGTAAGCTAGCTCTTCGTAGCTGCTTTCCTGTTAGACGATTGCAGATCTGACTCCATAAACAAAGCGCAGCGCTAAATTCCGCTTATTACATTGCAATATCTCCAAATTTATACAGAAAGCGGTGAACGGAGCTTTACACAAATCTCTATACACCCTAAATTCTGCTATAAGCAAGATGGAATCACCTACACATTTTTTTATTTTCTACATCTATATCACAAATTGGCTTAGCATACTGTGAACCTTAGTTTACTATTAAATTTCCAAGTAACCGGCTGTGCCACTTAGCGCCTTCTGTTAGCAATCTTCATTGATACGGTAACGACTGAATTCTGAATATCAATTGCTGCTCGGCCGCTACCAATGAAACTGTATAATTTAAAGTCTAGATTTAAATTTGTTTCATCGTAACTGATGTTGTGTTCTAGCAATTGTCTTGTTGAAATGTTTGCTTGTTAATATTGACACACATACACGCATATATATATATATATATATATATATATATATATATATATATATATATATATATATATATATATATATATATATATATATATATATATATATATATATATATATATATATATATATATATATATATATATACATATACATATATGTATATATATATATATATATATATATATATATATATATATATATATATATATATATATATATATATATATATATATATATATATATATATATATATATATATATATATATATATATATATATATATATATATATATATATATATATATATGTATATATATATATATATATATATATATATATATATATATATATATATATATATATATATATATATATATATATATATATATATATATATATATATATATATATATATATATATATATATATATATATATATATATACGTAACTGTATACGTGAATTTTAGAATTTACTGAATAAAATTTGTTTATATGTATTTACAAACTTATTAGATTTTTAGTTATTATGAATTTTGAATGTACTATTACAGAATCCTTATCATATTATTGTATTTTAGTATGAGCGTAAGCGAATGAAATATTGAATTCTTTTTTATATTCTTCATAAGTAAGGGAATGATGTCTATGCATACATTAAGACAGCTCTAGACAAAAATATATAGTGGAAGTAGTACTAGAAATATTAAGAATCAATAAAGTTTTTTATAAATCTTCTATACAGAATAGAATATTTCGCTTGTTAACATAAAAAAATAACTTTAAAAAAACAACGCGTTGACCTAATTGTTATACTATTGTTAAAAAATATTATTAAAAGAATTTGACTGTTAGTTGACGCAGAGGATAGGACGGAACCAATGTTTAGGGTGCTATATATATGTATATATATATATATATATATATATATATATATATATATATATATATATATATATATATATATATATATATATATATATATATATATATATATATATATATATATATATATATATATATATATATATATATATATATATATATATATATATATATATATATATATATATATATATATATATATATATATATATATATATATATATATATATATATATATATATATATATATATATATATATATATATATATATATATATATATATATATATATATATATATATATATATATATATATATATACATATATATAGCACCCTAAAGATTGGTTCCGTCCTATCCTCTGCGTCAACTAACAGTCAAATTCTTTTAATAATATTTTTTAACAATAGTATAACAATTAGGTCAACGCGTTGTTTTTTTAAAGTTATTTTTTTATGTTAACAAGCGAAATATTCTATTCTGTATAGAAGATTTATAAAAAACTTTATTGATTCTTAATATTTCTAGTACTACTTCCACTATATATTTTTGTCTAGAGCTGTCTTAATGTATGCATAGACATCATTCCCTTACTTATGAAGAATATAAAAAAGAATTCAATATTTCATTCGCTTACGCTCATACTAAAATACAATAATATGATAAGGATTCTGTAATAGTACATTCAAAATTCATAATAACTAAAAATCTAATAAGTTTGTAAATACATATAAACAAATTTTATTCAGTAAATTCTAAAATTCACGTATACAGTTACGCCATGGGAACCTTAAAGGTTGTTCTTCACGCTGACACTACGTGCGTGACAAATGTCATTACGATTGATACAGCATGAGACAAGATGAAAAGCGACTTTAGTATTATGGAAGATTAATAGCTGCACGAATCTATTGCGCATACTTGGTGAGGTAAAAAACCCTATTTTATGGACACCTTGGCCCAATTTAGGGGCATTGTGTGGTGAATGGACCATATGGGCCTAAACCCACAATTAGATTAAACCCACTGTGCCAAGGCGACCTTACCTATTTTATAGACAACTTGTCCCAATTTAGGGGCATTAAGTGTATGGACCATTTTGGGCCCAAACTCACCAAGACGACCTCTCTATAATAAGTACACTGTACGTACATGTTTAAATCGAATTTTCTGTAATTATCGATTGCAATCTTATTTATTACGGCCAAGCCTTCCTACCAACGTAATGACTTTATTAAGAATATGCTAAAGTAATTAAAGGATTGTAGATTAGATGGCTATCATTTGGTTTCGTCATATTAAAGTTGATTGAAATATCAAGATTGGATCGGGTTCGATTTAATTTAACTTTAGTTAATTTTCATTTATTACATGATAATAGAGAAGAGCCAGTCTAGTTAAAATACAAAGAAATATGTAAACTTATTAGGTTTTTTCACGCTTAATTTTTTTTTAGCTTCACGCTTTATCCCGCACATGGCAGGGTAGGCAGAGGGAACTGCAGGAACCATACGAACCTAGTGTTAAGACACTCCGTTACTTAGTCCCTGCTTACTCCGTCCCCACTTTCCACCGTTTTCGAGGCATTGCGTGTTGAGTGGCGGAACTCAACGCTGCTAATTTAATAATTTAATAATAATTTTCTTTAAATCTAATTTTCTTTGAGATTAAATATATATTTTATTATTTTAATTCTTTTAGGCGAAATGGTACAGCAATTGTTTTTTCTATACTACAAATCGGACAAGTCAAAATACGTTTACTTTTCAGCCCTTAACATATAATATCTTGAATTTTAGAACGGTTCCCGATTTTAGGTCTGTCTGTCCTCGCAGGAAAGTGTAAAGCTTAAAAAAGGGTTAAGCGTAAAAGACTTGTAATTTTGTCATTTTTCTCTTCTACATAAGGGTTATTTGGGTATAAGGTAGTACTGTTTTCAAGTTTAGGTCTATTTTTCATATTCTAAATCTTTGACCTAGTGTACAATAAAATAACATTTTGCTTTTAATTTTACGACGTAACATTCGATTTTAAAACTATTTGAGTGAATGTATAGAGTTTAATACCATTTTTTTAATTTATATAGCCTTAGCTGGTCTAAGCCCTATTACAATAAAAATTCTCATGAAGACTACAATTCATATCCTAATTTCGCAATACAAAGCATGGCATTCTGTCATTCAATCATGTTAAATACAACTAGACAACTAGAAAACTGTTTCTTCACATTGATAAGCTGAATAATTAAAAACAAACAAAAAGTACTTTTTTATTACAGCAAGTTAAATTCAAATAGCCACAAAAATCTAAGAGGACCGTTGTGGCAGAGGCATAAGCGTCTGCCTGTAAACGCGACAGTTTGTGGGTTCAATTCCCACTCGAAGAAGATGATTTTTTCGCTCTGGAAATTAGGCAAAGCCCGGCGTTGAGTTCCTCCACTCAACACGCCATGCCTCGAAAAAAGGCGGAAAGCGGGAACGAAGAAAGCAGGGAATAAGCAACGCAGCGTCGTAACACTAGGTTCATAACGCCGCAGTATGGGCTGTAGTTCCCTCTGCCTACTCCGCAATATGCAGGATAAAGCGTGAAGCTATAATAAAAAAATCTAAAAAATGACTCTCTTCAAAATTGTCTTATATTTGTCCAAGGAATTGAAGCTGCACCCATCGCGTATAATCGCGTATAAACTGACTGCAAATCTACATGGCGATATTATCGGACATGAATAAGCATTAACGACGATATCACATCGAGGCGTATTGATTTATACTTAGATAAGTGTTGGTTCAGTGATTTTGCGGATATTTTATATGAAATAATTTAATAGAATGTTTATTTTAGTACGTTATTTTGTTCTAGTCACTAGGCACGTAATTTACCGAAAGGACTTGGGCCTCCTGCCTAATCTACTAAGGGGGAAAAACTGAGAAAACATAAAAAGTAAAAAAAAAAAAACGATAAAACTATATTATATCTTGACATATTATATTAATTACATAATAATTGTTCTATGTCATATATCGAATCTACTTCTTTAATCAGGAACTGAACTCACGACCATCGATGAAAGAATTCTAACAACATGACGATAGCTTAGCATTGCCTCTGTACGTATTTTAAATAGTATTGTAATAATAGTTTTATGCGCTTACTAGTATTACTTGTTTATTTAAAATAACACCTGCACCTTGGGCTTAAAATAATTGTTTGGAATTCCTCATTTACATATTATTGAAATATGGAAATATTTAAGCATCGCTCACACGGAGAAGTTTCTACTATGCATTTTTTATATCTATTTAAAATGGCAAAATGTTAGAGTACATGGTAAGAGAGGTGGAAGGGGACCTGAGTCGGCCTTTAATGCATTTGCTGGTTAAAGGTAACTAAAAAATTGTGATGATTATTCGAAAAAGTTAGTAGCTTAGTGCCTCATTGGATCCCTGGTCACTAAGCGTGAAGTCAAACATATATATACAAACAATATGTAATAATATAATTTTTTACATATTTGTTTATGTTTTGATTGAATTTGTGTACTTCAGTATAAAATATTATTAATAAATTTAAAATAAAAGTGTGGAAAAAAAACATCAGAAAAGAAGAAACTCCTAAAATGGAACACCCGTGCCCTTGCCTTGAATTTAGCTCTGAACGAACTTTAGTTCACACTGCCTGAAGAGAACTCATCTCCACTACCTAGTATCCAATTAAACTAAATATAATTCCACTAAGTAATTATATGGATTTGAACCCGCGCTATTTAGAAACTGTTCTTCTTCATGCTGCGTCAAAATTCTTATATATATATTTTACACAAATATTAAAATTTTTGTTTATTTTTTAGTTAAATATCTTTTTATCTATCTATGTATAAACTCTTTAAAAATCATAAATATTTAATTTTACCACTTGAGAACGTACTAGAAACGAATTGTTGACAGTTCTGGACAGTATAAGCGGAGATACAACAACATATACGAGTAAGACGACATGAGAAGATACAACATAGACCATAAGATCGCATCTCATACGGGAATCGAAAATATATTTATTTTCTATTTTTAAATTAATATTCACTTCTTTAAAATAAAACAGAAGTAGTACAATTTACCTATAATAATATATAATATATTGTTAGACATCAGAAATGGTTAGAGCTAACTTTAAAGAACAATATCGAACGTAGACCACATGTTTTGAGGGGATTCGGACAGAGATTCTGCATAAATGTGTTAAATAATAAAAGTCATTTAAGAACAATATTTCAGAGTCCTTTCAATATCGATTGATATAATTTCTTTGTTTATTAGTCTTTATTATGCAATACTTGATAGTATTTTTGGTATTTTGGTAGTATTGTTATTATAAGAGGTCCCTAATTATATATATTAAAATAAATATCGAATTTCGAAATATTAAGTGGTTCAAAATTTGAAATCTGTTTACTTTTTGGTAACTTATTCTTCTCAACAGTCAGGTTAATGGAAATAAAAAGAAGTTCGAATTATTGCAGGTCTTATTAACAAAAGTTGACACGATATATAATCATAATAAATATTACATACTAATAATATATTATTAACAATATGTAATATATATAATATTAATAATATACACAATATATAATACAAGACGATTATAAATAGAAACTTTACGTACAAATATTTCGCAACCGCTAGGTGAGGTTGGTCGTGCTCGTGACTGTCGGGCGGAAACACTCTGCCAGTGACAAAGCACGCTTTACAAATAGCCATTGATATTTAAATCATAGGTGCACTCCCAAAACCTGGTTTATTTTAGAACATATATATATATATATATATATATATATATATATATATATATATATATATATATATATATATATATATATATATATATATATATATATATATATATATATATATGTATATATATGTATATATATGTATATATATATATATATATATATATATATATATATGTATATATATATATATATATATATATATATATATATATATATATATATATATATATATATATATATATATATATATATATATATATATATATATATATATATATATATATATATATATATATATATATATATATATATATATATATATATATATATATATATATATATATATATATATATATATATATATATATATATATATATATATATATATATATATATAAATTCTTACATTCACAGAATGCAAGGACGTGCTAGGTTTTGCTAGAACTTTTCATTAAAAATGATTAACACTTACTTAAATCTGCATATTTGAACATTTTCTTCTCGGCGTGTTTAAGATGATGTGCTGCTTTAAACTTCGCAATATATTATAATATTAAAGCTTGTATAAAAGCAGAACATCAACGACATAGTGACATAAAAGAACCCTAATGGTTTAGTACCCTAAAGCTTTATAAAAAAAAATTAAAAAGAGCTTTTTCAACATTATTACTTACTGACTTCTGTAGTCTGTAACTAAGCCAATCTCAAATCACCGTCGCGAAAGCTCATACATTATGTATCGAGTTTTTCGTTCGTTTTCATTAATAGAAATGATCGTTCAACTGCATTTTCATTGCTTACAATTTATTTCTTGTCACAATTGACGGGAAATGATGATCCACGCCCATTTATATGGGGCTTTCTTGCTTTGAAACGACGTGCGTCGTAAAGAAGTGTGTTAGAAAGTTTTTTTTATACTTTTGATACAGTATTATCGTTTGAGTGATGAATTTTTATTGCCACCTGTCATATTATACGTGGAATTGGCTTTATTTGCAGTTTTTTCATTTATAGGTCAGAATCTATGCCGCAGTGGAGGTCTATTTTACTAAGCAACTTACGTATAGCAGTATTGTTTTGGATTATCGATATATATAATTTTAGACCCTACTTGTGACCACATATCTTACTCTACGCTACCTGTCCCTTTAGCTTATACTAAATTTTAATGTTGGTTAGTTAAGATGGAATTGGTGTTATTTGAGGAATCTTCGAATTTGAAATGTAAAGAGAAAATTATATAATTTATTATATATTTATGTCGTGGCGCAGAGGCGCAACGTCTGGTCACAACGCGGCGGTTTCTGGGTTCGATCCCCAGTCGGGGAAGATGGATTTTTCTATTTCCATTTTCTTCGCTCTGGCAAACTAGGCAAAGCGCGGCGTTGAGTTCCGCCACTGAACACGCAATGCCTCGAAAAATAAAAAGGGCGGAAAGCAGGGACTAAGCAACGGAGTGTCCTAACACTAGGTTCCCAAGGTCCCTGCAGTTCCTTCCCAGTTTCCAATATATATATATAAAAATACCAAAAATAAGAAGCTAAACAAACATTTTTACACAACAAATTGTAATTTGCACCCACGATAATCCAGCAACGAACCCCAACGATTATCCTAAGTACTTAAGTGAAGTAGCATATAAATCGTAGGCGGAACTATATTCCGATTAACTCTTCATAAATATGCCCATCACACGCCATGACATAGAACCTGGCCTGGAACTGGTATGAGAACGCTACAGGCCATAATCTGGTTATTAATAGAAGTATGAATGATGTTAGAAAGCACTTAGGGATAGTAAGTTAGGTTTAGCGTGGAGGGCGGCGGGGCGGCGGGGCGGCCATTGAGTAAAGCGTGGGCGCCTACCCACCTACGCAACGCAGGTTTCTAGTGCCAGATGATAAAAGTAATAATTTATATTGATTCACATTTAGATTTGGGTAAATAGAAATTATTGTCGATTGCCATGTGACAGTTTTTATTTGTGCGTTGTTTTTTTTTTGGCAAAGGCGTTAATTGTACGAGGATTCTCAATAAGATTTCTTAAATATTATTCTTGGCTACTGTTTTGCCTTATTTAGTTCAAATTTTGCTACGTTTTAATTTTTGAAACGTTTTCATTTTTTTCAATAATTGCTAAATATAGGTCTATATTTCTTCATATATTAAAAATTCACCAAGAATTAAAAATTCACAAAGAAAAAAGAAACTGTAAGCAAATTTTCATGTAAAATTAAATACTTAAAGAATAAAAAACAAATTACTTAAAGAAAACATATAAAAATTTGAACGCAGCGGGACTCGAACCCGCGCCCTCCTGCGAACCGTGCAGGCGCTCTAACCACTGCACTCAGTGGTGACAGCGCCTGCACGATTCGCAGGAGGGCGCGGGTTCGAGTCCCGCTGCGTTCAAATTTTTATATGTTTTCTTTAAGTAATTTGTCTATCCTCAGTGTGGATTAATACTACAAAAAAATCATAAAAAAAATATTCATGTAAGATTCTCTAGAATAATATGTTCATAAATATTATATACACAGTAGTATAGTAAAGAATCAATTAATTAATAAAATAAAATCCTAAAATACAGTAAAATTTTAAAATTAAACGCTTTATCCCGCATATTGCAAGGTAGGCAGAGAGAACTGCAGGGGCCATATGAACCAAGTGTTAAGACACCCCGTTGCTTGGTCCCTGCTTTCTCCGTCCCCGCTTTCCGTCTTGTTTCGAGGCCTTGCGTGTTGAGTGGCGGAACTCAACACCGGGCTTGCCTAGTTTCCAGAGCGAAGAAAATGGAAAAATCCGTCCATTCCGAGTGGGAATCGAACCCTCAAACCGTCGCGTTTATAGGCAGACGCTTACGCCTCTGCGCCACGTTAATATGTTCATAAATATTATATACACAGTAGTATAGTAAAGAATCAATTAATTAAATAAAATAAAATCCTAAAATACAGTAAAATTTTAAAATTAAACGCTTTATCCCGCATATTGCAAGGTAGGCAGAGAGAACTGCAGGGGCCATATGAACCAAGTGTTAAGACACCCCGTTGCTTGGTCCCTGCTTTCTCCGTCCCCGCTTTCCGTCTTGTTTCGAGGCCTTGCGTGTTGAGTGGCGGAACTCAACACCGGGCTTGCCTAGTTTCCAGAGCGAAGAAAATGGAAAAATCCGTCCATTCCGAGTGGGAATCGAACCCTCAAACCGTCGCGTTTATAGGCAGACGCTTACGCCTCTGCGCCACGACGGTCCTCTGATTTTAATTAAATCAACCTCAAATTCAAATAATTCAAGGCAGAAATCAATTTGAATTTCAATTAACGCGACTTGTCACTCATCTGAATACTTGTCTCAAAGATAATAAAGTAGTTTGAAGTAATTAATTTTTTACTAACACCAAAATGACGAAGTAACTGTAATTGATAAATAAATGACCTTTTTAGAAAGTTACTGTCGGTCAGAGATCAGACTCGGGGGATATAGGTTAGGATCGGTCATTCTGTCGCCAGATAAAACGCCTAGTGCGAATATTTTTTAATGTCATAGCCGATATCTTCGAGTATTTGGGTGGTATCTGAGAATATATATATATATATATATATATATATATATATATATATATATATATATATATATATATATATATATATATATATATATATATATATATATATATATATATATATATATATATATATATATATATATATATATATATATATATATATATATATATATATATATATATATATATATATATATATATATATATATATATATATTGTAAGTTATTGTAAAATATATTTTTGGAGTCAACTCCTTTGATAATGCCATATCGTGAGTGTAATTAACACGTTCCACTAGTATTCTGAGTTTTGAGACATTTCTTAATTAAAGATTTTATGTAAGGTTCTAACGACATAATGTTGAAACTGATAACAGCTAAACAATCAAATGATAATGTGAGCTTAGTGAGGAATGTGGTCAAAAAATTGTAGAAAAAGTTGCTTAAAGTGAGATTGAATTTCAAAGAAGAATAAGTGAACAGTGCTATGACACTCCTTTACCCACTTTCCCATAATATTCAAAGAGTTTGACGACGCATATAAGCAAGAGGACTTTAAGGGGTTATGTACCTACACACACTACTACTTCACACTCTCCGTTTTCTCCACCTATGTTATATATCGACAATGCTTTAAAAATATATATCATATACATCAATTAAAAACAAATTTATGGCATCACTATAAGATTACGATCTCATTGCTCTTTTCAATTGGTATTTGAACAATGTTGCTCAACGCACTGCTATAAGTGATTGTCACATACCGTTAATGCGTGTAAGCGACTTGTCTTCGTTTAAATTATGTCAGTATAAATGTATAGGGTTTTTATATTTTGATTTGTTAATTCCCTTGCAAAGTGAACATTGTTTCTTTTTTTTTATAACTTTATCCCGCATATAGCAGGGTAGGCAGAGGAAACTTAGTGTTAAGACACTTCGTTTCCCGCTTTTCGCTTTTTTTTTAAGTGGCGAAACTCAATCCACATGATTGAGTTTGCCTTATTTCTTACAAAGTTTGCCTTACAACATTATTTCTTACAAATTTATCATTAACGTATTGTTGGAATTACTCAAGACTTAAATAGAAACTAAAATCCCTTTCTAAATAAAGAGAAAATAGACAAAAACAATTAATAAGTTTATAAGAACTTTGTCGTAAATTTTAAAGATTGTGCGTCTCTTTTTTCAATTTAAAATATACACATATTATGGATACTGAAACTTAACTTTATCATTTTTCATACACTTTTCGCTATCAGCTTTTACTTTACAACATGACAGAAACGTACGTCATATTAAAATATTAACACTTGTCGAGCTTTACTTAATATAAGCCAATAAATAACAAACGCTTCGAGAATTTCTACAACATTTTCACCATTCGTGTACCTTTAAGGTGAAATAAGCGAATTTAACAAGTAAAATGGCCAGATTCTGTTAAATACTGACAGCCTTCTAGCGTTTAGTCTAGGAACGGCATTTAAAGCAAGCCATACTACACAATTAAATTTGAAATTGTAACAAAACGTCCATTGGAACTGTAAATCAGTATTAAAAGTGGTGTTTTGTTACAAAGTAAATTCAATTATAATGCTTATCTTGACAGTATCAAATAGTAAAGGAGTATGAGGAAACAAGCAGGAGTTTTTAAACAAAGAGGTATGTGGTAGGGAGGCATTTCTAGGGTGGATGTAAAGTATATGCATTTTAGAAATAAAAAAGGTCAATTTTACACAATGATATTGTTTTAAAATTTAACACAATATATACTTCCAGTCAAAGAAATACTTGTGAGGAAATGTCAATGGATTGGGCATGTACTGCGTAGACTAGACAGTCACATATCCAAGCAAAGCCTGAAATGGCAAGCGCAAGGCACAAGAAGACCTGGCCGCCCTTGCCTTACTTGGAGGCGTTCAGTTGAGAGAGAAGTTGCATCAGTTGGCCTCGATTGTAGCAAACTGGAGATAGCCGCACAAGATCGCCGTCCTATGTCACTGATGAGGGATAACATCATCATCAACATCATATCTTTAAAATTTGTTTTAAATTTTTTTTCGTTAATTCCTGGAGTTTATTTTGCACGCACCCATCGGATCAGAATAATATTTAGACAAAATTCTCATTTTTTTTTCATATTTTTTTATAATTTTATATTTTTTTACTAAATCATTCTTATTACTATCGAGACGTGTTGTTTATCTTATTCTAAAATATTATCAATGCTTATTTAATTTCAACCGTTTACTTAACTTAGCAAACCAAGCTTAATCTCCAAGTATCCCTTATAAAATCCTATGTAGAGTTCAGTAGAGGCCACACCCTGTATTGGTAGTAACTAGTATGAACTGTTAACGGCAACTGGAGTGATACCATCTCTAGTTGTTATGACTCGTTTTGCTATAGGAAATCGATTTTAAATATTAGATTTTTTCTTTTATATATAATATTTGTTTTATCTGTGGCTTCTTTTTTAAAGCAAAATTTAAATATATTGGCATAGTACTTGACTCAAATTAAACTCAAATAAACGTTTTAAATTTTAGTTATAATAGGCTATAGGAACGTAATCTCTTGTATGACGAGAGGAGGCGAAAGGAGGCGAAAGAGGCTCTACCTCTTTCGCCAGCATATATATATATATATATATATATATATATATATATATATATATATATATATATATATATATATATATATATATATATATATATATATATATATATATATATATACATATATATATATATATATATATATATATATATATATATATATATATATATATATATATATATATATATATATATATATATATATATATATATATATATATATATATATATATTATATATATATATATATATATATATATATATATATATATATATATATATATATATATATATATATATATATATATATATATATATATATATATATATATATATATATATATATATATATATATATATATATATATATATATATATATATATATATATATATATATATATATATATATATATATGTATATATACACACACACACACATATAATCAACAAATAAAACAACTCGATTCGCTAAAACTACATTCAATTTGTCAATATCGATATAAAAATTCAATTTATAATTACACCAATTACACGAACGATTTGTCATACCATACGAATATAGTAGTATACTTAACTCTTAAATATTTCTTGTAAAAATGTAAACACCTTAAGCGGACATAACTGAGGTATAAGGTACATATATATATATATATATATATATATATATATATATATATATATATATATATATATATATATATATATATATATATATATATATATATATATATATATATATATATATATATATATATATATATATATATATATATATATATATATATATATATATATATATTTGTTTTGTTCTTCTTTTATTATTTTTTAATTGAGAGTATAATGTGCGTTATGTGCTTTACACCTAGCCTAAGCATTAATTTATTTGTTCATATAGAATGTATATATAAGTAAACAATTGAAAGCTTTTCTTTAATAGGTAAAGAGCGTGACTCAAAAAGTTATATTGTTTTTTAGCTTAAAACATCATAGTCATCATAGTTATATATATAATCAAATTAATATAAATAAATAAAAATCTTTATGCTAGTTCTAATTACTTTTAATTTCAATTCCCACTTAAGAAAATTACAACAGTTTTATTTTCCTTACTCCAGTAACAAAACAAAGCTTCCATTAAACGTGAAAAACGGAGAACGGAGTGTTTTAACATTAGCATCCTTCTACGCTAAGAAACGAGCAAGTAGCTATAAAGCTATTCTACTTAGAGGCAGGTATTATTAATCGTAATCTATTATTGTAAATCGTGATTGTTGTTTCATACAAATAATTTGACACAAATAATTAGCTCATTGACGTCGCTTGGATTGTTGAGCAATTCGAAAGCTGTTATTAGAAAATATAAGAGAAAGCGGTAAGAGAAATCGCTTTTTAATTGTTATATTGAAATTATAAAGGAAGTGTATATTAAATACTTAATATGGTAAAATTTGTAAATTTTTTTGCGATAAAAATTTTTTTTCTTGTTTTTTTTTTTTTCTATTTGATTATATGGCATATTCTTTAACTTTGTGATGAGGTGCTCTGGCAGAAATGACACCACTACAAGCATTTTTTTGATCCCCAGCAGGAACTTGTTGATTCGTCTACAGTTATTATTGTAATGATAAAATACAGTGAATATTTTCCACTGTTATCGTGCAATCACATTTTGAAGAATTTAAAAAAGAAATGACCCTTCTATATACGATAAAGATATAGTGGTGCAGTGGCTCAGTCTGACTGTAAACGTGACGGTTGTAAGTTCCATTCCCGTTAGAGGTAATTAATTATTTTCATTTCTTTGCTCCAGTAACAGTACAAAACGCAAAACAAAATGGGTAAAAGTTTATTGAAAATTGAAAATAGAGGAGTTGAGTTCCGCAATCTAACATGCAAAACTTCAAAAAGGCGGAAATCAGTGAACGGAATGTCTTAAACCAGGTTTCCTGCGGTTCCCTCTGCCTACCTTACTATATGCGGGATAGAGTGTGACGTTATGAATGGATAAATGAATAAATATAAATATAATGGATGCACCATTGAAAATTTTTGATTTGAATTCACAATTACTGCGTTAATTCGGGCAAGAACTGCTTCTATAATGTCTAATATTTGTAAACTGCTTTCTAATCAACAAGTAGGTTACACTTTATTACACAAAAAAAGAATTAAAATAATATATATTACGAGCAATAACGGTCTTTTCACTAAATGATCTCTTACAGGCAACCATTCAATATAATACTTTATGAAAGAGACGGGACATTACATATATATCTACATATAAATATTTATACACATACATACATAAATATATACAACTTTACTATAATTTTTAACTTTAATAATTTACAATATAGGCTTAAATACAACTAGAAACTACAATAAACGCATTCCTCAAAGCAAAGTGTAGAGCAAAACTTAAGATCTCATGATGAAACCCCTCTAACTTATCATTATTAATCTCTGGCCCAAAATCGAGATTTCTAGTATTACGTTTTATCTTACAGTGTAAATGTAAATATAAAAATAAAATCGTACAAGCATTTTGATAGCCGCATCCATCAACCGGCTCAGTTAATGGGTGTTATAAATAAAACAAAAAGTTCACTGTTTAGCGGCTGGAATGTAAGTTGTCTAATCAAATTAGTTGATATGAATAGGTTAGGTAATGATTCTTTGATGTGAATGGAAAGTGTTGGGTAATTACCTAATTAGGTAAGGTAATTCAAATTAAGTTTTACCTTAACGAGTTACCTAAGTAGAATCACTATTTTTGAATGAGTCACTACTGGGTAGCCAGATTGATTGGATTTTGAAATATTATAAATTAGAATAATAGTAAAATAGAGAGTCAAGTCATGAAAAGGTCACTCTTTGTTTGGCACGATCGTCAGAGCACTATGTATGAAAATTTACATTTAACTTGATGAATTTGAAGCTACAACCATCGTATATTACTCCGTTTCTTCTGTAGTTTTTTTTTTTTTTTTTTTTAGCTTCACGCTTTATCCCGCACATAGCAGGGTAGGCAGCATACGAACCTAGTGTTAAGACACTCCGTTACTTAGTCCCTGCTTACTCCGTCCCCACTTTCCGCCGTTTTCGAGGCATTGCGTGTTGAGTGGCGGAACTCAACGCCGCGCTTTGCCTTAGTTGCCAGAGCGAAGAAAATGGAAATAGAAAAATCCATCTTCCCCGACTGGGGATCGAACCCAGAAACCGTCGCGTTAGCCGCGTTACAGGCAGACGTTGCGCCTCTGCGCCACGACGGTCCTTCTGTAATTTTAATTTAAAAATATCAGAAGAGTAGCCCAAAGGAAATCAAGAAATCTAGTGTTAAAACATTCCGTTCTCCGTTCTCGTTTATAAAGTCAGCACGGAATAATGGAACTCTATATCATATTGTCTCTAATTGACTAAATAACATATTTTTTAGCTTGGTGCTATATTACGCACATTACAGTATAGGCAGAGCGAACAATTCTGCCTTTCGAGGCATTGGAGGAGGATTGCATGTACTCGACATGCAACGTCGCGCTTTGCCTTGTTATCAAAGCGAAGAAAATGAAAATTATTCCTTCTACAAGAGTTAAATTCAAACCCATAAACGACCGCGCTTATAGTTTTGCGTAGACAACCGCTGTGCCACTGTTCTCCTAATATTTTTTATCTACAAAACAATATAAACTTGAAATATTCTTTAAACAATTCAAAGCGTATTTCGACCTGACTAACTCCGCCGACGCCTTACGTTTAAAATTTATATATACACTTAAGCTATAAACGCTTTTTATTGGTTTAATAGGCTCTTAATTTAATTTTGTTTACTTATTAGTCTACAAGAGGCTATCGAGTAACCCGCTTTCCGAACTCAATAGTCATGTTACGTAGTCTATTTTAAAAAATATTGTAATATTAATCTAGCTATATAATCACTACATGGTGTAAAACAAAGTCAGTTCCGCTGGCTTCTCATGTATGTTTAGATTCACAACGTGTGTTAAATAAATTATCAATTTTTGCAAAAGGTTTGGTAGTACTTCAGCTCTGAGCAGCTGCTTAAACTTTACATCGCCCAAGGTTGATCTTGCATGGAGTACTGAAGTCACCTCTTGGATAGTGCCGCCAAATATCATCTGGAGGCATTAGACTATCTTGACCGAAGAGCCCATAGGTTAATTAACAACGAAAAGGTTAATTAAAACATAACAACTATAAAAAAAAATTGAAGGCAAAGCGCGGCGTTGAGTTCCGCCACTCAACACGCAATGCCTCGAAAAAGGTGGAAAGCGGGCACGGAGAAAGCAGGGACAAAGCAACGGAGTGTCTTAACACTAACTTCCCACGGTCCCTGCAGTTCCCTCTGCCTACTTTGCTATGTGCGGGACAAAGCGTGAAGCTAAAAAAAAATTCGAAGGTGGCCAATATAAATTACTGATAACGCGATGACACTATGTTCTTATCAGTTACTTATAAACGTGCTAGTTACAGGGTATATTTCCTTAGCGTACTATCTGTAAGGTAATATCGATGTTGCGTGCACATAAATATCTAGAACTACTTCTAGACGATTTAATTCGAGAGATAAACATTGCTTTATAATCTAAGTGACACTAATAACATGTCTCAAATGAAAAGATGTGAGGTAATATTATGTTATTTTGTTGTTGCCATGGTAATAATGGGTTATCTTTACCTATTTACCTTTGTTTAGATAAGATATTGTTTTGAAATAAATGTTTTTTTCTTTTATTTCTATATCTCTATGTAAATTAAAGGAAAAAGTAGAAAATATAATATTTAAAAAGAAAAACAAGTACTAGAATTTTTTTTGTTAAATGCTAATAATACAATAAGTTGTGTAAAGCATATAAGAATTTTGAGTCAGTATGATGAAGAATGCAGGGTATACTTCACGCTCTATCCCGCGTATTGCAGTACAGGCAGAGGGAATCTAAAGAATAACCTGATCCCCCTTTACGTGTTTTAAGAGTTTGCCTGTTAAGATACCTCTAGTATTTAAAACTGCACTTTGTTTAGATACCATAGCAATAAACGTCAAAATCTTCTGGGAATTGAACCTACAACAACCATGTCTTCACAAAAAATAATAAAATACAGCCGAATAGAAAATCTTCCTTTATAAATCGGTTTATATTTTAAAACACGCGTTATAACAAAAACTAAGTACTTACAAGATACTAAGCGGTCTTGCAAAATACTTGGAAGGCGTTCTCAATAGGATTTAGATGTAATATCGCTAATATTGACTGGTGAAGTGATTGATTGCCTCGCCGGCTTAAGTAAGGCGAGTCCTGATTACACGAACTAACGTCTTCATATAAAATATTATGCCGTTATGCATTTTGATTTTGAAATATGTTTTATATGACCGTTTTAAACGTCTATTTTTACTCGTTTGAAGTGTGATAGAGTGGAGTAGAGTGGAGTGTGTGTAGTAAAGGGAAGGGCTTTTATATAACTATAAGATACATAAGTATATATATATATATATATATATATATATATATATATATATATATATATATATATATATATATATATATATATATATATATATATATATATATATATATATATATATATATATATATATATATATATATATATATATATATATATATATATATATATACATATATATATACATATACATATACATATACATATACATATACATATACATATACATATACATATACATATACATATACATATACATATACATATACATATACATATACATATACATATACATATACATATACATATACATATACATATACATATACATATACATATACATATACATATACATATACATATACATATACATATACATATACATATACATATACATATACATATACATATACATATACATATACATATACATATACATATACATATACATATACATATACATATACATATACATATACATATACATATACATATACATATACATATACATATACATATACATATACATATACATATACATATACATATACATATACATATACATATACATATACATATACATATACATATACATATACATATACATATACATATACATATACATATACATATACATATACATATACATATACATACATATACATATACATATACATATACATATACATATACATATACATATACATATACATATACATATACATATACATATACATATACATATACATATACATATACATATACATATACATATACATATACATATACATATACATATACATATACATATACATATACATATACATATACATATATATATACATATATATATACATATATATATATATATATATATATATATATATATATATATATATATATATATATATATATATATATATATATATATATATATATATATATATATATATATATATATATATATATATATATATATATATATATATATATATATATATATATATATATATATATATATATATATATATATATATATATATATATATATATATATATATATATATATATATATATATATATATATATATATATATATATATATATATATATATATATATATATATATATATATATATATATATATATATATATATATATATATATATATATATATATATATATATATATATATATATATATATATATATATATATATATATATATATATATACTATATGTGCTTATTAGTATATAGAAATAATTTTTTATATATATTGTTAATTAGGACTAATGTTATGATGATAAGCGAATAAAATGATAATATAAAGTGATCTATGTGATGGCAAAAATGTGAAGTTTTAAACTATCCATTTAATTTACACACTGTAATCTGGATACCGCAGGGTAGGTAGAAGGAACCTACCTACACGGTGGGTGGCTAGAAGGGTAGCAGGGTAGGTTTTACATACCTAAGCCCCTATCTTAATATAAGATTATAACGATAAAACGTTTTATCCCTCGAAACCTCGAATCTTGAACTTGCACATCTTATATCGCATAACATAAATTGTATGACAATTATATTTTCAATTTCGACTAAAAATATAATGAAATGGTTAAAATTTTAAACAAATATATAAACTAAGTCACTTTGTTGTTTGTTTGAATATCTACTGTTACACCTGGTTGAATCCAGAACAAGCGGTTGAAGCAATTTGATAGGGTCCTTCCCGTACTGCCGAAATATCTGAAGCGTAAGTTTGACCTCATTTTATGTCACTGAGCACAATACAATACAATGTGACAGACGAGTATTTTAAAGCGTAGAAAAAAAAATTCAGTTTTTGAAGTTCAAATTATACGGAATTTGAATTTGTTACTAGGGGAGTTAGTCTTAACGATCTAGTTGGTTATATTATAGCTATAAGCACATGTAAGTTATATATATATATATATATATATATATATATATATATATATATATATATATATATATATATATATATATACATATATATATATATATATATATATATATATATATATATATATATATATATGTGTATGTAGGATTGTATGTGTGTGTGTATGACGTCATGTAGTTAAAAAGTTCGTCCTAGCTTTACACAATATTCAAGATTCTGTTGAATTTTGTGTGGCTGTCCACGCTTTGTTTCTTTATTCTCTTGAGTTGGATTCGAATCTACAACTGCCATGGTCATAAATTCAAAATCGACCGATGCCCTATTATTACATTAGTATTAAACTATTACCGTAACGCCACTCAACCCGCGGGCCACTCAAAGGCGGAAAGCGGCGACGGAGAAAGCAGGGACTAAGCAACAGAGTGTCTTAACACTAGGTTCATATGGTTCCTGCAGTTCCCTCTGCCTACCCTGTAAACTATATCCGTTTATTTTAGGTCCCTTATAGTCATGAGTCTTTATAAAATAATAGGTTTTTTTATATAAGAAGCGTTGGTGGTCGAAGAAATGCATGTTTTTGTAAACAAGAAAACCTCGCACCCATAATTTGATCAAAACTTAATATGGGTTCCAATTTCGAGCGAATTTAATATAAAGTATACAAAATTATGATTGACGTAACCCAATCATTATTTTCAAGAGAAATGTGTAGGGAGAGGAGTTAACTTGATAAAGCGTTGAAATTGTAACTTGTATGTACATGCAATAGGAGCGGGTTCAATTCTCAATCAGTGGAACGAATTAGGTCCCTGCTGTGACAAGATACATCACAGCGTTGAGTTCCGCCACTTAACACGCATAGTCTTTTTATTGAGCCTTTCTGGAAATAGAACCTTTCTCATTCTGGAAAGGAAAAAAAACCTTAAAATATGCATATTTCCAAATAAATATGAGGAACGAAAATTACCTTCCTACCGTAGCTCAGTAGCTGAGTTATGGGTGAACGATATAAATCGACATGTCATAAAATATCGATACATGGACGCGATATATCGCTTTAACCCAATATTATCGAATCAACTAATATTGATATGTACAATCGATACATTTCATTCAATATACCAAATATCGTGAGAAATTAAAATCACATTTCATTCCTTTTTTATATTGATGCTTTATTTACGCAGTGTTACCACCAGTGTGAAATTGACCAGAAAGTTGGTATTGGTATAAAATGGGTAAGCCTATAACACTGACAACGATAGAAAAGTAAATATTATTGGTTCTATTATAAAGACAAAGCGCAGAGTTAAGTTCTGCCACACAGAGGACCGTTGTGGACCATTGCGTGATTTTTTCACTTCTAGGCATAGCGCGGCGTTGAGTTTCGCCACTCAACACACAATTGCCTCGAAATGGCGAACAGCTACACCATCACCAGTAGCTCGGAAGGACCAGGCTCGAATCGGGTTTACTTAAATTACCACACTCTCACAGAATACCGATATGAATCAGAAACATGTCAATGCTGATGTGTTTCGTCTGGTGAGTGAGGGTTCCAAAAGTCCATAAAGGAAGGTTGATTAGGGGATTTAGTTGGCAACTCCTTCATATCCTGTCAGGTTGTGGATGCTATTGGGGAAAGTGTCAATTCAACATCATGTGGCCCTTTTGGTCACTTTATAATATAAAAAAAAGTTAGCAGCAGAGCGTCTTAATTAGGTTCCTGCAATCCTCACTGCCTACCATTATATGTGCGGGATAAAGAATGATGTTATAGAAAAAGCTATTATTGTATATCTGTTATTTGAAAAGGAAACATAAATAACAATTGGAATAGATTAATCTCAGGAATATTAAAGATAATTTATAATGTCTATGAAGCATTAGCAAGGAATCGATTTCTGTAGCAATTAAGACTCGCCGCGGGCTGAACTTGTATAGTATAAACATTACTTTAGTACTCATAAATGACTTAATTTTATAACGATTTTGATCATGTATATATATATATATATATATATATATATATATATATATATATATATATATATATATATATATATATATATATATATATATATCTATATATATATATATATATATATATATATATATATATATATATATATATATATATATATATATATATATATATATATATATATATATATATATATATAGATATATATATATATATATATATATATATATATATATATATATATATATATATATATATATATATATATATATATATAAATAATTAGAATACGATTTTTTATAATTTTTAATAGTTTTTTTTATATATATAAAAATATTCTTGAAGTCTTGAATTCGGGCAGAAAGCGGAGAATGGAGAATTTTACATAATATCACTTTATGTACGTATATATATGTCAAAGTAATTGTCAAATTGATATCATATACATATATTTACTTTAGAGTCGTTTTGGAGTTTAATATTGAACTCCATGAAATAAAAAAAAACTCATGTGACGTTTCTGTATCTGATTTTTAAGGTGCGGAACTCTAAAACCACGTTATCAGATATCGATAAGAGTCTACATTAAAACTGGATCGTTTCTGCACATAATTATCGACTAAATAACATATAAAATATTATGCTATTTCTAAGAAACGATTCAATAATAGATGTAAAACAAATTCTGGTTCAATATTTCTTGTTGTTGTTCCTTTTGTTATAGCTTCACGTTTTACCCTGCATATTGCAAGGTAGGTAAAAGGAACCGCAGGAACCGTGGCACACTAGTGTTAAGACACTCCGTCCCCGGAAATGAAAAATTCATCTTTTCATAAGTGAGAATCGAACCCACGAACTATCGCGTTTACAGACAGACGCTAGGCCTCAGCATCACCTCGGTTTGTTTTGTTTTATAACTTAGTGTTTTTCCCGCTGACAAAAATATCTAGTGTTAAGTCACTATTTTCTCCGATTTACGCCCAATGACATTGCATAGTGAGGACTATGTTGTATATTTAAACAAATGAACTACATTAAAACATCATTCATATTTATTGCACCCAATTCGTTATACAAATTAGAACAGTAAAATTTACAAACTGTTCAATATATGTCGGACAAATATAGCAGCATATTACTGAACGTTCCAGTTCTTGATATAAACCGATGATTATGACTTCTTGAAATAATCATAATAATATATATATATATATATATATATATATATATATATATATATATATATATATATATATATATATATATATATATATATATATATATATATATATATATATATATATATATATATATATATATATATATATATATATATATATATATATATATATATATATATATATATATATATATATATATATATATATATATATATATATATATATATATATATATATATATATATATATATATATATATATATATATATATATAATTTGTTGAAGAAATATCGAAACGGTCGCATCTTAGGTTCATGAACACATGGGTCATATGTTAAGTATTGTATTGTGTACATGGATTTTTTTGTTTCAATAAATAAAATATTAAATTCACGTTTAATTTCACGCACTATTTTAATTTCACGCTTTATTCCGCATACTGTATGGGAAGCTACTTTTAAACACTGTTATGGATGGCGTAACTTAACTTAATGGCGTAACTCAACGCTGCTTGATATAGACAAAAGAAAATAGGTTAGATTTTAATAAAATTTTTTAAATTATATTATTTTTTAGTTAAATAAATATTAAAATTTCACAGAGATTTAGTTATAGCAGTTAGCGTAGTGACTTCTGCACGTAACAAATATTTGAGTATATATAAAACTAATATGTTCTCAGAAGGTCCCATATTATGCTGGATATGTACTCAACCTAAATGTGATCAGAATATATACATCTTAATGAAACACGTTTGACATATTGTTGTATTGTGGAAATAAATTCTATAGAAACAGATTCTTTTAAAAGAAATATTTTTAAATGGATACAGTTACTAATTAATATACAGTTAATAATAATAATAAGTTCTTTTGTTTGCACAATTTAATAAAATTACATAACAACTAATAAATAAATAAAAGAAATACAAGGCGACCTTACTGCTTAAAGTGATCTCTTCCAGATAACTAACGAGTAATGTAGAGAACATAGAGATACATCACTCTGCGATTGAACTCCAGAAAATTTGCTTTCAAAGTTAAAACTACACAATATCCAAAAGTAGAAAAAGTAAATTAAAAATATTTATTTAAAAAAAAAATGATACTATAAATTCTTTTAATGCTTATTAAGTTTTCTAACAATAAACAGATATAACTTCAAAAATAACTAAGGAATTAGGACCGTCGTGGCGCAGAGGCGTAGCGTCTGCCTGTAAACGCGACGGTTTGTGGATTCGATTCCCACTCGGGGAAGATGGATTTTTCTATTTCCATTTTCTTTGCTCTGGAAAGTAGGCAAAGTGCGGAGTTGAATTCCGCTCGAAAAACGGGGGAAAGCGGGGACGGAGAAAACAGGGACTAAAGCAACGAGTGTCTTAACACTAGGTTCGTATGGTTCCTGCAGTTCCCTCTGCCTAGTCTGCCATGTGCGGGATAAAGCGTGAAGTTAAAGAAAAAAAACTAAATAAAATACAATTTCAATTATAAACTAGTTCATTAAGCGCGGCTATAAGCATTGATTTAGATGGCTTTCTATCTTTATTTATCTATTCTGTATCTTTTTTGTCGTTTTACTCTTTTAAATCTAGGTAATTTTCTTATGTAAAAAATTTGTTCTGAACATTAAATTTACGTAATTTACGTTCAGTTTTTGATATTACAGCTTCACTCTATCATAAAATGCTTTCCATTTACCATCTATTTAAGCGTACATCGTTGGAAAACGTTATTTGATACAATATAAAGATATAAACACTAACCTAACTGTTAACTGTGTAACGGGTTCAAATTTATTTTGGTGCGTCGACCCCTCGCGTCAGGAGGTCCTGTCACTCATTTTTACCAGTTTATCTTTCGGATCAGATTCTTTATGGTTTTTATTACCGGTCTGACCTAAGGGTCACGGTTCACCGACTGCCCTGAAGCGATCCTTTGAAGGGCTAGATTGAGATATAAGGAATATAAAGAAGGCATTGTGCAATCGGAAGTTGTAGGCGGTCGGATGGCGGATGAGATCGCTGGGTACATGTATTTTGTATAAACTAGGAGTTGTTTATATATATATATATATATATATATATATATATATATATATATATATATATATATATATATATATATATATATATATATATATATATATATATATATATATATATATATATATAAAGCGACAAATCATCGATACAAAATAATATGAAAAAAAATCTCAGTTAAGTTAACGAACAAAATAATCGTTAGTTCATGTGGACAAAGCAACAGGCACATTGCTAGTGTAGAATAAAATTTAAAATTAAAATTAACTGCGATAATGGTTCCCCATATTACTTTTTATTGTAGATCTTCAAGCTATTATGCGCTATTCGGTCTTAAATGAAACAATGCTGTATATAATTACTGTTATCAGCAAGCTGTAGACGGACGTGTACAGGGCGTGGTCTGAACCTTTGTTCAAGAGCTTTTTCTACGTTTAATTGTTTGATCATCATATCAGCCGTAGGACGTTCACTGCTGAACATAGGCTTTCCCCAGGGACCTCCAGTGCGCCCTGTCTAATGCTATTCGCATCCAGTGGCTGCCTGCAACCCGGACCAAGTCGTCCGTCCACCTGGTAGGAGCCGTCCCACGCTGCGCTTGCCGGTACGTGGTCTCCATTCGAGAACCTTTCTTCCCCAGCGGCCGTCAATTGTTTGATAATAATATAAAAAGTTTTATACATACATATATATCTAATTATCTATATATTAATTCATAATAAATTTTCATTTTCGTAGAAAATTAGAGAAATAATAGAAAATTAGGTCAGAGACAAAAGCTTACTTTAGAAAAATAAAGTATGAAAAACTCTTTTGTATTTGATATTTAGAACCTATTACATAAATAGTTAAGCTTTCTGTGAGACATGGTGACCTTTCCAGCGATAAAGCGCTGCACAGCTGCAACCATTCAACCTGTCATTGTTATCTATATTAAAGGAACAGCGCTATCATGCTTAATTCTGCTATTCTGACTCACGTTTTACTCCGCATATAGCGGCATAGGTGGAGATAATTTAGTGTCAAGATACTCTGGTCTCCGTTTTCTCTATTATTAGTGCGAGAAAATTAAATATTACTTATAAATAAAACAATGTAATAATAATAATTTGTATATGTTGACTTAAAGAAAACATATACAAATTTGAACGAAACAGGATTTGAACCTACGAACTTTTGAACCTGTTGCGCCACACGTTCTTTGGTTTCTTATCAAGCTTTATTCGAAAATTTTATATGGTTTTTTTTGTTATTATTAATATAATTATTCCAATTATATATATATATATATATATATATATATATATATATATATATATATATATATATATATATATATATATATATATATATATATATATATATATATATATATATATATATATATATATATATATATATATATATATATATATATATATATATATATATATATATATATATATATATATATATATATATATATATATATATATATATATATATATATATATATATATATATATATATATATATATATATATATATATATATATATATATATATATATATATATATATTTCCCAGCATCCTACAGACGGATGGACAGAAGATTTATCTCATCGCCGTTCAAAGATTTGCGGTTGGAAACAATACATCAATAGTGATGCGGCATCGGCATCGATAAATGCTTCCCGTTGAATAATTTACCTCACTCAGGTCAGATTGTGACGGCGGCCGGTCGCACCGGTTTCGCGAATACTTTGGTTCTTTACCAGGGCTGTTCAGTTCGAGTGCTTTATTCATGTAATCATCATTTTTTTTTTCATATTTTTAGGTGCTTTGCTATTTTTTATTAAGAGTTTATATATATTTTGGTTAGTAAAATTAATATGGGCAGTATGAAAATTTAAATAGAAAATTTAGTTTTGTATTCAGAACAATCGAGTAGCACTTTAACGTATGTATATTGCAAAGTAGTTTTCAAATATACACACACACACACACACACATGAAAAATATATATATTTTTTGACATCCCTATCACTAATCGCAAGGTTTCCGTAAACACAGCTCGAGCGATTGATAGCATTTCAGTTGATTGAGAACTCCAATGCAAGCACACGTTATCTACCAGGTAAACTAATTGCTAATTACCCTCAGATAATTAACAAGTAGATATAAACGTAGAAGGGACAGCGTCTGAATTAATTAATTGTTTCATTATTAGGTGATAGTAGTAGCTAGACAAAGTGCGGCGTTGAGTTCCGCAACTTAACGCAATTGGATGGAAAATAGAGACACAGTGCGTGATACAGCGTGAAATTAATCATTTTCGTCGTAGCGCAGAGTTGCAACGTCTGTCTATATACACAACGGTTTGTAGGTTCGATTCCCACTCGAGAAGGATGGATCATTTTATTTAAATTTTCTTTGCTCTGGCAGCCCAACACGCGATGCCTCGAAAAGCGGAAACCGAGGAACAGAGTGTCTAAACACTAGGTTCTCAGAGTTCCTGGGGTAACCACGTAATGTCCTATTATAATGAGATATTGATAGCATAACCTTTTTATTTAAATCTACTGCATATGCGAAATTCAAATGCTAAGTAGTTTTTTCTACTAAATTTAAAGAATTTTAATAGGAATGTTGATTTGCTTTCGAAAATTACTAATAAAAACTTGTATACCTAAATATAAGCGTGTCTTTCTATGTATGTATTAGTGATGTAACGAGTATTCGCATTCGCGAATGTCAGTAGCAAATATTCGCATTCGCATTCGCGAAAGTTAAAAAAATGACATTAGTTACATCACTAGTATTTATATATACGTATTTACATTTACGAAGCACTATATGTGTTTTTGTTGCCTTAGTTTTTTTTAAATATATATACCTTTAGTTTGCTAAATTGACGACTTTTTATAATTCTTTTTAAACGTTCGGAAAACACGTTACTACAATTTTATTACACATAATTAATTATAAAAAAAAGTGTCATTTGACATTTGACAATTTTAATATTTAAAAAAACTAATATTTAAATATTTAGTCTATTTCACTGTCTGGTATATACCGTACATTCTTCTTCGTTTTGTTCTCCAACGTGACATTGGCGAAGTGAATGGTGCTTAACTGAAGAAGTATTTCCGTCCGAAGTAGTCTGAAGAATAAGTCTGTTTCAATTAATTTACTTAAAACAGTTACCTTAAAGTATTTCAAAATGGTCTCCTAATACGGACTTATTATTAATATTAATTAAAATATTTCAGTTCTTACTTAGCTAATTGGCTAATATATTGTTGTATTGTTAACGCAGTTTCAAAGAAATTCTATACATTTTAAAGGGTCTTTAGTTTATTTTTATTTGTATATATGGATTTATGACGCGATGGCTATAATAAAATTTATTTTCAATATCCAAAACGAATAGAAAAGTGGAGAGTGGAGTAATAAATCACTAATTTTGTTTAGATTTTACACATATCATATAGCAAGGCTAGCAGAGAACCTGTGTTCAAAAAAATGTTTCTCTTCTCTCTTTTAAGAGAGAAGAGAAGAATCTTCTCAATAGTGGGAAATGAGAACAATTCCTCTCCCCTAGATATATCGAACCTCAGAACCCCATATAGTATTATAAAATTTAAACTGTTGAGACTGTATATTGTTTAATACATAATTTAAAAATCACTGTACTTTGCTCCGCCACTCAACTCGCAATGCCTTAAAAGGCGGAAAACGGGGAACAGAGTATCTTAACTCTATGTTCCTATGGTTTCTGCGATTCCCTCTGCTTACCCTGCTATGTGTGGGATAAAACTAAAAATATTGTAAACTACATAACATAATATATTTTTCACAAAAAATGTTTTACCTCAAAGAATGTTTTACTTGTGTTAAAATTTAACTAAATTCAGTCATTACATCGTCCAACTCGTTATACCTCAACCGATAAAGTATTTATAGTCTCATTGTTAAGATTTGCGTATTTCCTGCAGAGCAGAGGCAGGCTCGAGTAAATGATCGACGTCGTCACGTCACCTGTCACGCTCAGCTTACTAAATGGCTTCGCTTGTTAAGGAATAAAGTTATTTCGTATATATATATATATATATATATATATATATATATATATATATATATATATATATATATATATATATATATATATATATATATATATATATATATATATATATATATATATATATATATATATATATATATATATATATATATATATATATATATATATATATATATATATATATATATATATATCCTTTGAGCTCCATCACTCGAAAACGTAATATCTCAAAACGCGGAAAGTAGAAGACGAAGTGTCTTAACACTAGATTCTCTCTCTTCTCTCTGTCTACTCTAATACAGTACACAAATGCTAACTAAAAGCTGTTAGTATTGTATAAACAAAAATAATTGCTAATATCCTTTCCTAACATGGAATAATCAAAGCAACGCCGCTGTCATGAGTTGAAGGATACGTAATAGCTTAAGTTTTTCTCAGAGCCGCACATTTTTTATTTTAAATCAAGTTTTTGTCGAATTTCGCATTTTTTTAACAAATTCTATAAAATATTAAATATTAATTGCTTATCATTCTATGATAGGTAAAGAAACATTGACTTTTTAGGCTTCACGCTTTTTTCTATATAGCGAGGTACGTGGAAAAACTACCACGATTTTCGTCAGGATATTGGAGTAGAAGGGGCCTCGTGTAGTATCATGAGGCTTCTTCTACACCAATATCCTTTGGATTTCCTTTACATTGGTAGAGGAGTAAGAGCTCCATCTCCTAATCTGGTAATAAGTTTCACCTAATTTGTAGTCTGGAGGGTACTCATAAAAAAATAGTAAATAGTAATAATTTATTCCCCACTATTGGGGAATAAAAGGTGGCCAAAGAAAACATGGTGCTTAGACACTCTTGTCTTTCAATTAGGATCCAAGACAATATGCATGCTGTGTATTAGCTATATCTTTTTTTTTAATTTTTACAATTAGTTCTAGATTTTTATCCAGAAAAGTCAACAATCGAGTTTTTTTTAACTTAAATAAACGTAGAATAGTATTAAAATAAAATTTATGAAGAAAATAAATTATATGAGAGCCATGTCGTGACCCACACAATGTTAAAGTATAATCAATAGTAAATTACAGGCGTAACATGAAAGTTAAATATTTCTTTATAATTTAAGACGCCTTGCATCTAATTATAATCATTAAATAATTGTTATTAAACGTTTTATTTTAATGTTGGGACAAATTCGATTGAACCTGATAGATGCAAATTCAAATTCCTTTTGCTTTATTTTATTTTGTCTTCACGCTGTATCCCGCAATAGCAAAGTAGGCAGAGCTCCCTGCTTTCTACATTTCGAGAGATTCAGGCGAAGCTTAACGCCGTGCTTTTTATTATTAGTGAGATAAATAATAATTATTCATAATCCCGATCGGGAATCAAATCCAAAAACGTCGTGCTTATTGTTTTAATATTTATAATACATAATTTTGTATGAGTAATATACACAAGAACCCTCCTGGCACAGTTGCAGAGGCCATTTAACGGATCCTTTACCTGGTCTATTTAAGAAACTGTATATTTATTTACAAATTCATCACTAAGTCAAGTCAAAATAACATTTATTTAAAATCAAAGATATAAAAATATATAAATAAAGATAAATATATACATAAAAGATAAAGATATAGTTTATACTATTCCCTAAGTTGGTACTTAGGGAATAGTATACACTTTATCAGAATGGGTTCAGCTCATAGTTTTGGAATCACAATATGGACTTGAGTAAAAATATTTGAAGGCAGCTTAATTGTTAGGTTTTTAAAATCTAAAGAAATTATAAAAAAAGAACTTTTAATTCCACATATTTTAAGTTTTTCAATAAATACATCTAACTTAAATAGAAATAATAAATGTTGAACAAGGCCAAGCTGTGACTCGAGAGCAATAACTTATGTTTCGTACCGAGTTACCAGTATGGATGTTAATCTGATTACATCATTACTCTAATGACCTTGCGGACGAACGATTTACAAAGGAATATTTTTTTGTATCACCTTTAAGTAACATTACGTACAGAGCATGTCGGTCTGTCTATATAAGATTAAGCTTGCTTGATTTGCTCTTCTATTAGTATCAAAATTTTAAACGATCAAACTGAGCGTTGAGTTTCGCCACAGTCTCGAATATTGTATGAGGCATGGAAATTGAGTATATTTCGTCGTTTAGAACGTGTAATTGGGATAAAAAGTAAAGCGAAAAAAATTAACACTTATATATATATATATATATATATATATATATATATATATATATATATATATATATATATATATATATATATATATATATATATATATATATATATATATATATACATATATATATATATATATATATATATATATATATATATATATATATATATATATATATATATATATATATATATATATATATATATATATTTATATATATATAAATAGTACTACTATTTTAAACCGGATGCGCATTTTCACTTAGTTCGCGCTATCTTCTTTTGTCACGGATATCGTGTTATATGTAAATTGAACTGAGTAAATGTTAAATTACTTTTGAGAATACCTAGGTGTTACGCAAGTATATTTACTATACAGTAAAGTAGCAAGCTATAGGGGCTTAGAGCTGTAAATTTTACTACTGGAGGAAGGTCACGTATAAGACTTGTGAACCCACTATGGGCATGTATGAATAGGTTAAGGCACATGGGTTCCTAAGGTGGTTGTGTGTTCTCCCATAATACCCCTCTAGGGAACCTAAACTAAAAAAAAAATTGTAAATACAGTGTATATCTGTAGTATGGGTTCAGCTTCCTAATATCCATATATGGTCATCGCGTGTTTTTGTCCATGCCCTTATATGGTTGCTATGAACTCTAACTATTCAAAGTGATGAAGTCAGCGGGCTTATCGCCAAATCCGGCCTATTAACCCAAATGGATTCTTTTAAAAGAGATTGATTATGAACATGTTTCATTTTATTATTTATTTGTTCTCATTATATTATATAACAAGGTTTCTTGGCTAAAAAGTTTGAAATTTTTACCAATTTCAGAAAAAGAGAGTCTGTTTTCAGATGTCAGCCTAAAGTTAATCCAACGAACAAAAGAGATCGTATGAAAATAAATATATTTTTTTATTTAAATAAATATAGTTAGTCACTTATATTATACTTATAATATAAAAATGGTTTTAGTGATAAGAGTGATGTATAATCGAATTATAGTAAAAGTGGATACGTAAATTATTGATTAAGCTTTTTACTTTTCAAATTCTTAGCAGTAAGCTTATTCCTTAAAACTACCATGCTTGATAGTGTAGTAGTCAGTTTAAATCCCACTTCCAAACATATAGAGAACTGTGTAGTTACTTCTTGTTTCATAGAACGTCTACTATACGTGCAAATAATATTAAATTTTCTATAAAACTTATGGTAAAGTCCAAAATCGAAAATATGTATATATTCATACCACTTCTTCCTACATTATATACTCTGTGATGCGTCATAATAATTTTTGTGAATGGATACTTTTGGCATAAGATAAAACGATGGGTTGAATGACCTGGCCGGTCTAGATAGCCTTTGCTCTCTGGTCACGACATAGATTTTAGCTATTTTAAATTTCTAGACTAAAATTTAATGGATGGGGATATATATATATATATATATATATATATATATATATATATATATATATATATATATATATATATATATATATATATATATATATATATATATATATATATATATATATATATATATATATATATATATATATATATATATATATATATATATATATATATATATATATATATATATATATATATATATATATATATATATATATATATATATATATATATATATATATATATATATATATATATATATATATATATATATATATATATATATATATATATATATATATATATATATATATATATATATATATATATATATATATATATATATATATATATATATTATAGAATATATTTTTCTTCATAAAGCTAAAAATTATGATAACATGTTAAGAATCTTGTGTGATTTGTATAATAATAATAAAAAAAGTTTATTTGTATTTATTAATATATTATGTCATAAACCTCGGACAACATTAAATATTATCAACGATAACACACTGCCTTCACTCACTGACTAAGATTTTTTTTTTTGGTCATTTTCACATTTTACCTAGGAGCAGAAAAACCGATTAATATTTTTACCATAGATTCAAGATATTCCATGAGGAGTTGCGGAACTCAACGCCGCGGTTGACGAATTTAATTTTCAACAACACGTATACAGACAGAGGGAACTTAGAATCAAGGCAATTTTTTCCTTCATTATCAGCCCTGCCTAGCCCTAATGTTTTCAAAATAAATAGAATATAGAGAAAAGAGAGTTCTTTTTAGTTAATAGGATATTATTTATAGTTAATACGTAATACTTCTTAAGTTAATTGCTTAGAGCGTTCAAATCAATCATGCTAGTTTTTGTGTTTAATTGGACAGCAAATCATTGACTTGGATTGATCATCATTAGACATACATACATATATACATATACATACATAATACATATATACATACATAATACATGTGTATAAGTGTATATATGGTATTAAAGACGTATTAAGCTTTTAAATACCGTAGTGTAAATTTTTTTATTTTATAATTTTATATACCAAAGGCATTATTAGTGATTATATGAAAATGTCCATAATAACCCTTATTTAAAGAGGGAATATGAACTATACTTGTTTCTGAAATTATCATTTAAACACGTGGCATTAAGTTTCACTAGTTATAAACCAATGATAGAGAACGGAGAAATTAAACACTAAATTATCAGTCACTACTTACTCTGTCTCTATATGTAATATACAGCGTGGATTAATAAAGCTATTGTTTATTGAAATGTAATAACTTCTTATAAGTAATACTTAACGTAAACAATATTCAATAGCGTTGGTTTCAAATATTCTATTTTATTTAAAATTGTAAGAAAAACAGAATGTTAAGTCACTATTACTAGTTCTTAGTTAAAATAACTTTTAAAGAGAGTATAATTCAAGTAACATTTTTATGAACAATTATTACAACATGTTATTATCTCGGTGATGTAATTGCTCATAACTAGGTACAACTTCTTAGATTTCATGTAAAAAATGTTTTATGCATTCTATATATAGTAAGGTAAGGTCATAGAAGTAGTGTTTTGTTGAAATTTAATTTTTAAGATATTGATTTTGAGTTTTTAATTGTGGAATCCAACACCGTTTTTTATCTACTATAATTCTGTTTACAGAAATAAAAAATAGTGTTGTCCTCAGACCGGGTATCGAATTCGCAACCACTGTACTTTTAGTACTGTAGTTTATACTTCTAATTCTTCAGATATTTTGATAGAAATACCAATTCTAAGCTGAATTTTAAAGAAAAACTTATTTAAGATACTAATGACGTCATTTGTTATCAAAAACAACTTTTTACTTCAAAAAGGAAATTTTCAAAAACAAATCGAGACCCTCCGCAATAGTTGCCATATAAGGCAATAAAACAAGACGGTGTACGTTCAAAAGATCCCGTTACCACCGGCTGTTGGGACAGTCGTTAAATGATCTAATTTATTACTGAGCATTCGGGTTATAGATCGTGTTGCGTACTTGATTATTTGAATATTTTATTCTGTCATTTGGAAGTAATTGGTGATTTTGTGGTTTTAAAGTTTAGACGAGTGTGGTTGTGTCTTGTCATCTGTCATATATACTTTTATCAGTTAATCAATTTTTGTTTTTTGACATTTGACAGCTGTAAAAAAGGATATTATATAGGCATATGTTTTTTATTTTTTTTTCTATATTTTAAATTATGAGACATTGAGTATTGAATGCTGGATGTCATTGACGCACTGCCTTCTGACAACATCGATAAAGTAAAATAAGTTATTATTTTAAGTGAAAATCGAACCCGCAACCCTCGTTTATATGATTCTTATTTACATAGTATACAGGTGTGGCATGGTTAAGGTTTTGGATTCTCATTACCTCGACCTTGACACAGCTTAAGGCTCTCCCTCTTTCTCCAATTTGGCCAGAAATTAGGGGATTGAGAATTTAAGTCTAAAAATTTTGTAACTATTTGCGGGATAAATCGTGAATTTTTTTTTAAATCTGATATCGGACACTTACCATTAAACAGTTAATTCTATCTTTAATGAAACTATAATACGTGAAATAAGTCATTTTAAAACTTTTGATACGAAGGTATTTTTATTTGCCTTCTTTAATTTACATATCGTTCTGCAAATTGCATGCAATTCAGATATTAGACAATACTATATTTTTGTAATTTCTTTGTTCGGTGATAACCACAGATTATAAAATAAATAACTCAATTTAATTAAAAAAACATATATATAAATTTAAACGCGGTATTAGAACCCGCCCCTTCATGCGAATTGTGCAAGCGCTCTGACCACTGAATATAAAACATATAAGAATTTTGACGCAGCATGATGTAGAACACATGGCTCAGTGGTCCGAGGTTCTAAAATTTTATATATTGATAAAATATATTTAATTTTTATATATGTAATTTTTATGATTACTTATATTTAATTTTTATATATGTAATTTCTATGATTACTGTGGATTAACACTTTGAAAATCACAAGATTAGCTCAATTTTTTTATATATTAATCCAATTCTCGTACCATGTTTTAGGCCGTACCACGTCTTGTGGAAGGGCTGGTAGCGCTTCGTAGTTGGCGGAGGCCTAGGCCTCCTCTGCTGTCCACAATTTGGCGCACAGCAGAGGAGGTAGTACCTCTTATCTCTTATTTTCTCAGCTGCCTTCAAACGTTCCCTGGCCAGGCGACCTGCACAACGTCTGGGGCCCCCCGGACTATCAGGTCCTTCAGGCCCCCTGGGTCTCCTAGACCCCTTAGGTCCACTAGGTCCAACAGGCCCCACAGCCTCTGTCACCACCATCAGAACCAATAAAACTAACCAACGCATGCCGTCACAACCACTGTGTCATCACTCACTTATTTATTAGATACTGATCAATTAATTGAATTGAAACATTTTGACACTGTTAATTAAAATATTGAATGTAACAATAAAATTCAAAAAATTCGTTAAATTCAGTTTATTGGAATTTTATTTGTCGTATTTTCTTTAAATGTTATCTACTTATATACGGTTGTTCTAATATTTTGTTATTAGATTTTGACGTGCCCAACGTGCGCACACGCCGGCTCGGTCGCGGCGACTGCCTGCCTTGTAAATGTTAAACTCATTCACGATTCATCTTAGGCCTCTGGTCCAGTCCTTTGACGCTTTTTTCTTACTTAATTGTCCACTAACGACACGTGGTTGGCAGTTTTTGTGAGCAATCTTATTGTTTCACAAGTTCTGTTAAAATTATTCAAAATTATTGTTACTAAATTTTGTATGAGTCAGTCTTTTGGTTAACATCCTATTAAGGTTTCTAATTTTTCTAACATTTGCTTCGGCTTTTTTTGGTTAAAAAATAGGCACGTCATATTAAAAATATGCCTTTTCAACTCGGCCCAATTGACGATTATATGTCAAACTCGTTTTATAAGCGGGCTCACGGGCTATATCAGGGAAACCGTTATGAAACCTGAATTGGAGCACATTCTTAAGCAAAATCGTGCAAAGTTCTGTAACGTAAACAGTTCCCTTATTGTTATAACCGCATTGATTTTTTCTAAATTCTCATATTTCGAAATTTACGTGTACAGATCGTTAACGTATATGTCACGTACATTAAGATCATTATTTGCTTTATGTTAATTAAACACTAATTATTATTACTGAGAATGAAAATTTATACCCATTTTGAGATAGAAATATAGATTAAGTTAATCTAAAATTAACTGTATATAACGTAAATATTGACATACTTGTAAAGCCATTTTAAATAAGATAAAGCGTTATATTTTTAAAAAATGTCTAATAATAAAATAAGTTAATTAGGTCACAAGGAATTCTGAGATGTAAAGATAACAGCGATAACTGCGGGTGGTCGGTCAGTTCTCAATCTAAAGGCCCTTATTCCCTCACCATAAGGGAGAAGAATGCGGGTTCATTTTATTTGTTTGATTAAACAAAAAATATTTTTAGTGTCTAGCTTGTTTTGTTGTCAAAATGTAATTTTACGCTGTCGTAATCATTATTCTTGGCGTTATTTGAATTTAGTTTTATACGCAATGACTTAACTGAAAACTTACTTCAATACAGTTCTAAGTAATAAGTAACACGAAGAAATATAAAGCTACGTATGCGACTTTATTTATTTTCCTGATCGGGCTTTGAACCCAGAACCATCGTTTTTAATATAAAAAGATACCATAATGCACTATTTCTATATAATATATGTAAAAATGCAGAGCGGAGTGTCTTGACACTATGTTCAATTTTACGTACTATGTAAAAAAATTAGGAGGAAATGTGACGTCAACCAACGCTTGTTATTTTCAAAAAAAAAAAAAAAAATATATATATATATATATATATATATATATATATATATATATATATATATATATATATATATATATATATATATATATATATATATATATATATATATATATATATATATATATATATATATATATATATATATATATATATATATATATATATATATATATATATATATATATATATATATATATATATATATATATATATAAGTTCTATAGTATAGTATGTATATTTTATAGTCAACGTCAAATTAATGTATAAAAATTGGTTAAAATATGATTTTAATTGAGAAAAATTATGATTTTCTTTTCCAAAGTAATTACATCTGGCAAATTGCTCAATTAACACACAAAAATTTAATATAGACTTTATAAAAAGTTCCCAAACGAGTTAAACGACTTTGTATACTCGTATATATATCTTATATATATTTTAAACATTTCAATACATATTAAAATAAAACGTAGAAATTATTTTTATATTCACCATTCAGCTATAACAGAGAAGACAGAGAGAACCTAGTGTGATAACACTCTGTTCTCCGTAATATATTGTTTTATCGAGGTAGAGTTGATCCTACTGTCATCGTGTTTAGTGTCAGGGGTTATTATACAGTGCTACTAGTGGTCCTGAAGTAAAAAAGTAAAATTATAAATATTTCAGCTTTTTTATTATGTATTTATATTAAATAGTTTTTTTGTAAAAGCTTTTATTAATTTTGTTCTACAATTTTTTGTACAATTAAAATTCTTATTTCAATTTACATAGTTGATTAAAACGAACGTTTTGAAAACATAAAATAAATTATATAGGCAATTGATTCTATAAACGTGATTTTAGGTTCAAATCCCACTCTGGAACTATTTCCATCTCCTTGCCCCAATAAGAAGACAAAACGACGTTAAGTTCAAGAAATGACTTGAAAATTCGTTAAATCTGATAAACAGAGCATTTCCCTCTACACTATTATTTGTAGGATATCTTATGCAGAACAAAAGAAAGAAGCTTAAGTTGTGAAGCAATAAAGCTTTAAATAACTTTAAGTAAACTAAACCAACTTAACTATTATTTTAACAAACCGGTTAAATATTCAAATGTAACTACAAAGACTGACTGACACGTGCTACAATGTACCAAAGTAGGTACGGATGCTGTGCTCAAGTTACGTCACTCCGAGATGATAACTCGAGATGATATGTCAAGAAAAATTTATTTCTGGTACACGTTGAATAGGCGTTTGCTGTACTACTTTGTAAGTTTCTTTAAAGTCTTATTTAAAAGTTCTATAAATGTGCCGATAAATATATTATTACATTTATTCCATACATCGTAAAACCAAAATTTGGTTTATATTTAAAGAATTAATATATGAAGTATATTACATGTAATGTTATCTAAATCTAAACTAGGTAAATAATTTATTTTAATTATTTTAAGGGCCGTCGTGGCGCAGAGGCGTAAGCGTCTGTCTGTAAACGCGACGGTTTGAGGGTTCGATTCCCACTCCTTCACTCTGGAAACTAGACAAAGCGCGGCGTTGCATTCCGCCACTCAATACGCAATGCCTCGAAAAAGGCGGAAAGTGGGGACGGAGAAAGCAGGAACTATGCAACGGAGTGTCTTAACACTAGGTTCATATGTTTCTTGCAGTTCCCTCTGCCTACCCTGCAATATGCGGGATAAAGCGTGAAGCTAAAAAAAAATATTTTACTTCACCATTTGTCTTAAGAAAAGTCTACATTTGATTGAAATTAATAATTAGTGTTTAACAAAATAATAAATAATTGCAACATTTTATCAGTTTTATTTTTTTTTAAATAAAATAAGTGCATACGATCGTAAATTTGTTTATCAATGTTTACAATAACATTTTTCCTCAGCAGAATATGTGTGTATTACTCGCCCTTGATCGATATATTTGCCGTTATCTTCTAACATATTTAACAAAATGAAAGTAATTAATTCCCCTAAATTGAAATAGAGCCTATAACGCTTTCAATATCTACGCTTCTAGCCAAAAAGAAATATTTATAAGGGATCTTTGTATAGTTACAATTACTCTCAAACATTAACCAAATAAGTGTATATTACACTTTATAAGCGCCTTTTTTATTTATTTATTTATTTATTTTCCACTTAGAATCAATAAGATGATCACTTGTGTACGTCAGATAGAGCGAACGGAGGAGTGTCAAAGGAGCCCAATTTGATAGTAAATATCGAATTGAGCCCCTCTGAAACCTACACACTCCATGACTTAAAACTATTATATTATATTCATATATTAAACAATATCTCATCGAAATAACGAAAGTAAAAAATCGTGACTTTGTGAAAAAGCAAACCTCTTATTAATTTACATTAGCTACACTCTATTTAAGTAAGACTATGAACGATGTAACGATAAATTGAAAACATATGTATGACTCAACAAAATGGTGCGCGAATCAGTGTTCATGAGAGATTGTTATCTTGGTACTTCATAAATAGTGTTTGAGGTACCATTTTTATGGATAGTATTATTTTTTATCACGCTTCATTCCGCAGAGAAAATATAGTGTAAATACACTCTGTTCTCTGCTTCCTGGCAAATTTTGAGACTCTGCGTATTATGAGGTGGAACTCAACGGTTCCTTTTAAGAGATTCATTACGCACTCTCAAGTATAAATATATAGAAAGTAGTGTTGAGACACTTCCATATTTTTTATATAAAGTATAATGTAAAATACTTTAGACCTCACCACACGTGTTAAAGATACTAATGAGGTTTCAAGGCTCGACGCCAGAAATCATGTCGGTTTGTAAAGGGGTCTAGTACTAATAAGCCTCATTTACATACTAACTTGAAAATAGAAATGAAACGTTCATTGTAATTAACTTAATTATAATAGTCTATATTGGACCAAATATTTTTAAAATTCTAGGACTTTATGTAGGTTATTTTACAATAAAGATTGGTAGTGGAAGTAGACTGCATTCCTAACTTTTGGTGTTTTGTCTTTATTAAAAAGAATAATTGAATTACATCAATTCAATTAATTTAATTCAATTCATTATTCTCAAATGGAAATCGAACCGTTTGAAGCCGAGGTTCAAACAGTTCGATATATATTCTTACAGTGCCGACGCTGTGCCACAGTGGCTTGAATTGAATCTTATTTATTTATTCATTTTACTTAGGAGGTTTTCTTAGGATGGTAGGTAGAGAGTATCTAAAATACACCTAGTTTTTATTTTCCGCCTAAAATAAAGATGTTGCTCGTAAACTGTAGGAACTCAACATCGTGCTTTATCTCACCAAAGCTGGTAAACTAAGATAATAACTTTTACTGTAAATTGACAGCTGTCCTAATTTAAAGCATAAACGTATGTGCAACTTATTCTTTTTTTTAGCTTCACGCATTATCCCGCACATGGCAGGGTAGGCAGAGGCAACTGCGGGGACCGTGGGAACCTAGTGTTAAGACACTTCGTTGCTTAGTCCCTACTTTCTACGTCCTCGCGTTCCGCCTTTTTCGAGAAATTGCGTGTTGAGTGGCGGAATTCGAAGCCGCGCTTTGCCTAGTTTGCCAGAGCGAAGGAATGGAAAATAGAAAAATCCATCTTCCCCGTCTGGAGATAGAACCCAGTAACCGTCGCGTTACAGGCAGACCTTGCGTCCCTGCGCCACGACAGTCCTCGGTCTTTATTTTTTGTATTTTTTTATATCATTGAAAAATATTCCATACTGAGTAAAGGGACTCAACGTCGCAATATTTTTAGTACAGTAAACTACATTTTTATTATTTTAACACATAACTTCTGGTAATAAAATAATAATAAAATGTAGTGTAAGTAAAAAAATAAATTTCATTTGAATTGATTAAAGAATTCAACGCTTTTTTATGTATCTAGTTTGGAACCTGTATTAAAAAGAGGTAGTCTTAGATGACTAAAAACTATGAAAGCGATGAAATTATACCAATCGAACAATCTGTTTGAGGGTAGTTCCGTAATGGTAGGACAACTACTATGAAATGTTGTTATACATATATTTCTATATTTCATGCAACTACATAGAATCTCTGTCCATATACGCTCGAAACATATGGTCTACGTGTGTTTCGAAGTTATTATTTAAATGAAACTAATTCATTCTTTACTCATAACTTTACAAAGAAATACGCTTATTTCCTTACAATTTTCGCTAATAATAAGCTTTGTGAGTACAATTGGCTTAAAGTTAACAAGAACGCAGATCGATCATTGACCGGATATCCGCTTTTAAATTGAATTGCGATTGGCAATTGTTAAACAGATGATCGTAACAAGTTCGAATGCGGTGTTGCTTTGAAGCTTTTGTATACTCTGTATTTTATATACATGTATTTTTTTTCTTTTTTTTATTGATATTTTGATAACATAGCATATAGCTAAAGGGAACCGTTAACTATCAAAATTAGCTCAGTTCTTGATATTTCGCCTAAATTCAATATATTACGTGCTATTTGGCGGAACTCAACGCCGCTTGTTTTAGTCGAAAAATTATTTTTTCCTCCGAATTTAACAATAAAATTTACTTATAATTTTGTTTTAAATTTGGAATTCAAACTTGCAACAACCGCTATACATACATAAGTAGATAATTTACAAACGTATCACAAAGATTTATCCGATTAACAGATATGGGTGAATGAGCTTAAAGCTCGACTTCACAAATAACTGTAGACTGGGCGACGCCTTGCATCGTCTGCGTTCAATATAAATAGCGGGTCAATTGCACGTAATTATGCAACAATCATAAATAAAGGTAAATTAATTTTATTCCGATTTTAAAAAGTCTTTTGAAGCTTTTATGTTTCATAAAAGCTCCTTAAATTAAATATAATATATATTTAGGGTCCGTACCTAAAAGAACGTAATAGTAATATACAATTTATTGTTGATTTTGTTGTATGTGTTTGTTAATATAGTTTTTCTTATGAATGCGTAAATAGTAATGTCATTTAATGCATAGAATATATTCAACTAGTATTTTATCTATAGATACAAAAGCTATGGCTCTTTTTTTCTATGTACAAAAAGAAAACAAAATTTTTGTCACCTTAACATAAGTTAATGTACCTTCTTGTTGACCTAAAAATTGTAATATTTGATAAAACTTGAGAACTTACAGTAACAATAATTTCAAAAAACCTATTAAGTGTCCTATATAAAATAAGTAACCATGAAATTTGTACGGAACACTTGATGTGTTATTACGACTCATACTTGACCAATATTTTTGCAATCTATTAAATTTTTAACTAGATACTTACTGCACACACACAGAAGTATAATATGCGTATATATGACATAAAATATAAATATATAAACAATATAGTCATACATTTACATTTACATATACATATACATATACATATACATATACATATACATATACATATACATATACATATACATATACATATACATATACATATACATATACATATACATATACATATACATATACATATACATATACATATACATATACATATACATATACATATACATATACATATACATATACATATACATATACATATACATATACATATACATATACATATACATATACATATACATATACATATACATATACATATACATATACATATACATATACATATACATATACATATACATATACATATACATATACATATACATATACATATACATATACATATACATATACATATACATATACATATACATATACATATACATATACATATACATATACATATACATATACATATACATATACATATACATTTACATATACATTTAGTCAGCATATCACAGCAAAGAAAATGTTTAAATATTACACGTTAAGTACGTATAGCTGGAACATATCAGGAAGTTAATACATAATTTAATATTATAATTAATTGGTCTCTGGCAAAGCTCGTTTATTTACGGTATCATCAAAGGCATCTGTACTATTTAGAACCAGGTTAGTTTAGAATGAAAGCAACATTTGTAGAATAATATTTATATATTCTGTTTATTTTTGAATTATGTTATGAAAAATATTTCTTATCATATGAATAAAGTGCGACGTTGCGTTCCGCCTATTAACGCAAAATTTAAAAAAATGGCGGAAAGTAGAGAAAAGAGTGATTTATCACTAAATTCTCCTTAGACATTAAATGTTAGGAGACCTTATTATGCATGAGAACTAGTACAAAGCTGAAGTACTAAATAAAGTGTATTTATTAATAGAAATACAAGACTCTTGCGCATAATGCACATATAATGTGATATAATGCTTGCTTGCATTATTTATATTCTACTTACTTATAAGAAAATAAAACATTCTGTACAATGTATATAAATGTTCATAAAGTACTTCGTGCTGGGTATACGCATGTAGTCCAAGTAGGTACAAAGCTATTTATTATTGGAAGTCGCATCTACATGTACCTAATTAGTCTTTGCTAATTTAAATCTCTTTGAAGTGAGTTATCTCACGCTCCTTTGAAAATAAACAGTAGCGGTTTACACTTGCAACCAAAAGTATTAACACAAATATATAAGAAATGATCTAGAATAAAATATTTTTAATAGGTACTTATTTTCCATGCCATGGAAGGCAGAGAGAACTGTAGGAGCCATAACGAGTTAAGACACTCCGTTCTGTGTTTTCGCCTCTTAAAGTATTGCAAGTTGGTAGCGGCACTCAATGCTGAACTTTTTCTATTACTATAGTGAAAAAAAAGAATATTTTCCGCGAGTGGGAATCGAAGCCCGCCAATTGTCGTCAGTCAAATGTTGCGGTTTCTACATAAATTATTAAACTAAAAGCTATTCTTTACTATTCTAAATTTAATTTAAAACGTACACTTTATAAGGCAGTACAGTGTACTTACGATGAAATTACGTTGCACACCTACACGGGTCATGCCTTGTTTTATGATAATGAAGATAGGTTTTAGAGTCATTGCTATAGACTTTAATGGGTGTCAATTAAGTAGAATTAAACATTTTGAAACATTATCACTTGTGAAGTATAATTATATTCTAGTGGGTTCCCCGGGCAATTGCTCTTGGTTTTCTCTAGTTGAGCACTTTTTAAGGATGGTAAAGTTAGAAATCTTCTATTTTATAAAAAGACAAAAGTTTTTAAGACTGACAAAAAACACGCGCAAATGTCAAGTGCTAAATATCAAGCAACTCTAATTGGCTAACGTGTAAAAATTCTTTAATAAATTATCAATTGAATTAATCAAGTTCGAAAATAAGCTATGTTTTTCACCAAGACCCTTTTTCTAGATCTTCAAAATGGTATCAAAAGCAAAATTTTAGGTAAAAAATTCGCCTCTCTAAGTGTCCGCAATTAAAACGCTTCCACGAATAATATATAATGATGGTGTATAGTTAATCAAATTCGTAACACTTTCGTTCTTTATTTTTAGATTTAAAGAATTAAGCCACGATAACTTTAAAAATTACATTGTATTGAAAGAAAATGACGAAGACCAACTTCTACTTAAACCAGAGCATCAGAAATATAGTGTACATAAAAAAAAATCTGATTCCCCATAATATCGTGGGAATAGATCTTCTATACAAATTATGTTAAACCTACAAAAATACTTGACCCAAGGCAAAGTAACAGTCTTGTGTACGTACAATTTGCGTAATATGCGTGCGCCCTAATTCACTAACGATCGGACCCACGTCGTTGCAGCCGCGGGTGAAGTTATCAATACGCCTTATAAGATTGTCTTCAAACATGATTATAATTATTTTGAAATATTATAGCTGTTTGGATTATGGATATTTGGTCTTTTAATGTCTTTAAGATGAGCAGAAACACAGAAAATTGAATTTTCTACATAAATTGCTTAGAAGCAAAAGAAAAATAATGACGATGACAACTAGTCCGTAGTAACTGCAGCGCTTGTCACTCCGTTTTCGCCTACCCCTGTATCTTGTATCTTTTTTTTTAGCTTCACGCTTTATCCCGCACTCGGCAGGGTAGGCAGAGGGATCTGCAGGAACCATACGAACCTAGTGTTGCTTAGTCCCTGCTTTCGCCGTGTATATATATATATATATATATATATATATATATATATATATATATATATATATATATATATATATATATATATATATATATATATATATATATATATATATATATATATATATATATATATATATATATATATATATATATATATATATATATATATACGAGGTGTGTTCAAAAAGTATCGCGAATTTTGAATTTTCGCGGGTTACGTATATTCGAATTTCAATTTTTTTGTGGCGTTATGTTGGTACTCATGTCTCTCACTTATGCCGACAACCTCGGCCATTTTGAATGTTCACTTAATTGTTGACAGCTGCTTTGCTTGCACGTGTTTTGGATCGTCTTCGATTTTTACCCATTCAAAAAAATGGATCAAAGAACGTGTATCAAATTTTGTGTGAAAAACGAAATTAAGTGCGCGGATGCATTCCGAATGTTGACTGTGGCATACGGAGAAGCTACCTTGGACCGAAGCAACGTTTATCGGTGGTACAAAATGTTCTCAGAAGGCCGAGAAGATGTGAACGACGAAGAGCGTGCCGGACGCCCGAGCACTTCAACAACAGACGGAAAAATTAATGAAGTGGAGAAAATGGTATTGGCCAATCGTCGAATCACCATTAGAGAGGTTGCTGAGGACCTAGACATATCGATTGGCTCGTGCCATTCGATTTTTATCAATGATTTGGGCATGAGACGGGTCGCCGCGAAATTCGTACCAAAATTGCTCAATTGCGACCAAAAACAGCATCGCATGAACATTGCTAATGAGATGTTGGACTCTGTCCGCGACGACCCAAATTTGCTCCAGAGGGTCATAACTGGTGACGAATCGTGGGTTTATGGTTATGACGTGGAAACCAAAGCTCAATCATCTCAATGGAAGCTGCCGCACGAACCAAGACCGAAAAAAGCGCGCCAAGTTCGGTCGAATGTGAAAGTTTTGCTGACAGTTTTCTTCGATTGCAGGGGCGTGGTGCATCATGAGTTCTTGCCACAGGGTAGAACGGTCAATAAGGTTTATTACCTGCAAGTTATGCGCAATTTGCGCGAAGCAATCCGCCAGAAACGCCCGGTTTTGTGGAAGAACAAAAATTGGCTTTTGCACCACGATAACGCCCCTGCTCACACATCGTTGCTTGTGCGCGACTTTTTGGCCAAAAACAACACACTAATGATGCCGCAGCCACCGTATTCCCCAGATCTGGCCCCCTGTGACTTTTTCTTGTTCCCTAAACTGAAGAGGCCCATGAAAGGACGACGTTATGCTACACTTGACGAGATAAAGACGGCATCGAAGGAGGAGCTGAACAAGATAAAAAAAAATGATTTTTTGAAGTGCTTCGAAGATTGGAAAAACCGTTGGCACAAGTGTATAATATCTCATGGGGATTACTTTGAAGGGGACAAAATAGATATTCATGAATAAATAAATAATTTTTGAAAAAACACAAAATTCGCGATACTTTTTGAACACACCTCGTATATATATATATATAAAAGGAAGGCAGAGGCAATCTAATGACATGACACTCTATTTCCATAACATATAATGAATAATAATTCAGACAAAAATACTATATGAAATAAGTAAATTATATATATTAGAATACGCTGCGGTAGGTCCGTCGTTAGGCTGTTAGGGAGTATGCGTATTACGTAAATTGCGAATAGTTTATCTAGTGGTTAGCCTAGAGTGGTACGTTTCTAGGTAATAGGTTCAATATTAGTTTAGTATTATTATATAGATATTTTTTACTTATTTATTTGACATATATGTCAACATAATGTAAATATAGTTAGAAATCTCTTTTAAAAGATGATTGTCTTAGATGATAAAAATGAAATTATGTCAATCGGGCCTGTTGCATAGAGGTACGGTCCATATTCGAAGCGTACTCTTCTAAAGTGACAGAGTCTCATAGAATAGCGTCGTGAAATAATTGCATATTAATGCTGTTGTGTTTCATCAGGTGAATGAGAATCAGGTTCCGGAAGCTCATAAAGAAGGGTTTTTGGTTGAAAACACATCCTCTCAGGTTGTGGATGTAAAACGTAGGTGTCCACTTAACATCAGGTGGTTTTTCTGCTCGTTTGTCATCTTATATTACAAAAAAAATGTTGTAAAAAGTGTTGTAATTTACTACAATTGCGTAGAATATCTGTCCGAATACTTTAAAAACATTAATTATAAGTGTGTTTTAATGTTATTATTTAAATTAAACGAACCACTTCTGGTTTCTAACATATAAAGGGGATACCGACTCCATCGAGTCGGTTTCCAATCGTCTAAGGCTAGTAAACGAAACTTACTGTTGAAAAACTTTATGCCATGTTTCTTAAACTTTTTTATATTATGTGTTGAATGATGGAATAATTAATGAGTTTAGTTATGTTACTAGAGCGAGGATAATTCAAATAATCCAGTGTGAAGATACACCACTGCGATACAATGGCACGGTATTTAACATACTTTAAACTACCAGAAGAGAAGAAAACTGCTTAGCATTCCATGGATTCACCGTACGAGTGCCGGGCCCATCGCATTATAGGAAGAGGAGCTCCGATCAGCGCTTGGGACTTGCGACCCAAGTGTAGGTTTAAAGGGGCCCCTTTAAAATGCATTAACGCTCACCTTCACTGTCCGAGCTCCTCCCACTACTTAACCAAATTTTAAACAATTCTACCAAAGCCGCCTTTGAAGTGCGTTCTAGAAATGAATTTATAAGAGTTCTAGACAGGCCGAGATCTTTTAGTAAGCTATATAGAGATTTCGCTGTTATACCTCTCGCTACTACTTCAACTGCAAACAAGCTATCTCTAAACCTATTCCTGATCAGTTCGTTTGTAAGATCGAAGTATTTATTAAGTTTTAGATGGTGACTTTTTTGGATATTTATTTCCCACGGAACTGTAAGTTCTACCAGTACTATGCGTTTTAGGCTTCGAGAATAGAGAAAAATATCCGGTCTGGATGACGAAACACAAATATCCTCAGGGATTCTATACTGTTTCTCATACGTGTCCATCATAAGTGTCCAATCGGGAGCTGGATCTAATATGGAGAAAGGCTTTTGTGTGGGTTTCTTATAAAAACCTTCTTTCACAAACTCTATTGAGCGTTTGCTGGTTGTTATATTTCTCTGTGCTCTTGCTACAAATAGACTAACGGATTCACGTATGATTTCTAGTACTTTATCGTGGCGCCGCGAGTATTGACCACTATCCAAGAGTATCCTACACTCTACCAGCATATGTTTAGCTGTCCCTATACTGCCTCTTTACAGATGTAGCAAGATTTATCGGTAGCTTTACCCCATCTTACTAAATTACTTTGAAATTATTACTAAATTACTATAGAACATCAGAATATATGAAGACTTTTTAACGTCATAAAGAAAAATTTTGGGGCAGAATCTGTAAACGTGACGGTTTGTGGGTTCGATTTTCACTCATATATCTTGGAATACGTCATTCAATCCGCAATGACTCCAAATGTGGAAACCAGAGAACAGAGTGTTTTAACATTAGGTTGCCATAGTTCTCTCTTCTTACCCTGCTACAAGCGGGATATAGCAGCAGGGAACTGGCAGCAATAATGAAGGCATTGCAGAAACCCATAACCAATACCATGGAATTCTCATAAACGTATTAACTTTATGCTGTAATAACTATACAGTTCCAAGGCATCTTAAACGAGTCGAAATTATTCAATGATGACGTCAGGGCCTATTACACGAAACAACTAATAAATGTCGCCATAAAATTGTTAATTTCTGGAAAATCGTAACTTTTAACGATAATGGAGGTGTTAATTAAAAGTTCGAGCTTTTCTCGTTCATTAGTAAAGAGTTTGCGTCGCTGTTACAACTAATTATATTTTATTTTAGCTTTTACTAATTTTTTTAATACCATGTATTTTTAATTAAGCTACTTTTAAAAGCTTAGCACTTTTTCAAGCGTAGACATAGGAAACCAAGTTTTAAGTTACATTGCGTATTGGTAGACGAAAGAACGGATTTTACGAATCCAAGTTTCATTGACATACTTTGCAATTAAAGCTTTGTATGTTAAATTGTGTGAATCTAAATCAAGATTATATTGAAAAAAACAATTTTTCAAGTAGGGCCGTCCTACAGGAAACTATCACAGTTTCAAAGGGCCACTTCTGCTGAGAAGTACCAGTAAAAAACCCCGCAGTTACAAAAATACTTAAAGGATAATATACAACTGAATGCATGGTTCAGTGGTCAGAGTGCTGGTAGAGGTAGTTTTTATATGATATGATTTTTATATGTTTTCTATCTTCAGTGCGGATTAACGTTTTAAAAATTATAAAAAAGCAACAATTGTCGTTTTGTATAATTTACATCGACCTTTAATTTATCATTAACTTTTAAAGTGATTATCCACAGTGATTTTGCACATAAAATCACTATTTTTTTGGCTAAACAAGCTTGATCCAATAAAATTTCCAAATCCAAAAAAAATATTTAGAGACCTATTAATAATATAACCGCGTAAGCCATTGTAGGCTTATCTATAGCCAGAGAGCAGCATCATCATATAATTGGCTACAAGATACACTTAAACGACGCAAAATTAAATTAATACTTAAGATATATAAGATTAGAAAATTACTATAAGAAAAAATTTACTTCAATAATCTTACATATGGAGTATTTATTATGAAGTTTAAATTAAAAAAAACGTGCATTGGACCTTAAAAAAAGTTTATATTATATTTGTACTTATCTTTTCTTCGATGGTTATTAAAACACTTTCATCATCTTTATGTACAATTTCAAAATTCAATTCAATTCAATTCAATTTCAAAGTTGAGGACCGTTGTGGCGCAGAGGCGCAACGTCTGACTGTAACGCGACATTTTATGGGTTCGATTCCGACTTGGGGAGATGGAATTTTCTATTTCCACTTTCTTCGCTCTGGAAACTAGGCAAAGCGCGGCGTTGAGTTTCGCCATTCAACACGCAATGCCTCGAAAAAGGCGAAAAGCGGGAATGGAGAAAGCAGGGACTAAGCAACGAAATGACTTAACTAGGTTCATGTGGTTCCTGCAGTTCCCTCTGCCTACCCTGCAATATGCGGGATAAAGCGTGAATCTATAAAAAAATTGTATAATTTTGAAGTTGTATAAAAATAACGAACTATTATATAATTTAAATTTCCGTACCGTGAAGTATTTAAGTATTAGTAAATGTATTCTCAGAATTAAAATTCTTCTGCGAATATTTTATTAGGAATCTCCTGTTTGGAAATTACACGTAAAATAATATGCGGTTATGTTCAACAAGGCATTTCAACTATTTCCGGAGATTAAATAGTAAAAATATTACTAACATAGATTTTCCTCATTCATAAATATTTGTTTTTATACTTGAAAGCATATAAATATAATAAATTTATTATGATTTTATATTGAATTTATTTTTATAAAATTTTTATATTAAAATTTAAATTCATAGATTTTTATTAATAAACAAAAAATAATTCAAAACTATTGTCCATATATTTTGTTTGTTTTTATTGTTTTTTTCTCCAAAGTTCATTCCAATGAAATGTATATTCTAAAATCATATGTTTATCATATGATACTTAAACATATAAACACTAAAAAAACAAAATCTACGTTGCGCACAAGTGTGCAAGAATGAAACCCATTGGAGATATCACACTCAAAATACCATACACACCAATTTTTTTTTTTTTATTGATAGGTTCGCTAGCGATTTTTACACAAATGTATACTTAAATAGTTTTACATACAAAATTAAAAACGTGCATTAACTGCGTAAAATCAGTTAAAAGCAAACACTGCATGCAAACATAATTCCTTCTCTTAAGTATTGTTTAACAAAATTAAATATAAATCTAAAAAAAATGATGATGAATTTATAAGCTTCTCCTTTAGAAAATTAATCTGTTAGTAAAAATTATAATACTTACCCAAACAACCATTTGAAGTAACATCATAATGTCCAGGCATGCAGTCAACACATCGTGGCGGCGCAGCGCCCGGTGCGCACGCGCATGCGCCTGTGTCGGGCTCACATAGCGCGTTCATTGATGCAATGCCGCAGGCGCAGGGTGGACAGCCTTCATCTATACCTGGTAGGATAAGTAGATTTGAAATCTTTCTTCGCTTTTAGAGTAAGGGATTGTGTTGGTTAAAATTTTAAAGAGGCCCCTCAAACCTACACTTGTGTATCAAGTCGAAGGCGCTAGTTTAAGTTCCTCCTAACTATGTATGATCATGGCCCTTGTAGGCCTTTAAATTACCAAAAATACATTATATTACAAAGGTAAAATCAATATTAAATATGGTTTTTAGGGAACAAAATATGAAACTTCTAAGTCAACACAATCAAAATATGTGAGCATTTATTTACCCCTCATTATTTTAGTATTTATTAGACTACGGATTATAGACTACGGAAAAAAGAAAAAAATCTTAGAAGATATATCCAAGAAGAAAACAACAAGAAACATATATGTATACGTAGCTAATCCAATACAAAATGAGTGGTTACAACAAATATTTAAGTTAGGCAACTTTTACAATTTGTGCTTTCCGTTGACCTACAAATATGAAATTAGTACGACTAGCAATGGTTTTGCTGATACAAAAATATATCAGGTACATTCCGCTTATATTGTCGAGTCTTTGGTATTTTTTATATCTGGAAAAGAATAAAATTCAAAAACTCATTTACTAGAGGGCGTACATGTAAATTTAATGTAGATGACAATAATCTTATAAACTCTACGTAATCAATTAAAAAAAAAAATCCTTAGCCTTATTTTTAAGTAAGTAACAACACATATATAAAAAAAATAAAGTAAAGATAAGAGTTCATTATGATTAATATTAACAGTAATGTATTAACAGTAATATAATTAATATTTATGATAAGAAAAGCGGTCCCCGCTTTTGAGAAAGCAGGGGCTAAACAATGGAGTGTCTAAACACTAGGTTCCCATGGTCCCTGCAGTTCCCTCTGCCTACCCTGCCTTGTGCGGGATAAAGCGTAAAGCTAAAAAAAAAAATATGATAAGAACATATAGTATAATACAAACCTTTTCATATTATATTTTATGTACGAACCATATGCCTGTATTGGTTATTATATTTCAAGTAAAAACACTAAGCAACTTAACGACTGATATTTTTTTTTTTGTTATAGTGTAAACTTATATAATAGCTTAATAATTTACTCATAAAAATAGAAAAATTATAGATAAGAAAATTAAATATGCCTTACCGCCATGACCAACTCCACATGTGCCACAATCTCTCCCAGCCCATCCGGCTGCGCACGCGCACCGCCCGCGCGCGTCGCATGCACCTGACAACGCGCCAGTGCCGCAAGCACATTCTTCGCAAGTACCGTTATTCCACCAGTAGCCTTCCTGGTAGTAAAATTATGACATAAAGCTTATTTTTAGTCAATATAGGCATTACTTAACACAAAAGTGTCTTGAAACTTACGCGGAAAGAGTGTAACGGAGTGTCTTAGCACTACACTTTCTCGTTGATAGCTATATGCGGGAAGTCATGTAAAATATTTTTTAAAGAGTGAAAATATACCCATAATTCAAATAATTGATGTATGTTCTAGTGACTTATAAAAATATATATGAAAAATATACACTTATTTAAAAAGGAAAAATAAAAAAGTAATATTTTTTAATTAAATACGGTATGTATATAACGGTTTCAACCAATTAAAATAAAAAAATAGCATTTTATATTAAAACAACCATTAAGAAAAAGTAGAAAAAGGCAGAAAGCGGAGACGGAAAGAGCAGGGACTATACAAAGGAGTGTCTTAACACTAGGTTCCTACGGATCTTGTAGTTCCCTCTGCCTACACTACCATGTGCGGGATAAAGCGTGAAGATTTAAAAACAAAAGTATTATCATACCTGGCATTGGTCACACCGTTCACCCTCAGCATGGGGTGGGCACACAAGACAATGTCCTGACAAAGCGTGACAAGGTCCTCCACCGCATTCACAACGAGTGCACTGCCCACCTAGTGTGGTAGGTGAGCCCCAGTAGCCTGAGTCGCATCTGTTACAATCATCAATTTAGAAATTTAGTCTTTGGCTTTACTGGTGATTGTCTTAAATTTGAATATACTTTCGTCTTTATATTTTTTATTGCAACTTCTAATATAGTATATATACATATTTTATATGTCACTATTGCAAAAACATTAAATGTAATAGAGTTTTCGATTTATTTAGTCTCATTCAAGATTGAAGGCCAATTTCACCGGTCACTGATAAAGTTTCAGATAGTAAGCTGGTAGTTAATACTGTCTAACAGTTAAGGGCCATTACCTTAAACAGGTTTTTATCTTTTAGATAGTCACATTTGAGACTTTTGAAACCAAAATTTCTTGCATGTCTGCCAGACAAGGCACATTTTATTATTATTATTTTCCTATCTGGGACCTTGTCAGCAAGTGGTGAAACAGGCCCTAAGTATTGCTTTAGTATTTGATAACATAAAAGTAAAAGAGTTCGACTAACTGTAGATCTTTATCATAAGAGGCACTTACAGCTCGCAATGATCTCCAGTATAACCATCAGGACATTGTGTGCATACAAATTCGTCTCCTTCGGATGAAGCCAAGGCACAGTTGGGGCTGAAGTTGTTGGACGCCTCGTATAAAGGACAGGCGCAAGGTTTGCACGCTCCCTAAGGAATTATTAGAAATGTAAAACTAAAATGTCGTGGGTCAGAGGCGTAGCGTCTACTTGTAAACGCGGCGGTATGTGAGTTCGTTTCTCAATTGGGGATCGTGGATTTTTTTATTTCTTCGCTCTGGAAACTAGGCAAAGCAAAGCGCAGCGTTGATTTTCGCCACTAAACACGTAATGTTTCTAAAAAGGCGGAGTGTCTTAACTCTAGTTTCTTAGGATCCTGCAGTTCCCTCTGCCTACCCTTCCACGTGTAGAACAGAGCGTGAAGATTAAAGTGTCATATTTTTAAATAACGATTTAGATTTTTGAATATTAAGAAGTAAAAAAGGACGGGGACGGAGAAAGCAGGGACGGAACGGAGTGTCTTAACACTAGGTTCCCACGATCCCTGCAGTTCCCTCTGCCTGCCCTGCCATGTGCGGGATAAAGCGTGAAGCTAATAAAAAATAAAAAAACAAAAGGATATGTTTCTGTGTTATCTATTGTTATTATATTAATTTTATGTAATAAATAAATATATTTTAAATTGAATATGATTTACTTGTACGGGGTTGCCGTAATGACCAGGAAGACAGCGCTCGCAATGCGGTCCAGTTGTATTGTGCTGGCAAGGGGCGCATGGACCGTCCACTGTAATTAAACAGTTTATTAAATATAGTCTTACTTACATAAACGATAATTATTTCGTAATTCAATGCCACTTTATTGATTAGAAAAAAGAAAATCAATCATCATTGAAGATAAGTTAGTGTCTTATATCAGAAATTTTTAAATTATTATATTAGATATTTTTAAAATTAGTGGAAAACATAATACTGGATATTCTGTTAATTCTGCTGTATATGCAGGAAGTAGCGTGATGCAATTGTTTTCATTTATTTATTTATTAAACATAATTTTAATAATTTTCACAGAAACTCATAATTCTAAAAAAGTGGTCAGATGCGTGTTGGATTCGCGTACCGAGAGTTCCGTACCTATTTTAAGAGGTTAATAGAAACGATAAAAAGTATTTTATGACGATCTTGACAAATTTATCTCTAAAAAATATGAAAAAATCACATTTCTTGTATGGGGACAACACTTAATATATATTTTAAAATTTTTAATATTTGTTTTTATAGCGGCAACGGAAATACATAATTTATGAAAATTTCAACTCCATAGCTATCACGGTTTATGAGATACAGCCTGGAGACAGACAGACAGACAGACAGCAAAGGCTTAGTTTACACTTATGGATACAAGACATTAAAAACTAGATCAAGTTTTAGCATTTTACCGGTATCACAGCCAGCGTGTCCATTACACGCACAAGGCACACATTCAAAGGCAGGCCCAGCTCCGCGTACATGCTCTAGCCGGACGTGAGTCCACGTGCACACGTCGCACTGTGCGCCGGTGTACCCTGGTGGACATGCGCATACCTCGCGTAAACCTGGTGGACCTGCTTTTATATCTGCAGTTTCAAGACGTACCTGAATTTGTAATGACAAGAATATTAGAACATATTAAGTATAAAATAATATTGTAATAATTTTAGTTTTATGTTTTTATTATTTTTGTTTTTCTTTGATCTTCATAGATACTACATCTAGAATCTAAAATAGGCAGCGTTTCTTACCTCGTCTTGATCAAAATGAAAATGAGCTCGTATCATAATGGCCTTTAGATCGTTTAGCACGTCAAGAAGTTGGGAACGGGTTATTGGATCCGAACCCTGGTACCAGCCATTTTCCATCAGAAGAGCTTTCAGTTCCGTCAATCCAGGAGTCTCATAGCTCGTGTTGCCATAAGTCAACCTTGTTCCATCTGTAAGTGTAGGAAAAGTTACTATCTTGATAAGTGAAGTGTGAGTTATTGTCAACTTGAAGGTTGTTTTCTCCACCAATGAAACTATAAAACGGATTACCAGCACTAATATATATGTGTATTACTTATAAAATGCTAATCCACACTAAGGGTATAAAAAACTGCGTTCTTCAAAACGTCTCGTCAAAATTGTTATATGCTTTATACAACTTATCTCGTTCTTAACAAAAAATATTTTTAATATTTTTCATGTTCCAAACGATTGTTCTTTGTATTAATCTTTGGGTAGCAGAAATTTGTAAAAATCTCCCTACAGAGATGCTAACAACGCAATAAGCTTTCGCATATAGAAACACTAGCATAAATATAAGATTGAGCCCTCGAAAGAAAGATTTAATCAAAGACCAAAAATATACTTTGTAACTAACATACACCTTTGGATATCTAAAACTTGAGAGAATTGTAGATATTCTGTCAACTTAGAGGCTAAAGGTGCTTTTCCAAATGAAAAAGATATAAGTACAGAAAACGTACCAGTCGCTATCAGCACGAAGTCAGGACCTTTTGTAGCAGTGCCACCGGAGTCACCTCGAGCCACCGCCCACGCCACACGCGCTTGTAACTCTCCACCGTAAATTTCTGCGCGTTTGCCGCTGTATGCAGGTGCTCACAAAATAATAAGATTCCCAACCTTCCACCTATCATTGTAAATTCATTAGAAATTTTATTTACAGTAAAAAAATGATTATAGCATGAAAAATATATACGATAAATAATAGTTTTGGATTCTCCGTTTGTGACGCAGAAGATGAGAGAAAGAGAGTTATATGGAGAAAATTAAAAGTAAGAAATAACTGACCTCATAGCTGATAAGAAAAGGTTTTCCTTCTTCGTCGACAGAGAGCGGTGCGCTTTCTTCAGTAGCGGCATCGCTAATACTCCACGCTTCGCCAAGAGGCAAAGAAATCTGTGCAAAAGAAGAACTTACTTGTCAATAATCTAATCTCCGTCTAATAATTTCCATTCACGTGCATTTTTATTATATTTCCATCTTTCAAAACATTGTTCAGATTTGTGGAACACAACGTCTTGCCTTTTCTTGCAATCGGAAAACGCGCAAAATTGAATCAATTTACTTTCCTTTAACGGGAATCGAATCCGCAATCGTTGTCATATGTCGCTGCGCGACACGACACCCTTCGAAAATCTATCATTTACACACAGCCAATTGTTTTTCTCCGGTGCGTTCATTATTGTTCAAACATGAAATTATATTCATAATTTACTAATATAATTTTTATTTATTTAAATACCCTTTTATAACTTATAATAACTACTTTAGTATAAATTTAAGCTTACATCGTTGGTAACGCTTTCATCAGGCACACAGTGCGTGGCGACGTGCGAGCAGTAGCAGGGCAGACACCGCTCTCCAAAGTATCCTGGTGCACACGCATCGCACCGCTCTCCTATCACGTTGGGCTGTAACGTAATCATATAAAGCTTATGTTCATTTGCTTTCAAGAAAATTTTAGTAAGTAACGTAATTTTACATAATATTTCTATAGCAGATTGTGTTTCATCATTTCCCCAATTTTTTTTTGAGCTTTATACTTTATCACATTCATAGCGTTATTCTTATATTCATAGGTAGAGGTAGCCACAGAAACGGTGGACACGTAGTGAAAAGATACCGCTTTCCGCCATTGGGGCATTGCATGTTGTGTAACGGAAATCAACCCCGCGCTTGCAGGTGCCAGAGTAAAGTAGATGGATAAAAATATCCATCTGTCATGAGTTAGAATCTACGCCAGAACCGTGTTTACAAGCAGACGCTGCATCTCCACTATGTTTCTAGAAAACATATAATTAATATAATTTTAGAAGAATAATTTTAGACACATTACCTTACATTCACATATGTCATCACATATTCGGCTTGGATCCACAATTCCCCATGGGTCGCACTTGCATCCAGGAGTCGTCAATTCCACCAAGCAGTTCGGAAACACCGCATTCTGGTTAACACAAGCGTCACACTTGTGGCCGGTGAAACCTTCTCGGCAGATGCATCTTACTTGGTGGTGCTTTTTGTCCCATTTACATGATCCTATAACATTTAGAGGCTTAAGTTAGATTATAGCCATAATTTTCTTAATTTTTAGCGTAACTATAAATTTGTTTTTGCCCTTGTCATTTATTCTCGTGAATACACGTGATAAAAGATGTTTGTACCGATAATTATATAACATTTTTAAAGACTAACGACTGTAGAATACAGTAAAAAAATAGTTTTATTTTAGCTTCACGCTTTTATCCCGCACATGGCAGGGTAGGCAGAGGGAACTGCAGGAACCATTCGAACCTAGTGTTAAGACACTCCGTTACTTAGTCCCTGCTTACTCCGTCCCCGCTTTCCGCCGTTTTCGAGGCATTGCGTGTTGAGTGACGGAACTCAACGCCGCGCTTTGCCTTAGATGCCAGAGCGAAGAAAATGGAAATAGAAAAATCCATCCTCCCCGACTGGGAATCAAACCCAGTAACCGTCGCGTTACAGGCAGATGTTGCGCCTCTGCGCCACGACGGTCCTCAAAAAAAAATAGTTTTATTATTTTTATTGTTTTTTATGCAATTGACAATGATCTAAACATTATTGCTAATGTAATTTTATCAGGCGCTTCGTTTGAATAAATAATCGTTTCTCGAATAAAGAAAAATATATTTTTATTTATGTTCAAAGTTCAAATTATTGAAATATTTTTTATTAATATTAATTAATATCACGATATAACATTTAAAAAAAATATTATCAGAACTGCTTCATCCAGATCTGCTATAAACTGTGCAAGCACTCTCACCACTGAGTCAGAAGCTCAGTGGTGAGAACGCTTGCACGGTTCGCAAGAGAGCGCGGGTTCGAGTCCCGTTGCGTTCAAATTTTATATGTTTTCTTTAAGTATTTTTTCTATCCTCAGTGTGGAATAACAGTTTTAAAAAATCATAAAAATAATTGTAGTATAATTTAAATTTAACAAAAAATTAACCTTCAGAGCCTTCTATATTGCATTCACAAGGAAGACATGGATCGTCGGACAGTACGTTATAAAAGCCAACGAGACACCTATCGCAAAGAGGGCCGGCGCGATTTTCCTGAAAATAATAATATATTTATATATCTAATATATAATAATATTAAAAAAAATAGATTATTGCTGTACTTCTATTTGGATACATACCGTACAATTAACACATAGTATTGATCCGGTATCATCGTACGAGCAAGCTCCTCGGTCACCACAAAAGCATTCATTTTTGTCTTCCACCTCCGAGCACGGTTTGTGCGGGCGCCATAGACCGCCAGAGCAGCAACGTTGACAGTGAACACCGCAGGTGCCGTGAATACAGTCACATTTTGCACTCTGAAGTTTATTAAATAGTTTTTTCTATTAACTTGTATAGAATACCCACATAATTACTTCAAAAAGTGACACTGAATCTAAAACACACTGGGGTTAACAGAGTAAATCTACTGTTAAAAACATCTCTGCTTGCTCTACGTTTAGAAAAAAGGGAGCTTTTTCTTTTTTTCTGATGTTATTGTCATGTCAGAGCAGGAAAACCAAAATTATGCATTAGCTCGAAGTAGCTCGTACATACCCAATACTCAACTTTTTTTTTTTTTTTTTTTTTTTTTTTTTTTTTTAGCTTCACGCTTTATCCCGCACATGGCAGGGTAGGCAGAGGGAACTGCAGGAACTATTAGAACCTAGTGTTAAGACACTCCGTTACTTAGTCCCTGCTTACTCCGTCCCCACTTAATATGGTTATAAATATTATATTTGTAGTCCTACTACAGCACTACGATAGACAAAATATCGCTCATTACCCTACACAAAATGCAAGTCATGCATCAGGTCGATGTAAAAATTAATACAAAATGTGAACGACATCAAGTAGGTGTAACACTCTCATTTAAGAATAGAATGATAACAATGGTGGAAGAATAAATATACATATAAATATAAATGTATATACGTTACATATTAAAATATAATTTAGAAACGTGGCAAATAGAATTAGCTTTAACTTAATCAAAAATAATTTAAACAATTTTAACAAAATTTAAATGAAACTTTTTCAATGCATTAATCGAGTAATACTCGATTAGTTAATTACTTTTTTAAATTCGGTTAATATCAATTTTAAGCTAAGAAATATTCAATTCTATGCCAAAAAATACAAAATAAACATTCACTACAATATTAAAAATATATATTAGCTTACTTTTTGATCTACAATGCAGTGTTTGGCGTGTCCATGGCAGAGACATCTAGCGGCTAGAGTCAGTTCACGGACAGTATAGTAGGGGTGTCTCGCAGAAGAATGCGCCGCCCGGAATGAAACGCGCACCCGTCGTGCTGGTACTCCTTCACCTATACCCACGTGAACCTAAAATATGATAACCAATAATCTATGTATTATATAAATCTTGGCCTTAATTACACAATCTAGAAATTTCATTTCGGCGATTAATAGACTATTTCTCGTAGAAAATAAGAAAAAGACAGTGTAAACGGGAAATCATAATAGAAATATATACAAATAATTATAATATGAATGTAAAGAATTCTATAATTTTTGGGTTTACTTATGTCATAGTTGCGATCATATTTTAAATCAGATTATTAATATTAATTTAAAATAGAGTTCATTTTAAATTAATATTAATGATCTGATTTAAAATATGATTTATGATGTTATTTGCATTTAAAATTTCTTCCACAGGCTTTAAGATTGATTAATTGATCAATAATTAAAAAATACCAATTATTTGAAACTTTGAAACTCTTGTAACAGATAGATATATTGTTAACGACTTGATGAAACCAAAACATAATAAAAACATAACGTTTAAAGTAAATCTCATATAATATTACCCACCTCACCATTTTCTAATGGTTTCGGACTAGTAAATTGTGTGGAACAAGTAGGTTTTTCTGCTCTACTAGTTCTTTTAACCCCTCTGGCTTTTCGTCTCCGCCTTTCCGGCCGAAGGTCCCACAGTTTGCGGCAGTGGTCACGGTCGCCAAACGCACGCACCAACCTCCAGTCCTCGCCGCTGTCTGCAGGAGAGACTTCCAGGGACCAAGCTAGAGGACGTGGTGATGGACCTGATTTGATGATCACGTGCAATAATTCCATTTTCTGGAAAAACACAATTGAAAGCAAATTAGAATTATTGGAGCTTCGTCTATAGACGCGAAGGTTTGTGGCTTCGATTCCCATTATGTGAGGATAGATTATTTTCATTTTCTTCGCTCTGGCAACTAAGCAAAGTGTGGCGTTTCGCCAATCAACACGACAAGCCTCGAAAAAGGTGGAAAACAGGAAATGGAATGTCTTAACACTAGGTTCCCATGGTTCCTGCATTTAAAAATATGAAGCTACATTAAAAATTTTTTTAATGTATAAAAATATGGAGTAGTACGAAGGAATTGGGAAAAAAATGTAGAGAAAATTAAAACTATCTTGTAACCAAATATACTACTAACTGAATAACTAATATAATATGTGATTTGATAAGAAAGTATTACAAAATTATATTTATGTATATTTAAAATATTTTAAATTATATCATAATAAAATAAAGATAATCTAAGCGTTTAACAAGTAACAGAAATATGTCATTAAACAGAAATTAGTTATGTATGTACATCCTTCAAACTGCTAACATAATCTTAATAATGTAGAGACACACAAAATGTAGAGACTTTTTCTTGAACTTTTAATTTAAAATATTTCAAATATCCAGCATTGTTTGAATAATTTAATTTGTAAATTGTATGGCTCCATTAGATTTAACAAACAATGGGTAATATTATTAACATATTCACAGCAGTCGACTACTGAATAACTGCCAGCTTAGTATATAATGGTATATGTGTCACTATTTGATATTTAAGAGAAGATCTCTCCGCATTTTGCCCAAAATACAGAAATTAGTTACCCAAAGGAGTATTGGAAGGTATGATTTATTCTTCATAATTATGTTTTATCATGTATACAGAGTGGACGGAGAAAACTTAGTGTCAAGACACTTCATTTACAACTTACTACAATGTTTTTATAATAGCTCTGTCTTTAAGCGCGAAGATTTGTGGATTCGATTCCCACTTGAAGAGAAAGATTTCATTTTTGTCGCTCTCTCAACACGCTGTACCTTGAAAAAGGTAAAGTAGCTAATGGATTGTCTTAACACTGAGTTATTACCGCCTATAAGCATATATGCTTCTTTTTGCTTATCCTGCTATATAGGAGATACACTGTGAAGCTAATATAGATAACAACTACTCCTCTAGTACAATATAAACCCTATATCATCGTATCTTTTATGAAAGAGTATTTAATTTTAAACATTTCTTTGCATGTATAGTTTTTTATGTATTCAACGGACAAAAGAATCTTACTACAATTAAATAATAACTAAATAAAATTGTCAACAATAACCAAAAACTCATTAAGATATTTAAAATATTTCATGTAGAACTAAACGCAGTTCAATGGACCAACCATTAAGAGAGTAAACAAGACGGAGATGGTTTGCACCCAAGCAATTAGTTTTGGTCGTGCCTTTTGTATTAACACAGCGACAGGCGTTGTGGGAACTCGGTAGCGTCGAATAAACAAACGTATGGGTTTTATTGATGAAGCAAATATGGTTAATTAATGTTTAGGATGGAGATGAATTTGTACTTCAATTGTTGCCAGTGCTTGTTGTATTTTGTAAAAAAAAAGATAATAGTTACAGTAGTTAAAAAATTAATAGTGATTTTGCTTTATTAAAAATTCTAAGCTTACTAAAAACTGAACTTAAATAATGACCAGATATATATAGTTATAATCGATTTTTTTTAAATTCAAAAGTTTTATCACATATTTTATAATTTAAAAAAACTGCATCAAATCTGTTAGAAGTTTTAAAGATCTAAGCATACAGAGTGACAGACAGTGGAGAGCTACTTTTTTTATACTATGCAATATGATTATTTTATTTCTATACTATAAATGACGTATTTCCTTATGTAGAAGTGCTTATTGTGAAAGGTATCGTAGTATATTTATTATTTTTATCAATAGCATCGCTTTTCTTTTAATATATTTAGTTTCAACCGTTTGTAACAAATTAAATTTAGTATTTTTTTTTCTTTTATCTTAATTAATGAACTAATCTTTGTTGCTTAAACTATGTGTGTATTTCATCAAGTAAAATCAATTTGTAATATATGCTTAAATGGTGTTATGCGGGTATTTATAAATAACGTCTGATATCTGACCTTTAGAATTGATTTACTGGTAACCTTGTATTACGACAAGTTATTACAACTATACAGGCTTCTGAAAAATCGCATCGGTTATTATTAAACTCAAAGTCAAAATCAAACAGTTTTATTTAAAATACGAAGTTAATTAATTATTTTTTTAACCTCAAATATTTTTTTAATTTACCACCGGTTCACTAAAGTTAATGCCTCAGACCTGAGCAACCAAATTTCATACTTTTCCACCCAAAGTTTTTACTTCATGTATAAATATGAAGCCTAATGGCTTGATTCCAATAATCTTTTTTTTTTAATAAACCGTTCTAAATGTAAGAAAATAACACGGATATAAAAATAAATAACTTTGTTATACGTTTCAAATAAGTCTCGAACTAACGAGACGGCTTTGTATTCTAATGTAGAGTCTGTGTAAGTAATTTAAATAAATGTAGCAATCTGCTATAGGAACCAAATTACAGGGTGGTTGGTTGTTCGTGTAATAGCCGAGTTCCCGAGATCCAGGCTTTTGTGGAATTTAAATAATGGATACAGAAGGCAATCAAATTGTCGCAGTAGTCGCGTTGAATACAGATCGCTAGCCAATTAAGGCTTGCGAGCTTTCATTTCACACGAATACTCGAGTACTGGATGTAAAATTAAAATACTTTGTTATTTTTAGATATCCTAACATTCAGACTATAGAAGGGGGAAAAGAGAAACTGTCACTATGTTTACTTCAGTATATATTTTTAAAGGGTTAGGATAAAAATTGACATAGAGCAAGGAGATTTAGAATTTTCAAAAATACTACATACGTAGTGAATTTTGAGGGTTATTTCTTTTAGCTACACGCTGCGTTTTATGTATGGCTAGGCTAGGCTTTACAGTCAGAGGCTGTACCGCTGGACCACAGCGGCCTCATTTGAAGTAAAAATCGTTTATCCTTGTACTAAGTTTCAATCCTCGAAACGCAATGTCCGATAACGAAATGTTTCGGCACTTTGAAATGCCCAAGACTGACAGTACGCTACATCTAATTTTTTTGTAATTTTATTTAATTATATACTTTTTGAAATAGTAGGATAGAGCAACTTTATAATATATTAATAACTTAATTCTCAACAAGATTTTTAAAGACTAATTGAAGCGGCAGACCAAAAACAATCGTAAAATACTTGTGAGTGGAATTTTAACAATCGTCTCACACAGCCCGCCGTAATTGCGACGAACTCTTTATAAGAAGAGGGCAAAAATATATAATAAAATAATAATATTATTTACAACTGTTAGTAATAATGATTTTAAATAAAATCCGTTAATTACAACTAACTCCTTAACCGGCTAACTAATAAGTCTGAGGCAAAAAAATCCAAGATAGCTCTTACGTGGAAACCTTCGACGCATGGATGACGCCTTGTATGGAAAAATTAATGAAGCTACGGTCGCATCTCGACTCGTTTTGGACTTTTTCCCATTGACAACTTTAGGGGCAGGACATTGTTTATAATATGAAGCAATAGAGTGGCTTTTGTTATTTGTTTAGAAGCAAGTATTTTATAATTTTATATTAAAATTTATATTATTAAAGATATTTCGAATCCGTGCAGAGGCAAAACTAGTTGAACAAGTTATTAAGTATCTTTAGTATACAATAATAAGTGCTTAGTATCTTAACTTCTTGAACATATTTGATAAAGTAATTACATTTTTAAAATAAGTTATGTATAATTGAAGCTGCAGTTAGAATTATGTAATAAGTTAATTTCAATGTGGATTTATGTAATTAAAAATGTTTTAGCTTTAATCTTTTATTTCTAAATTTATATAGTTATTCATATTTATCGGATAAGGGTATCATTGACCGATCTGCAGCATACCATAACCCCCACGATTCACCGTACATATTTTATTAAAAAAACTGTTAAATTACTATTAAAATTATGATTAATGAATGCTCTTATCAATGATATTATTGCACAAATCCACAGCAATTACACTATTTTCATCCATAGTTATCAGTGACGTATGCAAATACTGCAGGTGGGCTCAAACAAGGTAAATTTAAATACAAGACTAAAACAATCGATCCGACAGAAGATCTCATCAACCAACAACGCCTTATCAACAGATACTGTTATCTATTTTCGATATCGCTAGCTTAGTTTCGCGCTGAGAGGCGTCGGTGGCGGTGGGCATTATGTCCAAGCAAACACCGGAAACCTTGCAAAATGTCAAAGTGGATGTCATAAATGTCAGAAGGCATTCATACGGACCGTATTTACAGCATCCCAGAAATGTTCCTCAAGATCGGAGTAGCGCCAAGTATTCCACACAAAGTGATTTTGTGTATGTTAACGACGCGTTTGTTGGTAGTCTGGGAAATGTGAACGATAATAGGCTTTACGAACGACCTACGACGTAAGTATTATTTTTTTAGTTTTTTTAATTTTTATTAAGTTTTACGCTTTATCTCGCTATTAGCAAGATGAGCACAAGGAACCGCAGGAACCATGGGAACCTAGTGTTAAAACACTCCGTTTCCCGGTTTAAGTATTTTTTTTTAGTTCACCAAAGAGTTTTGTTATTGGCTTAAAGTTACAATAGCCTTTAAAAAGGGGAATACCAATGCTTAAAGAACGCACGTCACGTTATAGATAATAAAAGGACAGGAAAGTTAACTCAACGTTAACAAGCTTAGATTTAAGAATTCTTGACATCTGTGATAGTTTTTATTCTATTTAGGTACTAACTTAACGCAGTATTAAATCTTTTTGTCTAAACATCAAATATATGATCCATACAACCATTCAACATTGAACATTGAACGCTTGCACGATTGCCAGGAGGTGTGGGTCCAAAACCAGTCGGGTTCAAATTTCTATAGGTTTTCTTTAAGTATATTTTCTATCCTTAGTGTGGTTACTTTAAAAATCATAAAAATAACCAACCAGTATCTAGTTCAGATTTTTTTTTAGCTTCACGCTTTAACCCGCAAATGGCAGGGTAGGCAGAAGGAGCTGCAAGAACCGTGGGGACCTAGTGTCAAGACACTCCGTTGCTTAGTCCCTGCTTTCTCCGTCCCCGCTTTCCGCCTTCAAGTCAACGCTGCGCTTTGCCTAGTTTGCCAGAGCGAAGAAAATGGAAATACAAAAATCCATCTTCCCCGACTGGGGATCGAACCCAGAAACCGTCGCGTTACAGGCAGACGTTGCGCCTCTGCTCCACGACGGTCTAGTTCACATAGATAAAAATATATCAGTTATTAGCGTTTTCTTTGTCTCCAACGTATGTCTTAAACTTTTTATGACAATACTTTTGTTGTTATTTACAGCGCTGGTGCAATAAAGCCACTCTGGTTTGATAATACCTTTTCAAATATTTTGCAAGTTGGAAGCGGGCGCTCTATAAAGATAAGACGATGTTTGTTTCATACTGTATGGGATTGTAGTGATTTCTTTTTATTTATTATAATGACGTAGCAGCGCAGAGGCACAGCGTCTGCATGTAAGTGCGACAGTGTGGATTCGATTCCCACTCGGGAGAATGGATTATCTCATTTTCATTTTTTTCGCTCGTAGTAAAAGTAATGATTGGAAAGACGGTTAAATTTCTACAGTACAATCTGCCTACCCTGGCATATACAATGTACATTGTAATGCTGAAAAAAAAAAATATTACTAATTTTGTTTTGTCTTCTGTAAGCCTTTATAATTTTGATATAAGAAACTAATAAATAAACTTTAATTTTGATATAATAAAAAAATCTAAATCTTATCTGAAGAGAATGAACAGATAATATAATAAATTGCATAGCAGCTTTATACTTTTTTACTATACCGCTGTAGGTAGATAAGATGTAATGTCCAGATATTCAGTTGCACACATTTTGGGAAATTCACCAATTTAAATTTATAAATTTAAATTTATTTATTTAAATTTTAGAAAATTTAAATTAATTAAATTAAAAATTTAATTTATTTAATTTAAGTTAATATTTAATTTTAGCTTATTACGTTTAAAGCTTAACGAATAATTTTGATATATTTCTAGAAATGTTACAGTTTACAAAGCAGTTTTGACTCAAAAATGATCATTATCAGAAATAACAGTATCTATCGAATACTTATAAATATGAGTCATCTAAATCTATATAAGACAAAGTCAATGGGTTCCGACTAATATACTATATTGGCAAACATGACGAAAGTAAAACATTATTAAAATTTATTGTAAAAAAATCTCGATTAGAGATGTTCTATCATTCAGATCAATAATTTGATCTTAGTTAAGTTAGCCAAAGTTTTAGAGCAAATTTATAGAATGGATGGATGGAGTAAAAAAAAAAGTAAAGGACAAGGACAAAAGAGGTTTGAACTGAACTCGTCTATTTGCCATACAGTAACTTTAAATATACAGAAATCAATTGAACTGAAAAAAATAAAAGTAACGCCAAGTATTAAGGGAAAGTAATTAAAATAGCAAAATCCTCAAATTGATTAAGCCTAATTTATCATATTTTAGTTTCTAATACCTTTAAAAATGGTTATTATATATATATATATATATATATATATATATATATATATATATATATATATATATATATATATATATATATATATATATATATATATATATATATATATATATATATATATATAATATATATATATATATATATATATATATATATATATATATATATATATATATATATATATATATATATATATATATATATATATATATATATATATATATATATATATATATATATATATATATATATATATATATATATATATATATATATATATATATATATATATATATATATATATATATATTATATATATATATATATATATATATATATATATATATATATATATATATATATATATATATATATATATATATATAGTTCTATCATTCAGATCAATAATTTGATCTTAGTTAAGTTAGCCAAAGTTTTAGAGCAAATTTATAGAATGGATGGATGGAGTAAAAAAAAAAGTAAAGGACAAGGACAAAAGAGGTTTGAACTGAACTCGTCTATTTGCCATACAGTAACTTTAAATATACAGAAATCAATTGAACTGAAAAAAATAAAAGTAACGCCAAGTATTAAGGGAAAGTAATTAAAATAGCAAAATCCTCAAATTGATTAAGCCTAATTTATCATATTTTAGTTTCTAATACCTTTAAAAATGGTTATTATATATATATATATATATATATATATATATATATATATATATATATATATATATATATATATATATATATATATATATATATATATATATATATATATATATATATATATATATATATATATATATATATATATATATATATATATATATATATATACATATATATATATATATATATATACATATATATATATATATATATATATATATATATATATATATATATATATATATATATATATATATATATATATATATATATATATATATATATATATATATATATATATATATATATATATATATATATATATATATATATATATATATATATATATATATATATATATATATATATATATATATATATATCACTGTTACCATTTTAATTAAAAAAATATCTTTTGGCACCTTTGTAAGTAATTGTGTATGACTGATAACATTTATCAATTAAAGATATAAAATTAATGTGCAGTATGTATTATCATCACCACCACCACCACCATCTGGTTGTAGGTGGTAGGTAAAATGGATGTAGGTTCGATTCCCGTTAAGGGAAATGGTCATTTTTAAAGTTTTGCATTTTCTATTGTAAAAATTGCATTCTTTTGATAAATTTCCCAAAATGTGTGCAACTGAATATCTGGACACTACATCTTATCTACCTACAGCGGTATAGTAAAAAAGTATAAAGCTGCTATGCAATTTATTAAGGTATCTGTTATCCATTCGCTTCCGATAAAGTTTAGATATTTTACGTATATCAAAACCATCGTTCCTCATTCTTATCTCTTGAGTGGAAATATATTGTAGGAAAGGTTTAACGCTCGAAAACTTATTTTAATAAGAAATTTGACTCATAATATATTGTATATAGCAGAAATAGAAATCTAATGTTAAGACAATTCGTAACCTGCTTTATGCCTTCTATCAAGGCATTGCGTGTTAAGTGGCGTAACTTAACACCGCGCTTTGCCTCTAAAAGAAAGTATAAATAAATGAAATAATCCATTCTTCACGAGTGGGGATCGAATCCACAAAACGTCGCTATTACAGGCTACGACGGTCCTTACTTTCACTTTAATAATTAGACAAAGCGCGGCGTTAACTTCCGCCACTTAACACTTAGTAGATTTACCACTAGGTTTTAACAAAGCGTAAAGTTTGTTTTTAACAAATATTTCTACATATTTACGTTCAATATTCTTCTCTTTTCAGTGTAATTCGGGAACAATATTGGGCGTGCTCAAAATGGTCATTCGCTCAACGGATCCTAGCGCTTGCTGTTGGTGTACTTCTAGGAGCAGTTATAAGCCTCAGCATGGTCGTAGCGCTTAGAGGTGACAAGAATGATTTATCAAATGTATTCAGGATTCATTCGCCACCGGATTAGTGAACTCCACTAGATTATTAAAGGTTATAAAAATGTATATAAAGCGGTTATATGTAAGTAATTAAATATTATGCGTCTATGACTTCCCTTTTGGTTATTTTTTTGTTAGCTTCACGCTTTATCCCGCACTTGGAAGGGTAGATAGAGGGAACTGCAGGAACTATACGACCTAACCGACCTAACATAGTGTTAAGACACTCTGTTACTTAGTCCCTGCATACTCCGTCCCCGGAATATGCAGGGATTAAGTAACATAGTGTCCGGTTAATGTTTATTGTAAATAAGGATTTTGTGAAGAAAATAGAGGTTTCAGAGATATCTGTCTCCTTTCGCGTTTTATATTACCAAATCGAGAATATATTTTTATTCTATATTATATAGAATATTTATATATATTTATTATTTATAGATTTACTAAGGACACTATTGTCATTTTGTAGTAGTATATGTATATAGTCCAAGCAAAAGAGAAAATATAAAATTAATTTTGGCAATTGATACTTTTAATTAATAGTTTTTCTATAAATCTAAACCTCACATGCATATTTATATCAAGAATGAAGTCATAGACTATTTAGTATAGCTTAAAAATGTATTTACTTATAATGTATACCGTGTTTTGACAACTTATAAGTAACAAGTAACTGTCATTTTAAACATGCATTCTCCAACTGTGTAATGATATCTCTTTTTTTATCGTACATTCTCCTTTGTGTGTTCTCCATTCAACGTGACATTGGCGAAGTGAATTGTGCTCAACTGGCACGCTCGAAACGCCATAAATAAAGAGAAGAAGAAGAACTGTCATTTTTAAAAAAAATATTTTAGACATGTAAAATAATTGAGGAGAAACAACTTAGCGTTCCATGGGTTCACCGTGCGGGTGCCGGGCCCATCGTGTTGTAGGAAGAGGAACTCCGAGCAGCGCTTGGGACTTGCGACCCAAATGTAGGTTTAAAGGGCCCCTTTAAAATGCATTAACGCTCAACTTCACTGTCCGAGCTCCTCCCACTACCAACACCAAATTTTAAATGATGATGACCAAAGCCTCCTTCGAAGTGCGTTCTAGAAATGAATTTGTGATAGTTCTAGACAGGCCGAGATCTTTTAGTTAATTATGGAGAGATTTCGCTGTTATACCTCTCGCTACTTCAACCGGAAATAAGTTTGTGTGGGTGTGTAGTGAATTACTTACATATATTTCTCATATTTCGTATGAGAAATATATGTAAGTAAATCAGTATTTTTTTTTATTAAGAAATGTTTCAGTAAAAATGTGTAACATGTGCCGAAATAAGACTTATGTATAAATATTGTAATATAAAAGAAACGAAAAAGGCGGACTTTAATATGATACTATATCAAAATATATGCTTATTTTTTATTTGAGATATTGTTATTTTTCATAATCTTGTCTTAAAATCTAAGAAATGTATGTACATCATTAGTCATTCGTACGAGTATAGTGTTTATTATGAAATGAAGTTATTTTAAGTGTGACATAATTATTACGGTTTCAAAGATAAGATCGTTATATTTATCAATTATGAATAGATTATAATTAAGTCTACACACATTCTTTATATATATATATATATATATATATATATATATATATATATATATATATATATATATATATATATATATATATATATATATATATATATATATATATATATATATATATATATATATATATATATATATATATATATATATATATATATATATATATATATATATATATATATATATATATATATATATATATATGTATATATATATATATGTATATATATATATATGTATATATATATATATATATATATATATATATATATATATATATATATATATATATATATATATATATATATATATATATATATATATATATATATATACATATATATATATATATATATATATATATATATATATATATATATATATATATATATATATATAATATATATATATATATATATATATATATATATATATATATATATATATATATATATATATATATATATATGTATATATATATGTATATATATATATATATTTAAGTTTATTATTATTACATTAATAAAAAATATGAATAATATTTTGTTTTTTTTTAAATTTGCAATAACAGATATATATAAATATGTATGTGTATATATGTTTCTTCAAATTCAAAATATTATGAAGTTAACTAAAAAAAAGGAAAAATAAGCGAATATATTCATATTATAAAGACTTTTTCACAAACTGTTTCAATACACCCAATGTGTAATACAAATATATTGAACAATTGATACCTAGTCGTTGATAAGATATTGGATTTAGATAAGAAATTACCAGTGAATAATATATGTTTAATAATATATGTATAGTATGAAAAGAACTTACTAGAATATAGATTTCAGATTTAAAAACTTAGTAATTTAAAGCACTTACATACGATTTAAAAAGTAATAGTAAACAGTTTATAATAATTTGAACCTAACGAAAGAAGACATTTATATCCATGGTGTGGATTAATACTTTAAAAACATAGCATATATGTTATTATATTTATGTTTTTATAATAAGCAAAAATTCCTATATATTGAAAATTGTGTGTAAATATGTTAATAAATTAGTTTCATAAATATAAGTAATATTTTGTATTATTTCTGGCTTGTGACTGAGATTTAAGTTAAGCGATGGTGGACCGTTCAAATACCATTGGACTTATTCATAATATTTTTAAAAAAAATGAGTTAGAACCTAAACGTATGTTGAAACCTAGGGAAATCCTTCAATTTTCCATAACCAATCAACATGACGTGACAATGTCAAAATTTGAATTTTACACAACAATTATATAATAGCTTCACGCTTTATCCCGCACAAGGCAGGGTAGGCAGAGGGAACTACAGGGACCCTGGGAACCTATTGTTAAGACACTCCGTTGCTTAGTCCCTGCTTTCTCCGTCCCCGCTTTCCGCCGTTTTCGAGGCATTGCGTGTTGAGTGGCGGAACTCAACGCCGCGCTTTGCCTAGTTTGCCAGAGCGAAGAAAATGGAAATAGAAAAATCCATCTTCTCCGACTGGGGATCGAACCCAGTAACCGTCGCGTTACAGGCAGACGTTGCGCCTCTGCGCCACGACGGAAAAAAAAAAATATATAATACTATGATATACCATGACTGTATATTACATTACATTTATAGATAGATAGATATATTTATCAGAACCCAGGTAAATATGTAATATATAGTCATGACAAAAAGATATATTTTACAAAACTACTACTACTACTCATTATATATATATATATATATATATATATATATATATATATATATATATATATATATATATATATATATATATATATATATATATATATATATATATATATATATATATATATATATATATATATATATATATATATATATATATATATATATATATATATATATATATATATATATATATATATATATATATATATATATATATATATATATATATATATATATATATATATATATATATATATATATATATATATATATATATATATATATATATATATATATATATATATATGTAAAGAAAGAAAATAATTTCTTTCTTTAATTTGTATACGCGCGCGCACCGTTAGTTCGACAGATAGCCGCGGAGCGTCATTATCAAAGAAGAATTTGCATGAATTGGTGTTTTTAGATTAATAAAGTTAATTGTAATAAGTTGAATTAGTGCAATCGAGAGGTGATAACAATAAACTTTTATTGTCGTTTCTTTGTTTACAGGTAAGACTGTGCTATTTTTGTAAAGTTTATTACGTTTGTGTGACCTACTCGATAAATAAAATTTTGCATTCTTTGTTTACAGAGCAACAAATTGAAGTTTTATTTCTCCTCTTGCAATAAAAATTAGTAATTGTCTTATAAAACGACAATACTTGTTTAGAATGGCACATAGATTGCAGTTTGCATTTAGATATGAGGCATCACAAGCCGACAGTAAGACGAATGTGATCGCCATAACCTCAATTACAACAGAGGACAACAAAAAGTATATACTGCCAGACGCTGATACATATGCGGTTCGCCACACAGCACTAACTAAGACAGAAACGTATAAAAGAGTGAAAAAAAGTTTAAATCAAAGAGGTCAAGAGAGAACAATATGGATTACCTGCACCGATGAAATGGTAAAAATTTATTTGGATGAAGATAATAATTTAATGTTTAATGACTTATATCTAAAAGAAATAAAAGAAACGGACGTCATTGCATCCACGCAGAAAAATGACGGTCAGCTAAATCTAAACAATATATCAGAAAGATTTATGATTGAGAAATTTTTATGTAAATTCTCGAATGCGAAACAATGGATAGAAACATTTGAGAATGAATGCAATAGATTTAATATTAAGAAAGATACAACGAAGATAGAAATATTAAGATTATTCTTAGACAAATCATGTGCAGACTGGCATTCAGCAACATTGAAAACTTTGAAAATAGAGGCTGGATGGTCCGAGTGGAAAGGTAAATTTTTAGATACATTTGCTGATAGAGGATGGAATACGGGAATGTATGCTATATTTTACAAATATAAAGAAGGATCACTAATGGAATACGCCATAAGAAAAGAAAAGCTATTATTAGATATGGACGAGAATATTGGTGGGAAAAGCCTAGTGACACTTATAGCTGCTGGTTTACCTGAATGTATTAGAAACAGAATTGATCCAGAAAAGTGTGAAACCTCTACAAGATTACTTCATGAAATAAGTAAGTGTGAAAGTTTGGTAATTAATAAAAGCTTTATAAAAAAGAGAGAAGAGAAAGAGTATAGTAAGAAATATATTGGAGGGAAGAAGCCATGCAAAATTTGTCAGGACTTAAATAAAGGTAATCGGTATCACCCAGTACAGTCATGTTGGTTTAAAAAAGAAGGAGAAGAGATCAAAATGATTGGAAGTAATTCTGTATTAGAAGTAAATCTAAGTGAAGAGACAAAAAACGAGTAATCACACCATTGATAAAAATAAATATGTTATTAGGAGACAAAATACAAGTGAACGGAATATATGATTCGGGTTCCCAAGTCTCTCTAATAAACAAAAGATTAGTTCGAATACAAAATAATTCAGAAGATACAAATAGGATATTATTAAAAACGGTCAATGGTGTGACATACACAAAAGGACTAATAAATGTAAAAGTAAAAATTTTTGATATAGAAGAATTTGTTGATGTTTTCATTATAGACAAGGTCGATTTTGAAGATTTCATTATAGGGCTAGATATGATAAAAAAATTCAAATTAACTCAAGATGAAGACCTTAATATATTACAAAAGACAAAGATGGAGATAGATACCATGAAGAAATTTGAAGAGATAGAAACAACTAAAATCAACTTTAATGAGCATGTGAACAAAAATGAATTCGTGACAAACCTACAGCTCTTAGATGACAGTAAAAAGATTCAAATACAAAGTTTAATAGATAAATATAATACTGTATTTGCAAGAGATAAATATGATGTAGGGACAGTTAAAAAATATGAAGCTCGAATAATTGCTTTAGCTCGCCGTACCGTTGCACAATAGAAGATAAAATAGAAATAGAAAAGCAAGTAGCAAATTTACTAAAAAATAACTTAATTGAAGAATCTTATAGCCCCTTTGCAGCGCCAGTTACTCTGGCATTTAAGAGAGATGAAAATACAAAATCAAGACTCTGTATTGATTTTCGTGAACTGAATAAGATAGTCATACCACAAGCACAACCATTTCCATTGATAAGCGACTTGATAATTAAAGCAAGAAACTGTAAATATTTTACCACCCTTGACATAAATTCCGCATTTTGGTCCATACCACTACGCATTGAGGACCGACAAAAAACAGGATTTGTCACGCAAGATGGACACTACCAATGGACTTGCTTGCCCTTTGGACTGAAAACATCACCAGCAATATTCCAGAGAATTTTATCAAATATATTAAGAAATAATAATTTGAAGGACTTTACTGAGAATTACATTGATGATATTTTAATATTTTCACAATCATTTGAAAAACACATAGAACACACAGAGAAAGTACTTATCGCAATAATAAACGAAGGTTTCAGGTTAAAATTTCAAAAATGCACCTTTGCAGCAACATCCGTAAAATACTTGGGACATATTATTGGAAACAATACGGTAAAACCAATTAAAGATAATATTATTTCGATACAGAAATTCCCAACGCCAAAAACCCAAAAGAACATTAGACAATTTTTAGGGAAGATTAACTTTTACCACGAGTATATACCAAATAGTTCTATAATATTAGATCCACTACATAAGTTACTGAGGAAAAATGTTCAATTTTTATGGTCAGAGGAGTGCGAAAAATCTTTCTCTGAGATAAAGAATATATTATGTTCACAACCAGTACTAGAAATATTTGATAAAGACTTACCTATTACGATTTACACGGATGCCTCATTGAATGGCATAGGTGCAATATTGAAACAAATTCAAAAAGATGGAAAAGAAAAACCTGTTGGTTACTTTTCAAAGAAACTCAATGATTCACAAAAAAAGAAGAAGGCAATATACCTTGAATGCTTAGCAATTAAAGAAGCCATCAAGTACTGGCAATACTGGTTAATAGGAAGAAAATTTACAGTTTTTTCAGATCATAAACCACTAGAAAACCTTAACATAAAGGCTAGAACAGATGAGGAACTTGGGGAATTGACACTTTATTTGTCACAATATGACTTCAAAATTAAATATATTCCGGGTAAAATTAACACTGAAGCAGATAGTCTCAGTAGAAATCCAGTTTTGGAACACAATGATAATGACGAAGAAATTTTAAGAATGGTCAATTTGATAACATTAGATGACATAAAGGCCGACCAACAGAAAAACGAAAAAATAGGGAAAATGAAAAACAGATTAATTGAAAGAAATGGGATACTATACAAAAAAAATAGAAAGAGAGAAAAAATTATATTATCTGAAGAATCAAGTATAAAGCTAATAAAGGAAATACACACCGAATAAATGAATATTTTAACAAGTCACTTGGTGCCATTTAGGGATTAATCAAATGATAAATAAAATCAGTCCTTATTATACAGCAAATAGCCTAACGAGAAACATAAAAAAAATATGCAGTAATTGTGAAACCTGTGTAAAGAATAAATCTAGGGGCCAAAATAAATACGGATTGATGTCACATTTAGGGCCAGCATCAAAACCATTTCAAATAATGTCGATCGATACCATTGGTGGCTTTGGAGGACGAAGATCAACAAAGAAATTTCTACATTTGTTAGTTGATCACTTCACAAGGTTTGCGTTCATCTTAACATCAAGAACACAAAATGCTACAGATTTCATTAAGTTAGTGAAAAAAGTTCTTGAGACAGAAAAAATTGAAATATTACTTACAGATCAGTATCCAGGAATAAATTCAAAAGAATTCAAAGAATTTTTGAGAGATAATGATGTAAAACTAATCTTTACAGCAGTTGATAGTCCGTTTTCAAACGGACTCAATGAGAGATTGAACCAAACACTGGTTAATAAAATGAGGTGCAAAATAAATGAAAAAACGGAAAAGAAAGCCTGGACAACAATTGCAAGGGAATGTTTAGATAAGTACAATGAAACCGAGCACTCAGTGACAGGTTTTGCACCAATATATTTATTAGAAGGAAAAGTCACCAACATCTTGCCACAAGAACTACGACAACCAGTAGATACACAAACTTGGATCAAAAATAGAAAAGAAGCACTAGAAAGAACGATCAGATCACATACATATAATAAGAAATTATTTGATAAAGGCAGAAGACAAAGTGAATTCAACATAGGGGAACTAGTATATATTGAAAACGGAAATAAATTGAATAGGAAAAAACTGGATAATTTAAGAATTGGCCCATTTGAAATAACAGACAAAATATCGAATACAATATACAAAATAAAAACAGGCAGAACAAAAAAGGATACAAACCTTTACCATATAACAAAACTTATTCGAATGGAAGACAATATAAGTGATTTAGAGGATAGTGCTGAATAGATGCAATTGTAATGAGAACTACTGAGTAATTCTCACCCTGGAGGAGGGAGATGTAAAGAAAGAAAATAATTTCTTTCTTTAATTTGTATACGCGCGCACCGTTAGTTCGACAGATAGCCGCGGAGCGTCGCGTCAAGCTCGCTGTCATTATCAAAGAAGAATTTGCATGAATTGGTGTTTTTAGATTAATAAAGTTAATTGTAATAAGTTGAATTAGTGCAATCGAGAGGTGATAACAATAAACTTTTATTGTCGTTTCTTTGTTTACAGGTAAGACTGTGCTATTTTTGTAAACTTTATTACGTTTGTGTGACCTACTCGATAAATAAAATTTTGCATTCTTTGTTTACAAAGCAACAAATTGAAGTTTTATTTCTCCTCTTGCAATAAAAATTAGTAATTATATTATATATATATATATATATATATATATATATATATATATATATATATATATATATATATATATATATATATATATATATATATATATATATATATATATATATATATATATATATATATATATATATATATATATATATATATATATATATATATATATATATATATATATATATATATATATATATATATATATATATATATATATATATATATACATATACATATATATATATATATATATATATATATATATATATATATATATATATATATATATATATATATATATATATATATATATATATATATATATATATATATATATATATATATATATATATATATATATATATATATATATATATATATATATATATATATATATATATATATATATATATATATATATATATATATATATATATATATATATATATATATATATATATATATATATATATATATATATATATATATATATATATATATATATATATATATATATATATATATATATATATATATATATATATATATATATATATATATATATATATATATATATATATATATATAATTTCGTTTTTTTTTAATTTCGTTTAATATATAAAAATGATAATTTTGTTATCAAAATATTTTTATCATTGTTAAATGCATATTATCTTACTCACCTTATCACGACATACGAGTATCTTTTCATAGAAATGCTGATGAACTTTATCAACGTTTGGCACATTTCTCAAATGTTACGCCGCTTTATGAACTGTCAAACGTATGGCAGTCTATGTAATGTTTTATTTACTGACTTTAAATTTGTTTCATAAGCTATATTGTCAATATTTGTGAGAATTTTATACTTCTCCTGCACATAAACTACATGTGTTCCATACTCTTCCGTCCGCGCAATTTTCATAAAACAGGTCCAAGGTTTGTTTTTCGTATATAGATTATATATACATTGTGACAATTAAGCAAGAAGAATTAATTCAACTGGCACTGTTATCAGTTTCAACCCATTTCAAAAAGTAGGAGGTTTTATGTTCAAAACTATATTTTAAAAGGTATATTCTATGGATTCGATGTCTCAGACCTCTAGTGAATAAATAAGAATAAGCCTTTTGTAGTGTATTTGTGTTGATGGAATACCGCAAAAATGGAGTGAACCCTTCCATAATGCAATTATATAAAAGGCTAGTTATGTTAACGGACTTACCATCCTTATCTTAGTTTACCTGTAGATGAAAAAATTACCTAAGGTCATAGCTTAGGCCTGGTCCATAATAAGTTTAAATGCATTGGAATTTTAGTTTAGTTTTGGGGCCGTTACCCGTAAAAGAAAAAAAGTAGTACTAAATAATGAACAAAATCTAAAAAAAGTAATCACAATGGAAAATTAGATCTGCATTGACTCTCAAACTTTTCATCTATACTGTTATATACAGGATTTTTAATAAGATTGCGTTCTGACCGCTTAATATACTTAGTCTATCACGTTAGTCTATCACACTAATTAATAGAATACAATAAAACCTCACGTCAATATGATTGCATGATATTGAACTCAACAAAGAAATAACTAATGTATATAAAATAAAGATAAAGCGATAAAACAAACTGTACGTTTACTTAAAGTTAATTACAAATTGTGATAAGCAGCATCTTCATCAATCAACTTATCTCAAGTGATAGCGATGATGGCGCGGCCTTCGAGATGAGGTTTTGGTAATTTAACAACACACAAATCGAATTGTTTGGGAAATATTTCCATGGTTTAATTATTTTTATAATCTGTAAATCTTTCGATGGATGTAAATTCGATTTCCATTGCGCCAAATGAATTATTTAAATTTCTTCATTTCGATAAGAATTTAAGGTGCAATATCGAAAATTATTAAGTGGAAAACACAGTGTTTTAATACTAGCTTACCTTTCCTTACAATGATTATTGCATAATATATTATTAAGCTTAAAACTAATTTAATAATAAAAATAATAATTAAAGAAAGTTTTTATCCACATAGCTAAAATTAGTATACAAAATATGTTACATTAATAGAGAAGAGAATAGAGAGCGATAATGTAAGAGGGAAAAGAGGTAGAAGGAGACTTCAGTTGACCTCCGAGGACATAGTATCGATGATATTAGAGGAAAGTCACGTAATAAGCATGATGACCTCGCAAAGGACGGAGAGATTAAAAGACAGCGGACGAGGTGAAAGAGGGATAAGGTACCGTTTGCCTCTAAATTCTATTTGAGTGCTAAAAAGGTCATAGTATTTATATTTAGAGGAACGTCACGGCGCAAAGGCGCAGCGTCTACCTGTAAACATGACGGTTTGTGGGTTCGATTACCACTCGGAAAAATTTTTCTATTTTCATTGTCTTTGCTCTGGCAACTAGGCAAAGCTCTGCATTGAATGCCGCCACTCAACACGCAATTCCTTGAAAAGGTAGAAAGCGGGAAATGGAGTGTGGAGGTGCCTGAGGTCCCTGCGGTTAGAAAGAAAGAAAGAAATATTCTTTATTGTACACCAAGGACATACAAAAAAAAAAACTCATAGTAATAAAATAACTTGTACAATTGGCGGCCTTATCGCTAAACAGCGATCTCTGCCAGGCAACCATGTTGTGGAGGATAGCATGATTAGTGACACAAGGGTTTTGGGTGTACATAACACAAAACAAAAGAATAAATAAATTAAAATATTAAAAGAAAATAATAAAACCTTATTGACTACATAAATACAAATAATAAATAATAATTGAGTATGCCTACTTACATAATATATATATGAGATATACATACATAAATATATAAGTATAAAAATAAATATATACTTTATATAATAATAAATATAATAAATACAAAAAAAAAAATATATTTTTGATATACAACTACATATTATCAATAATATAAATACGAATAAGGAAAAGAACAAGCCAAAGATATTGAGGAAACAATTTGAGGATATAAGCAAATAAATGGGAATGGTTAGACCAAAATGGTTGTTTAGGGCGGAAAGAAATGCGCTTTCACTAACCGTTTAAATATTGCTAGTGATTGCGCTCGTCTAATTTTAATAGGTAAGGAATTCCAAAGTCGAACAGCTTCAACAGAAAAGGATTTGGAATAAAACGAAGTATTGTGGGATGGAATTTTTAGGATTAGATTGTCATCAGATCGAAGAGAGCGACCGTGAGTATCACCAAGGAACTCAAAGCGTTCTCTTAGATAAGAAGGAGTGGTTGGATTGAATAGTACATTATACAAAAGGGAGAGAATGTGAGTATTCCTACGAAGGCGAATTGACGGCCACTTGAGTATTTCGCGAAATTCGGAAACATGGTCATATTTGCGAAGTCCAAATATGAACCTTAAGGAGGGTATGCAACCCTCAGCAAGAGGGATAAAGCGAAATTAAAAATATAATATATAGCGACGACTAGCAGTCATGTTATTTAATAGTTGTGTATATGATAAATATATTATTTAATAGTTGTGTATATGATAAATAAGATTACTTTTTAATTCCAGTCTTTAGCCCGGTCAAAGCAGGGTAGGCGGAGTGAAGCGAAGGTATTTTGGAAATCTATATTTTGTACCAAGAGACGAAGTTCTACACCGCCCATTGTTTACTAGAACGAAAAAACTTATTAAAACCTTCCACTTCCACTTCCACCAGATTAAATCGCCCATAGAAACCATAACCCTAGCTGTATGGGATATTTTTATTAATAATACCATAAGATTAAGAGCGCATCATAGCAAGTTATCTAAAGCTGTTGTATCATAATGATTTACACGGCGCCCCGCGGCGCGGTGTCCACTGTAATGTAATGGCGATGCTTATCGGACACGGAGTAAGCGCTCGGAGAAGGGCCAATATATGAAATTTTAGTTTAGTAACGAAATGGACCCTTTTTCTAATATATAATCTGAGAGAAAGTGTACTGAACGGCAAAAATACAGTTTTGTGTCTTTTAAGTAAGTTATAGTATTGAAAAATAAAGACGAAGTTCTAGGCTATTTAATATTATAATAACACATAGATAGTTTAAATTATATACGCTAAAATGTTTCTAAATACATAACAAGTTTTGAGCTCTATCTAATTTTTGGATCATAACAAATCATACATACATACTTTCAAGACTTGCTGTAATATAATATTTTATAAACTTCAATTAATTAGTTGAATCATAAACTAGAAGATAATTAAGATAAACAAAAAGAGAAACTAAATTTTATTTAATATATTTCTTAGCCACTATTACAATTTATAATCTATGAACCGATATGATCGCATAATCATCTCTAGTATTACTATCAATTTACTTTCATTACATGTCTCATAGCGTACGCTGTAATAAATCAAAAACACCATTATGTAAAGCACCCTTGACCTTACGTATAGATAACTTATTTAGCTTGACGCCTCTTCCGCGTACAGAAAAGTAAGACTAGAATAGTGTTAAGACACTCCGTTCTCCGTTTGAACTTAATGCCACGTGTTATTCTATAGAAAGGAAATGATATACTGTGAGGCTACCCTCATACTTATTCCTATGTCATTTTTGTTATTTTTTCGTCTTTGGCAAGGAGGAGAGCACGTATCGCATCTCCCATTTGCTTCTATTGTGGTAGAGACAACCGGATCTATTGTACGGTACGCTACGGGTTTACACTTATCTTTTAAAGAAATTGCTTTTAAAGTTTCAATATAGATTCTTTACTGGACCTCTTCAAAAAAGAAAGGAGCTTTGTTTATAAAAGTTTGTTTACAATAGAATGGAGCTTATCGGGAGGAAGCTCAATGTTGTTGTTATAAAAGGAATGTATTTTTAGTATATGATATCAAGTGCTTTAGAAGTGCGGTCCTTAGAAGTGAGGACGTTTAATTTGAAAATATTTTTCTTTTGCTATTTTTACCACTAATTTAGAGATAACTCTAAGGAGCATTTAAGGCAAGTCTAATATATTATTTTATTATCTAGCATATATATAAGGTATGAACGCTTTATCCCGCATACAGCAAGTAAGACAGAGATACTAATATTAACAGGTTTTCACTTTTCACTGAACATATACTGGAACTACTGGAAGGTATACTGTAAGGTATAACGTATACTGGATCGTCGTTGCGCCAAGGTGTGGTGTCTGTCTGTAAACGTGACCGTTTGAGGGTCCGATTTCCACTCGCGGATGATAGATTTATTTATTTCTATTTTCTTCTCTCTGACAAATAGGCAAACTGTGCTTTGCCCGTTGTGATCCGCCACCCCACACGCAATGCCTCGAAAAGGTGAAAAGCGGGGATAAAAGTGTCTTAACACTACGGTTCCTTCGGTTCCCTCTGCCTACCCTGCATGCGCATGTGCAGAATCAAACGTGAAGCTACAAAAAAAGAATACTAGAAATACTTATAATCTTTATCACATAAACCTATATTTACTAAAAACAAAATCATAAACAAATACATGAATACAAAACAGATTTATTTACTTAACCTTTTTATAAAAGCTTGTATCGAGCTTTTTATTTTTTAAACACGATTGTCATGATAAAAATATGAGCTTTAAGAATACCAACCCCATCCTTCAAGCAAGCGGGTGGGCGACCTAATTTATTGACAACCCCTTTCTTATCTATAGGGGCAAGTGGCTAGCTACTAATCGCTTTTGTCTTTCCTTTTTTTTTACAAACGACTGGTTACAAAAGATTTATTTTAAATTTAAGGTTAAGTTTAAATACCATTCTAAATTAGAGCTTACTTTAGAATTGTAAAAAAGTAAGTAAAATAACAATATTTGGTATATTATTAATTATCTCACGAATTTCACCATATTAGAAACAGTAAAAAACGGGTAGTTACCACATCTAAATCACTTATTACATGCATCTAAACGATTATGACAAAATGTATTCAATAAAAATCCGATGAAGTAAAGAGGTATAAGGTATAAAATTTAAAAAAATATCATTTTACTTTAAAGTGCCTTAAATTAGGCATGGTTAGGGCATCGATTTTTTTCTATTTTAATAGCTTCTTATCCTTTTTATTATGTATCTATTGGTAAATTGATGAATATAATTGTTAACCAAGAGTTAGTGAATGCTATCTTGATTTCTTTAATATTATCTTTAATTATTTCATTATCAATTTATCTTGATTTCTATTTCCATTTTCTTCGCTCTAGAAACTAGGCAAAGCGCGGCATTGAGTTCTGCCACTCAACAAAATATCTTAGAAAAGGCGGAAAGCGGAGACGGAGAAAGCAGGGATTAAGCAACTGAGTGTCTTAACACTAGGTTCCTGTGGTTCCTGCAGTTCCCTCTGACTATCCTGCTACGTGCGGGACAAAGTGTGAAGACAAAAAAACATAATGCGTGACGTTGAATTCACTGCTCAACTAAGATTTATATGTGGAATAAAGTTACGCTTAAGTATAATAAACAACAATTAAAAGAACATTTACTTAATTTAGTTTTGTAAATAAAATGGTCTTTAACGTTGTATTTTCTTGGCTGTCGATTACTTTTTATATATAAAAGTTAAGATTTAAACCATCAAAAGTGAAAGGAGTGTAATTTAATCTTAATTCTTATTAATAAGCTACATTAAAAGCTTCTTGTTTACATTTAATTTTATCTCCACATTGGCTTTGACATTAAAACTTATCGAATCGTTTTTAAATCGTCCATTCAATAACCAGGAATTCATCGATTTCAACGGGCAAGAACAAATTATCAATATAAAATATGCATTTTAAGTGCAATTAATTAGTTCGAAACTCCACATGGTTGTCATTTTGGGCGGTAAAATGTGCACACATTGGTGGCCTTAATTAAAAATTTATTCGATATTCAAAGAATTTTTAGGGTTCTCTAGCAATAAATGAAATGAAAAACAGTGTCACTTTGTCTGTCTGTCCGCGTGTCAAGATCATTTTGTCATGTTGGCGTGGGTATATGAAGCGGAAAATTAAAATAAAAATTATATATATATATATATATATATATATATATATATATATATATATATATATATATATATATATATATATATATATATATATATATATATATATATATATATATATATATATATATATATATATATATATATATATATGATGTTGATGTTAATGGCAAGAGATCCCCTGGGTCATTAATCAGTATGGGAGTCCCACAGGGGTCTATTCTTGGTCCTTTCCTGTTTTTAATATATATAAATGATTTACCATATTTAGTTGAAAGGAGCCACGAGATAGTATTGTTTGCGGATGATACTTCATTAATTTTTAAGATGAAAAGACAACAAAATGTATTTGACGATGTAAACAATGCCCTCTCGAAAGTAGTACACTGGTTTAGTGCTAATAATTTACTATTGAACAGTAAGAAAACTTAATGTGTTATTTTTAGAACGCCCTGCACGAAAATTGTGAAAACCAATGTACTCTTAAATGGTGAAGCCGTTGATCCTGTTGATTCTACGGTTTTTCTCGGTATCACCATTGACTCCAAATTACAGTGGGGAGCTCATATTGAGGGATTGGCGAATAGACTTAGCTCAGCAGTTTTTGCAGTTAAGAAAATTAGATCCTTGACTGACGTAGAAACGGCTCGCCTTGTTTACTTTAGCTACTTTCATAGTATTATGTCTTACGGCATCATACTATGGGGTAATGCAGCCGGTGTTAAATCAATTTTTGTTTGGCAGAAGCGAGCTATTCGTATAATCTATAATCTAGGACCTAAAGATTCTTTAAGACAAAAATTTAAAGAAATAATTATATTGACCGTCGTATCTCAATATATCTTTGTAAATGTTATGTACGTTAAAAAGAATATTAATGATTTTGAGAAAATCGGTGATTCACATAATATGTATACTAGAAATAGGCTTAAACTTACAGCGCCTATAACTAGATTGCAACGAGTCCGCAATTCTTTCATGGGGCAGTGTGTACTCTTACAATAGGATCCCAGAAAACGTCCAACAATGCTCTATATCACAATTTAAAATAATTGTGAAAAGACGTTTGTGTATTAAGGTTATTACCTGTTTAATGATTTTTTAAATGACAACACACCTTAGAAATGAGATGCTCGCTCCAGTCTGTTTTAAATGTGTCATTATCAAAATGAAACAATGTAAAATTATTGGCTATTTAAAAAAAAAAAAAAAAAAGTCCCGCTGAGTTTCTTGCGCCGGTTCTTCTCAGGTTTGAGGCATAACTTTAGCGAACCGGTGGTAGTGTTTTTGACGTTCAAAAAATGAATCATGTATTCTCATTTTGAATAAAATTATTTGAATTTGAATTTGATATATATATATATATATATATATATATATATATATATATATATATATATATATATATATATATATATATATATATATATATATATATATATATATATATATATATATATATATATATATATATATATAGCGTATAATAATAACCGTCATGGCGCAGAGGTGTAAGCGTCTGCTTGTAAACGCGACGGTTTGAGAGTTCGATTCCCACTCGGGGAAGATGAATTTTTCTACGAGGGTCAAACTGAAAGTTTTTAGAACTGGCAACTTAAAAACCTTATATTAAAAAAATAACTTTAAATTTTGAAAATAGAACTCTTTACCAATAATATTGAGTATACATTTCGTTCATTTGTCATTTGTTTTACGATTTGGCGGCAAATTGAAAATTGTCTGTGCACGTCAGAATGAATTTAAGCCGAGAAAATTTTCGTGCAATGATTTTTTATGACTTTCGATGTCATATAAGTCAACAAGAAAGTTATGATAGACTTCGATTGGCTTTTCACGATGAAGCCCCATCTCGTGCCACAGTTTACAACTGGTTTAATGAATTCAAACGTGGTCGAACTAATCTCACCGATGATTTGCGTGAGGGACGGCCTTCTACAGCGACGACTGAAGATAATATCAGTGTTGTGCGGCGTATGATAGAGACTGAAAAAAAAGAGTGACCTATCAGCAGATTCGGACAAGTCTAGGCATATGTATGAGACAAGTGCACAAAATCCTCCATGAACATTTAGCGGTCAGGAAGCTTTGTGCCCGCTGGATACCGCATAATTTGACCGAGGCTCAAAAACTCCGCCGTGTTGATTGGTGCCGAGAAATGATCCAAAAATTTAACGGAGGTGACTCAAATGCTGTGTTCGACATACTAACGGGTGACGAAAGCTGGATTTACTGTTATGATCCGGAAACCAAAAGACAGTCTGCTCAGTGGGTGTTTCCTTCCGAAGAGTTGCCAACTAAAGTGAAGAGATGTCGAAGTGTTGGAAAAAAGATGGTGGCTTCGTTCTTGGGAAAGACAGGTCATTACGCGACAGTTGTCTTAGAGGATCAGAAAACGGTTAATGCAGAGTGGTACACTAACAACTGTTTGCCACTTGTCTTGGAAAAAGTTCGAGAGAAACGACCTCGCAGCAGGATCCTCCTTCATCACGACAATGCCTCGTCGCACACCGCCAGGCAAACGATCGACTATTTGTCGACCTTAGACGTGGAATTACTGGGTCACCCGCCGTATAGCCCTGACCTCGCACCCTGCGATTTTTATTTATTCCCGAAAATAAAAGAAAAACTTCGAGGAAAACATTTTATAGACGCCGAAGAAGCAGTGGCTGCGTTTCAAACCGCCGTTGAAGAGACCCCTAAGGCCGAGTGGGCAAAGTGCTTTTCTCAATGGTTCCATTGAATGCAGCGATGTATTGATGTAAATGGACGCTATTTTGAAAAGTTATATTAAAACTAATAACTTGCTAGAATGCTTAGTTTTTGATTTTCTAAGAACTTTCAATTTGACCCTCGTATTTCCATTTTCTTCGCTTTGGCAACTAGGCAAAAGTGCGGCGTTGAGTTCCGCCACTCAACACGCAATGCCTTGAAAAAGGCAGAAGGTGGGGACGGAGAAAACAGGAACTAAGCTACGGAGTGTCTTAACACTAGGTTCAAGTGGTTCCTGCAGTTCCCTCTGCCTACCCTGCCATGTGCGGAATAAAGCGTGAAGCTATAATAACAGTATTTTTTTAATTCTTAACTTTCCAATTACGAAATTTGTACAGAACACCCGAGGCACGTCTACAATCTGCACTTGACCATTGTTTTTTATTATAAGGTATAAGTGATTGATTAGTATACTACTGAGAAGTAAACGATTTTTTTTATTAGAGTATTTTTTTGACTTCCTACCTTCTTACTGATAAGTATTATCGTTGTTCACTTTGCATTCATTTTAGATATCAATCGTATAAAAACACTCCCTTCTCCGCTCTCCGCTTTTTGAAACAGAGCGTACGTAGTGAGGTAATTAAACTATATATTTATTATTTCATATATTTATATAATATTTTAAAAAATATATGAATCTTATTATTATTAGTTGTATTACGACTCTTCCTAGACAGTGAACGACTTATTAAATTAAGTTTACATAATTTTAACGAAGACTACTAATTAAAAAACTAATATTTTTAGTGGAAAGTAGTTTCGAGTAAATGATTACAAATTATTATAACAAAATAATTATTTAACACTCCTTAAGAATTTTCATTCGTAATTTACATACTCTTCTTATGTTAACCATAAACTTACGTCAAAGTCAAGTCATTAAAAGCTCTATAATTTTCTAAGCTTACATAAATTTAGTAACAAAGTTGCCGCCTAAAAATCTTCTAGAAACACGTTTGAACGTTCATTTTCCTCCCATCTATAAATATTGTATTGACGTGTAGAACACTACAGCCATTGATAAGAGTTCCATAATTTAAAGTGCCCTAAGAAAATTAATTGGTCACAGCAACACCTTTTATAGGTAATGTATTGAGGAAGCTTTTGCTTTTTTTCTTGAAAGTTCTCTCAATATATCAATGCACCTGTGTTTCCTCATGTAAGTGAGAGTTCCAGAAGCTCATAAAGGGGGATTGGCCTGGGTTTATGTAGATGTCTATGAACGAGGAGGTCCAATTAACATCAGGTGGCCTTTCTGCTCGTTTGCTAACTTAAAATGTGTAACCAGAAGCTTTAAATAAATTAATATTTGTATTGAACTTTCCTTCTATCAAAGAAAGCTTTTGGCTTTATATAATATAACGTTAAACGTTTCCAAGTAATCAACTGTAGAAGACTTATACCGATGTGTTAGCTGTATATATCGAATTACAAATGCGGCATGGTGTTCTAAATGCGATTACAATTTTAAAATATAGTATTAATGCCCATAGAAAGTAATTAATTGGTCACAGAATCGATTTCAAGACAATTTATTGTGAATGAAATTTATAATTCTTTACGTTTACTTGTTCCTCCTGCATTTACGTTACGTTATGAGAGACGTAGAGTTAATACACTCTGTTCTCCACTTTACTTAGCAAAGAATATGGTCACTATGACTTCTCTATTTTCCCGTAAATAAATAGTAAAAATTCATCTATAAATATTTTGAAGCTTATACAAACCAATTTTTTTTAATATATGCACATAAAAAATAAATGTATCTCATTTGCGTACTATCTCACCGTGTCTCATATTAAAGTTCTATTGAGATGTTATCGTTCCTATTAAGCAATCATAAACCAAGATATTTCCCTAGAGAATTTATAAGATTTCAATAATTAATCCAATAGTAACAAAAAAATGGTAATTTGATTGAAAATTAATTAGGTACAATGTTCTTTTGATTTTCGAGAAAATATATTATTAGATAGCTTTAATTCTCTGGTATATATATATTTATATATATATTTATATATATATATATATATATATATATATATATATATATATATATATATATATATATATATATATATATATATATATATATATATATATATATATATATATATATATATATATATATATATATATATATATATATATATATATATATATATATATATATATATATATATATATGATGTTATCGTTCCTATTAAGCAATCATAAACCAAGATATTTCCCTAGAGAATCTATAAGATTTCAATAATTAATCCAATAGTAACAAAAAAATGGTAATTTGATTGAAAATTAATTAGGTACAATGTTCTTTTGATCTTCGAGAAAATATATTATTAGATAGCTTTAATTTTCTGGTATATATATATATATATATATATATATATATATATATATATATATATATATATATATATATATATATATATATATATATATATATATATATATATATATATATATATATATATATATATATATATATATATATATATATATATATATATATATATATATATATATATTTATATATATATTTAAGTTTGTCTAAGCGAGATTAAGTTAGCATGCAGACGATGTGGGCGAGTCTGGTACGCCTATATGGTCGTTACGAGCATGAAGTCAGACTGCTACAAAAAGTTTAACTACATTACTCATGTCACGAGTTACGTAACTCTTGTATCAATCTTTTTTTTATAAATATTCATAATATATTTTCATTTCCATTTCTTCGCTCTGGTAAATAAGCAAAGCGCGGCGTTGAGATCCGCCACTCAACACGCAATGTCTCGAAAAGGCGGGAAACGAGGAACGGAATGTCTTAACTAGTAAGTAGACTATGTGTATTTATTCCACACCCAATTCAAAATGTAACATCAAAAACTAGCCTGAAATATATAACATATATTTAGATTTCAAACCTGCGTTATATGAGAAAATTTTGTACTAACATACTTCTTGTCCTTATCCTCCTATTCTCCTATCCTTAATGTCTACCCATTTTCTACAACATTGCTTGTTGTGTGGCAGAACCTGACGTCACGCTCATTCTAAATTAGTAGGGAATAAGAATAATTAGATCCCCCGAGGGAGAATCGAACCTACAACTATCTCGCTTACTGTCGTTGCAAAATTTGATTTTAAAAGAAACAGTTCCCATTTCACACAGATAAATCCAATCATTAAACTTTTAATTAGAAAGCTATATTTAATTCCATATAATACATATACATATACATACACAAACATACATAAAGAAATAAACTACCTAAATAATTACAAGGCCTATTAACGAATACCTGACAAGTACTAAAATTCAAAACCTAGGCACAAGTTACACAGTATGCGATAAATTATAGACTTTAACCGAGAAAATAACAACTCGCTAATGACACGTCTGGCACCATGGCATTGCAAACACTTTGGTTGAGGCCTAGAAAAACAACCCCGGTTTCCATGGTAACCGTAATGTAATATATGTGGAATGGCCTTTTCCGTTATGTATAAATATACTGTCGTGGCGCAGACGCGTAAACGCCTGCCGGTAAGCGCGACGGTTCGAGGGTTCGATTCCCACTCGAAGAAGATGGATTTTTCAATTTCCATTATCTTCGCTCTGGAAACTAGGCAAAGTGCGGCGTTGAGTTCCGCCACTCAACACGCAATTCCTCGAAAAAGGCGGATAGTGGGGACGGGGAAAGCAGGGACTAAGCAACGAAGTGTCTTAACACTAGGTTCCTACGGTTCCTGCAGTACCCTCTACCTACCCCGCAATATGCGGGATAAAGCGTGAAGCTACTAACTAACCAAAAATGACACCATATTCTAGTATTGGTAAAAATATTAAGATTTTTATTATACACTTATTACGTTGTTATATTTTAAAATTTACAGCTGCACCAAAATACAGAATGTAAATTTCCAGCGTAGTAGGGTTAAATTTACATATCAATTACATATAAATGTTCAGTACTTATTTTGTAAATATGCAAATAATTGAATATTTAAAATATTGGGGTTCTTACAACACTATAAGGTGTAATTTAAGTTTAAGTAAAAAATAAAACTTAAGAAGTTTTGGTAACATTATTTCATTAGCACTCAGAAAAGGTAATTACGATTTAACTGGCATTAATTAATTAAGGCTTAAGGCCATCATGGCCACCATTTGACTGTAAGTTATGGGTTTAATTGCCACTTATATGAATGAATTATTGCATTTTCTTGCTCTAGCAGTGTGAGAAAAGAACTGCTTTTCTCGACAAGTCATGTTTCGAAAGAAGGGAACGAAGTACTCGTATCTTAACACTGACTCTGTGTCTATGTACTTTATACAAAATACGTTTAAGATACTCTGTTCCCTGCTTTCCACCTTTATCGAAGCATTTCGATTGAGTAGCGGAACCCTACGTCGCGTTTTACCTATTTGCCAGAGCGAAGAAAATGAAAATAGAAAATCCATCTTCTTCGAGTGACAATCGAATCCACAAACCGGCAGATTTTTTATTTTTTATCGGCAGAATCTACACGTTCTACAATCTTATTAAATATAATTTCTTAGTTAATAATCAACTTACCCCAGGTAACGTAGCTACGAGCTCCACATGCTCATATTCGTTATCAATTATCACCGGACTCTGCCACCAAGTGTTGGGGTCGCCGTCTACCGCTAAAGAAGCTGGATGACGACGTGAAGACGGGCCCTCGGTACCCTCGCATATATCGCAGAGAATGCCTCGCCTGTGAATGTAGTAGAACTTTTAAGCTTTGCAGTAATTGTACTTAGTGTTATTTTAAGTATGAACTTGTTTTATTGGTATTACTTAGTTCCTGCAAATGTAGTCATTAATGTGAATGATTGATACAACTGATACAAAAAAAGTAAAGATTTCATAAATGATAATACGCCTTGGGAATACAATGCTCGCTTCAGTCTACTTCAAGAGTATCGATATCACTAATTGTTAAATAGTAAATTTTTGCCATTAACTTTAGCAAAATAGTGGAAAATTAAATAAATTATTCGACATTCAAAAAAATTAAATGATTTTGAATTTACCTTTGAATCCAAATGTGGAAAGTTCATGTCATTTTGTTTAGATAGAAACAAATGGTTAAAATTAATTTTAATGAATAACATCAAACACACAAGTAAATTATATTTTTCGTGCGTATTCGGGCAGAGATTCTATGTAATTGCACTAAATGATATAAATCACTCCTGAACTATATTTCAGGATAGTTCTTTTAGTTAAGACCGTTGCCAATATATTGCCTCGATTGAAAAAAACCATAGCTTTTATAGTCTTTACTATCTCAGACTACCCTCTTTTTTAAAAAGATATTCCTAACTATAGAGATTGATGCTTTTATTTTGTCATAAATACATTTATTTTTTTATTTAACTTTACAAAGTAACAAGGGTAAATAAAGTGTTAGCTTGTCGAATAAATAAAAATTAACTTGCTTGAGACTTAATACTTTAATATTTTTACTACTCGGCGTTCGATACAAAAGTGAGTCTTTAATAGTCACACCGGTGGTAACGTCACTGCGTCAAAACGAATGTTATTTATGTAGGTAGTTGAATAATCAAATATGAAGGTATAAAATATGTTACCCACGAGCTTCAATATATTTATAATTAATATATAGCTATCAAAAGGAAACTTGATGTTAAGACCGGATTTCCGCCGGGAAAAGAGACTGAACTCAATTTCAAAGTCTGTCTTTTTTTTGTTGAGGAAAACGAAAAAAATATTTCTTCATGGAATTCAAACCAGTAATCATCGTGTGCCAAGATACAGTGGCAAGTAAATTATTAATAATAAATTACGATTATTAATAATCATAATATATTGACCGTATAAGAGAACTTGCACTAGTATACGCAATATAAAGAGTGAAATTAAAAAATATATATTTTAAATAGATTCGCCATTAAAGTAATATACGTACTTTCCTGGCGTTTCTCTACAGAACTCCTCAGCGCCGTTTTGCCCGCAAGTGGCGTTTGCTGATACCTTGGAGAAGGACGCGACATCCAAAGGTGCGGGAAGCAAGGCGCCTGTATCACTTGCCACCGTTATCTCACTGAGCGTTGTGCTGCTAAGTCTATCTAATACTGCTCTACCTGCAAAAAAAGTTTAATTAAAGAATTGAATATAAAGAAAGTATCGCTAAAAGCTTTGATTTTTTTTTTAGCTTCACGCTGTATCTCGCACATGGGCAGGGTAGGCAGAGGGAACTGCAGGAACCATACGAACCTAGTGTTAAGACACTCCGTTGCTTAATCCCTGCTTTTACCCGTCCCCGCTTTCCGCCATTTTCGAGGCATTGCGTGTTGAGTGGCGGAACTCAACGCCGCGCTTTGCCTAGTTTGCCAGAGCGAAGAAAATGGAAATAGAAAAATCCATCTTTCCCGACTGGGGATCGAACCTAGAAAAGGTCACGTTGCAGGCAGACGTTGCGCCTCTGCGCCACGATATTTATATATAAAATATTTATTCAGGTAATGTAGCTTTGAAAAAGCTACTAAAATCTGTATCAAAAAATTGCAAAGCCTATGTATAATAACAATTAAGTCATTAAATAAATTAATGTAGGAAATAAATAATTTAAGTTAAAGAAAAAATAAAAAAAATGGCCCGAAAAAATTAAAATTAAAAAGTGTAAGTTATAAAAGTTGTAGTATTAAAAAAGAATATGTAGTTATGTGACATTTCCAGTTGCTCTTTCTCCATGCATTACATCGACTATATGGATATTCTACTCTACATTGTATTTGTTACTTAAATTATTTCTTGCTTACTTTTAAATAAAAGTTGGTAGGTTTAATTGTTGGTCTTGTAGTATTTTTTATCACTCTGTACCTAGCTCATAGCAGGGTAGGCAGAGAGAACTGTAGTCTCAAGGAACCTAGTGTTAAGACACTACGTTCTCCGTTTTTCGTCATTTTAGGCAATATATTAGAGAGATTACTAGTGAGGGGAAACGAAATTATATATACCTATATGGACTTCAAACCCGCATACAGACAGACACTGTTCCACTACGCCACGATGGTCTCAATAAAACAGTTTTCACACCTTTCGTTAAATTACAACCACGTTTCAATAGATTTTTGGTTTTAACTAACGTTCATTAATACGCAAGAGTCGAGAACGTTAATTTGATTTATCCGAGGCGTCAGTACGAGGTGAGGTGCGATCTCGAGTATTAATGCTAAATGCCTTCATTAGACATGTAGAAATTATATTGCACTTTGGGAACTAATGAAGCTGTGTAACTACTTATATTATCTGTACATAAAAATGTATGTTTTAAATATATTTAGAAGTTCCATATTTAAACGCATTCAAACAAATAAACGAACAAAAACCATATTTAGCTTTCTTAAAGAAAAAAATAATGTTGTCTCTAATTCATATAAACTCTATTTAATAAAACCGTAATCTTGTCTACGAGTCGTTTTTCCGGCAGAGTCATTACACATGAAACAGTGGAATTTTATGAAAGCATATTTATCTTACCAGAGTTTGAACTATAAAGAAAAGATATGAAGAGAGAAAAAAATAGAAAAACGGAGAGAAAAGTAAAGCATGTAAGAAAATTCTACTTTTAGCATATCAGAAAAATTTACACATTTTAACCAATCATAAACGAGAACCGAACTCGTAACCAACCAAATATATATTAAAACATACCAATAAAGTCATACAAACGTAATTTAATAGCATATAAGAGGCACGAAAGCAATCTTGAAGCCGACATCACTTTGATTCACAACTGTACGCCGCGCCGTACCGCTGTTGCTCGACAACTATGATTTATAGTGCAATGTGCATCGTATTATATCTTTAATTTTGTTGTAAAACGAGTGTTTATTGCTTATTTAACATATATTTTAACAGCTTTATTTAAATATCACATTATATTGTCCAAGATCGTCGTGGCGCAGAGGTAAGTAAGTAATAGAGTAAGCTAAACGCGACTATTTGAGGGTTCGATTCCGATTTTTTTCGCTCTGGAATCCAGGCAAAGCGCGGCGTTGAGTTCCGCACTCAACACGCAATGCTTTGAATAAGGCGTAAAGCGGGGACGAAGAAAAGTAGGAATTAAACAACGGAGTGTCTTAACACTAGATTCATATGGTCCCTGCAGTTCCCTCTGCCTACCCTACCATGTGCGGGATAAAGCGTGAAGCTTAAAAAAATGTCTTAAATTCTTTTCGATGGTATGTGGGTTCGATTCTCATTTGGGAAATTTGAATTATTTTCATTTTCTTCGCTCTGGTAACAAGACAAAGCGCGGCGCTGAGTTCCGCCACTTAAAGTGCAGTGTATCAAAACGCGGAAAGCGGGGAACGGAGTGTCTTGACACGGAATTCCTCCGAATCCTACGGTTCTCGTTGCCTTGTGTGAGATAAAGCGTAAATTTAAAAAAAAGTTTACTTACTAGCTTCACGCCATATCCCGGTAGCGGAGAGAAAGTCGTGTCAAAACATTCCGTTACCCGCTTTATGTACAATTTTCGTGACATTGCGTGTTAATTTTTAGCAATCAACTTGATTTCTTATTAGAAAAAAATTGTATTATTAGTTAATTATTCTGATTAATTCTCCTCCGAGTGGAAATCGAACCAGGAATATTCACGGTTACAGTCACATACGATAATAGGTAGTGATTACTGTAGCATATTCATTTAACTAAATGCAACAAACATAACTTATAAGTATTATAATAAATGAATTTACTATAAATTCAAAACACGGTTGCGTTAGAGATCGTGATTATGTGGTTAGGATGAGTAAAGTAACCTTAACTGCTTTAGACGCTTTTAATGTCCAAAATTGAACTGGATGGTCGTTTTAATTTAGTGTGAACGTTTCAGTTATTAAAGTTATTTTGAAACTCTATAAAAGAATTTTTCTATGAAACTTAGATTTACGTCTTATTTATCGTTCTTTCTTTAGGCATACAGAACTGCAGGTATTGTGGGAACCTAGTGTTAAGATACTCTGTTCTCCGCTGTTTAATTACGTTCCAATCTGGTAAAAGCTTTGATTAATACAGATTAAAAATATATATGTAATGTTTTAAAGGGTTTTAAATGATGGCAATAGTCACATCACATTTTATACAGAATTTTGGAGGATAGGTAAAATATACAAGATTACTACACTGCACATATAGTGGCGGCGTTTAACGCCGCACTATTATCAATGCATAAAAATAGATTAGTATGGGACATTATACATATACCGACGAGATAAACGTACGTAATCATTATTTCCATTCTCGTAGGAAATTAGGAAAATACACTCTTAATCACAATCATCATAATTATCTTTTTTTTCTACAGAAATGCCAAGAAGATAATAATTTGTGTATATATATATATATATATATATATATATATATATATATATATATATATATATATATATATATATATATATATATATATATATATATATATATATATATATATATATATATATATATATATATATATATATATATATATATATATATATATATATATATATAAATTACAACGTACCCTAGCGAAGAACTTAAGCTAGTGGTCAGAGCGCTAAAACAATTTCTAAAAACTTCTTTCTTGAACCAATTCTGGGTTCGAAGTATTTTTTTGAAGTATGAAGTATATTTTATCCTTTGAGTGGATTAACAGTTTAAAAATCATAAAAAGTACCCAATTACTTGTTAATATATAGACATATTTAAACCCCACATTCCATCTCAAGTTGAATGACTGCCGTAAAAGCTAAGCAACAGTTCTCAGAAACTCTGTGGAAACCAACGAAATTGTTAATTAAGTAAAAATGTCGCCAAATGACAAAAATTCTTAGCGGACATTGCTACTTTAGTGAGTATAATTATATTAATTATAAAATGTCTTGGTATAACTTAAATCGTGTGTATTTTTGTTAATGCTGTTTAAAATCGCGTTTAATTCGTATATTACTTATATTTGAAGGTATTACTTATAAGGTAGTGTAATCTTTTAAATATGTATGACTTAACCAGAACTGAATTGAATTTGGATTTTTTCTACTTTATTAAGTTCATTCGAATTGATTCAATTACTTGTCGAACAGAGTAAATATTCTTCTGTCTACCCTGCTATATGCTTCAATGTGAAGCTGAACAAAGCTCATTCCAGGAATATCTATAAACATAAAACATAAAAGTATACAAACACTTCCCTGGGCTGTGATGCCGTTAAGGTGTCATTGCTTTACTTAATTTGTGTACAATGCACCGATATTCACCTCTCAGGTATTCATTTAGAAAATTAATACTTTTTCTTATTTATAATTTAGACCTTTTTGTGATCATTTTCGCTTAAAAGAAATAATTTTTTTTTCAATCAATTACATTATTTTAATATGTTTTTCCATTATAGAAAATAAATTTATCGCCTTAAAAATATTTCTATTAATGTCGTCTTCTGAATATGTTCTATATAATAATTTATAAATCACATAAGAATTCATTTAAAAACTTGAAGAAATTTGAGAAGTTCTATCCATCTTATCATAATATGTTTGGAATTTAATATTACAGTACCAATGTATATTAAAATTTTTCGTCGCAAATTGTACCACAAGTTCTGCATGACTTATATGTAATATGCTAAGGAAAAAAACTAAATACGATATGTTATAAAAATATTTTATTAAAAATGTCTCACAATATTTCTCTACTGATATCAAACACCTTATATATGTATGTAATATTATAATGTTCTTAGATCGTTTGATTATTTGCCGCAAGCAAATCATTATCTGATATGAAGATATCGACTTAAAGTGCTTACAGTATTGTAGTGCAAATTTCACACATTACCTAGGGTTTTGCTTTATTTTGGTCTAAGAGAAATACAGCTGTACACATCACATACCAACACATGGCAAGCGATCGAGGTTATTGGTATCCAGTATTAAAAAAAAATTGAACCGAACCAAGTATAAATAATGTACATATAAAACAATCTAAAACATTTGTATATCGTTTTATAATATATCTCTTTGTAAATTTAACGAAGGAGCCATGGAACGTAGTGTTAAGACACTCCGTTCCACGCTTTCTGCCTTTTAGGCAACAGGAATGACGAAGTGCTTTGCATAGCCTGATAAGACCAGATATAAAAATAGTCTAGTTAAAAACCTCATAATCATAAATTCAAATAAAAAAATCTATCTGGGTAGTCCATTGAAATGTTACATTTTAAGGGCCGAGTATTGCATTTATTAGAAGACGCAATTTTATTTTTGGGACGTGTAGGGGAATCAATAGAAGCTTAACTTCAAGTTTGTGGAGTCGCTCCCTTTCCCCCCCGGTTGCTATCTTGGAAAAAGGGGGGGAAACACTTTTTTCACTGATATCTCGGTAACTATGCGTCGTATAAAAAAATTATAAAAACAATTTGTTTTGCCTACAAATATGTTTATATAATTTTTTGCCCTAAATTTAAAATTAAAGAAGTTATATGCAAAAAAGTGAAGAAATGAGTATAAATTATACTCATTTTCTTTTTTGCTCTATAACATTATTTTTATACATTTTACAAAACTTGTACCAATCTTGTAGATGATCTTTTGAGGAAAATTGTAATCTGTAATTTTTTTTTATTTTATTAAACGCTGCCAAAGCGCTTCAAAGTCGACCGGCTTCAATAAGAATTCAATAAGAATCCGGTAAATATGTATATTCTCGCAATTTTTTATACAACTTTACTTATTTATTTCAAATCTTTTTTGCTGTCACATTGAGGAAAGATCTGCAGGTTTATTTCACAGATTTAGTTTAGTTTCCGAGATATCATGAAAAAAGTGTTTCTCCCCCATTTTCCAAGATAGCGGCCGGGGGACAAGGGGGGCGACCCCACAAACTTGAGGTTACGCTTCTATTGACCCCCTCCACGTCCCAAAAATAAAATTGCGTCCTCTAATAAATGCACTATTCGGCCCTTAAAATGTAACATTTCAATGGACTAAGGAAACAAAAATGAATTGAATGAAGCTTATCATTATTGTGACATACTCGATTAATTAATTGGTGATGCGATTGGACGGTATCCAAGAGGCATAGGTTCGATTGCAACTATTTATAAATAAAGATTTCCTACAAATTATTGTTTCCTACGTGTAAACCGGTTCGTTTGACGTTTGTCCGGTTCCGGCTGTCAAAGTGCGCACACACAATAGTAGATGATCCAGAGGAAAACTTATTGTAAAAATAGAAAAACCAAAAACACTGACGTGTACGAGTACTAAATTGATGAACAGTTTTAGTGACTATTCTTGTGAATATAAAACATTGTTCAAAGTGGTGTAATAAACAGTAAAATCTTGTGTTAAAGTTGAACTAATTTGGAGGTTATCTAAGCCGACTTTGTGTTTTTGACAATCAACTGTCATAACCATAAACATCAATCAACTCTATTGACAGTTGTCACCTGTGTTGCCACAATTAATAAATTAGTGCTTACCGGTGAAAATCGATTACGTTTCAATCCACGCATAAAATGGAAATACAACTTGTAACTTTGTTTGATGATATGAAGATAGAAATGCAAAAACAAGCAAGTCTAATCATGCAGAGAATGGAGGAAAAATTGAATCCTATAGTGAAAGAAATTACAGATTTGAAATCCGAAAACAAGAACCTACGTGAAAAAATTGATTATTTAGAACGCGAAAACCGCAGAAATAATATTATCGCCTTCGGAATTACGGAAAAAGAAATTTCAAAACAAAATCTGATAGAAATAGTCACTGAAATTATTCAATTAAGAACAAATATAAAAATTAGCCAAAATGATATTAACAACGTATACCGTCTGGGGAAAAAAATCGTAGGAAGTGCAAAACCAAGACCAATTCTTATCTCCCTTTTACACACCTGGAAGAAGGAACAAATCATGAAAAATAAGAAAAAACTGGGTGAAATCTACCTTAGCGAAGACTACCCAAAAAATGTACTAACAAAAAGAAAGGAACTTCAACAGCAACTTATAGAAGAAAGGCAGAAAGGAAAATACGCAGTAATAAAATATGACAAACTCATTATAAAAGATAACACGCAAACAAACGACAAACGAAAACGCCAGCGTTCCTTGACAAGTTCACCACAGAATTATGCCAATCATAGCAGCATACAACCTACAAAAACAACTAAGACAAATAGATCAAACGCCTTCGACATGATGCGAGGAAGAAGTAACTCTCTTACTTCTTGCACTTCCACTTCAAAACACGCATAGGAACTCGGCAGCCGGATAAACAAAATAAACAAACAATATAAAAATATAAACAAATTATTCCCCAATCCGGTTGGTCACCGTGGGGATTATGACCACCACCCTCCAACAAAAGATAAAAATCAGTTATCGAAGATATACATAGCATCCCTCAATGTACTCACATTGAAAAATAAAGAAAACCTTTTGGAACTCAGTTATGCACTCAATCAAATCAAATGGGATATTCTTGGACTCTGTGAAGTTAGGAGAATCGATGAAAAAATTGTCTCTTATGCAAATTTTTTGCTATATCATATTGGATCAACTCCGGGACATCATGGAGTTGGTTTTATCATAAAACCATACCTTAAACCATATATAGAAGGATTTATTGGAGTCTCAGAACGCATAGCCTTAATGAATATAAAACTACCAGGGTACAAAGAATCATGGACTATTATACAGATATACTCGCCTACAGAACAGTCAGACATCTACACAATTAATTCATTTTACGTCGACTTAAACACAACTATCCAAAAGTTCGCACATAAAAATCTAATTGTGATGGGTGATTTTAATGGACAAATTGGTGAAAGACAGAAAGGAGAAAATACAATGTTAGGCTCATTCACATATAATAAAAAACCTAGAAGTAGAAATGGAGAAAAAATTATAACCTTTGCCTTAGAAAATAATTTAACCATTCTGAACACTAAATTCAAGAAAAATAATAACAGGATGTGGACCTGGATCTCACCGGACGGAAGAACAAAAAACCAAATAGACTTTATAATGACCAACAGAAATAAATTCTTCACCAATTTTAATGTTATTAACAAATTTAATTTTAATACCAACCACAGACTTATTAGAACTGAACTGCAAATAGACCAACCTAAGAAACCTAGGCCAAGGCAAGAACTTAGAAATGTTAAACTTAACAAACATCAATTGAAAAAATTAGAGATCTCCCTAAGAAAAAAATTCATAGACTTTCAGGAAAAAACTAGGAACTTAGGCACACAAGGAAAATACGATTGGATAGAGGAAGTTATTAAAACCCAGATACAGTGCATTACAAAAACAAATAACAAATCAAATGTATGGCTATCGGCTGATACTATTAAACTAATGGAAGAGAGAAAGTATTTAATTGATACCAAAGATGCAACAGATAGGCGGAATAAACTTAAAGATATAAGCAAAGAAATAAAAGTAAATATAAGAAAAGATAGGTATGAAAAAAGAATGGAAACAATTGAAAAGTATATAGACAGGACGGGAGGTACAAAGAAAGCTTACAAAGAGTTAACTAAATCAACAGACTGGATTGTAAAAATGAAAAACCGCGAAGGACACTGGATTTATGATAGAATAAACATATTAGATATTGCTACATCGTACTACAAAAAACTTTATGATTGCAATATCACTAATAGTGAGCCTGACCTTGAAGGAGCATCAGAAGTGCCCAGCATCCTGCAATCAGAGGTTGAAAGAGCTATAGACAGCCAAAAAGAAGACAAAGCCCCAGGACCAGATAGTATAAATAATGAAATTCTGAGGCAATGTAAAGAATCTGTAGCACCTGTCCTCACATCTATGTTCAATGATGTCCTTATCTCAGAAACTATCCCACAACAATGGACCGAATCCAACATCATCTTACTTTATAAGAAAGGGGATAAAAACAAAATTGAGAACTACCGTCCAATTAGCCTTACGTCTAATATATACAAGATATTCGCTAAAATTATACTAAAAAGAATTGAAACATTATTAGACTACCAACAACCCATTGAACAGGCAGGGTTCCGAAAAAACTATTCAGTGATAGACCATATCCATGTAGTACGACAAATTCTAGAGAAATATAATGAATACCAGCTCACATATTATATAGCGTTCGTTGATTACAGCAAAGCATTTGACTCACTGCTTCATGGAAAAGTATGGGAAGCTCTAGTGGAACAAGGAATTGACTACAAATATATACGCCTGATCAAAAATGTATACAGTAGTAGTACAGCGAGAATTCAATTAGAAAAGAAGGGTGAACTATTTAGAATAGCAAAAGGCGTTAGACAGGGCGACCCACTTTCTCCGAAATTATTCTCAGCAGTACTAGAATCGGTTTTCAGAGGCATCAACTGGGGAAATGTAGGAATCAAGGTGGATGGTAAATGGCTAACACATCTGAGGTTCGCAGACGACATAGTGCTGTTCGCCAAAACATCCGAAGAACTAACCGGAATGATAGGAGAATTGGCAAAGGAAAGCGGGAAAGTTGGACTTGCACTTAACCCTGAAAAAACTAGAATTATGACAAATGGAGAAAAAAAATCAATACACCTAGGAAATTCAGTCATAGAATATACTGACGAATATATATACTTAGGTCAGCTAATAACACAGCAAAATTCCATAAGTAAAGAAGTAGAAAGAAGAATAGTTAATAGCTGGAGAAAGTACTGGGGACTAAAAGAGGTTATGAAAGATGAAAAGCTCCATATAAAACTAAAAAGCAAACTATACAATTCTAGCATTTTACCAGTTCTCATGTATGGCAGCCAAACATGGATATTAACGCAAAACACAATAAACAAACTAAGAATATGCCAACACGCAATGGAGAGGAGTATGTTAAATATTAAGAAAACAAATAGAATTAAACATTATAAGATAAGAAGTAAAACAAAAGTAATAGATATTATACACAAAATCAGAAGACTCAAATGGAGATGGGCAGGACACATGATAAGAGGAGACGATAAATGGAGCAAAATAGTCACAAGATGGTATCCGAGAGAGGGAAAAAGAAAGAAGGGCAGGCCACAGAAGAGATGGGACGATGACATAAGGTTAGTTGCTGGAGCAACATGGAACAGAGTGGCCCAAGAGAGACAAGAATGGAAGAGGTTGGAGGAGGCCTTTGCCGACTGGCAAACGGATCTGCAGAAAATAAATAAGAAACAAATAATAGGCTAGAAGTAGATGATAAACATTAAGTTTTATTTTTAAACTAATTTAATTTAGTAAAAAAAAAAAAAAAAAAAAAAAAATATTTAGTACAACTGTAGTCTAACTTATCACTGTATTAGTTTGTAAGCAGTTCTGAATAAAGGGCTTTTATTATTATTATACGTGTAAACCACCTTAAAAATTTAAAATATTATTTTATTTTACTTTATAGCTTCACAGTCTATTCCTCACACTAGCAGGTTAAGCAGAGATAACCGTATCAAGGACCAAAGTGATAAGACACTCCGTCCCCCACTTTACGCTTTTCGAAGCATGTGTATTAAGTGGCAGACCACAACGCCATGCTTAACGCATGCTTATTGCCGGAGTGAAAAAAATAAAATATTACACTTCTATTCTAGTGAAAATCGAATCTACATACCGTGTCGTTTACAGACAGAGGTTGTGCTTTTGCGCCACGACGGTGCTCATATCAAATATCTGATTTCTAATTAACAATATGTAATAACTGCGTCTCACTACTGGCCCCCTGTCTTACTTGACTGATGAAGCATGAATGAAGTACATACAAATGTTCTATGTAGTTACAACTGGTTACATAAACGAAAGTTGAAGAGACTATTGAAAAATAGATGTCATTAGATCGTGTTAGTTTACTCCATCTCAGAATATTTACATATTAACAAGGAAGCTAGTGTTAAGTCTCTCCGTTTTTTGCCAAAGTTCTTCTCAGAACTTTTTCTATTTTTTTTTAAATTTACAATTTAACAATTCTTCTTATTAGTGACAATGATACTCTTATAGTAGACTGAAGCAAGTATTTCATTCCCAAGGCGTGTTATCATTTTCGTTTTTTTTTTTTAGCTTCACGCTTTATCCCGCACATGGCAAGATAGGCAGAGGGAACTGCAGGAACCATACTAACCTAGTGTTAAGACACTCCGTTGCTTAGTCCCTGCTTTCTCCGTCCCCGCTTTCCGCCTCTTTCGAGGCATTGCGTGTTGAGTGTCGGAACTCAACGCCGCGCTTTGCCTAGTTTGCCAAAGCGAAGAAAATGGAAATAGAAAAATCCATGTTCTCCTACTGGGGATCGAACCCAGAAACTGTCGCGTTATAGGCAGACGTTGCGCCTCTGCGTCACGACGGTCCTCGTGCTATCATTTATGAAATCATTAATATGGTACATAATTATCAGGGACAGAGAAATCATGGATTAAGTAACGAAGTGACTTAACACTAGATTTCTATGGTTCTTGCAGTTCCCTCTGCCTACCATAGGGTATAAAGCGTGAATGACATAAAAAAAAATAAGTATCACAAATATGAATACACATATCATCATCACATCTTTATACTTTAAATTTCTTTATCAGAATTTATCTTCATTTAAAGCTCTTCTATAGATATATTATTTTTCCCAGTCGCACTATTATTTCTCATTCCGTCCCCCGAAGCATGCAAGAGGTCGTATGCGCATACATAAATCTTGAAGTGAGCATTGCTTAAGCCAACCAATTTTTATTATAATTGCGGCACTGACCTATGACCTCCCCTAAGATGTTTTCTTGTATATGTGTTTATTAAATTTTTTATAAAATGCAAGTTTATAACATTATTTTTTGAGATAAATAACACATATGAAGACATATAATTAGTAAGAAATCTTAATAAAGTTCAAAAAAAGAGTCGTTAGTGTCAAAACACTCCATCTTCTATTTTACTTTAAATAATATTCCCTTAAATTGTGATGGCAACCCACATTGTGTATAATGGTGTCCTTGAATTTCTTTTTTCATTCATTATGTTAATCAGTAACGTAAGTTGTTTTTTTTTAGTATCACTCATTAGGAACCGTAGAAACCTAGTGTTGAGACACTCCGTTCCCCGCTTTACGCCTTTTCCAGACATTGCATCTTAAGTGGCAGATCTCAACTGCACTTTGCCTACTTGCCAGAACGAAAAGAATGAAAATAGAAAATCCTTCGTCTCGATAACATATATCACATTACAATAAGTAATTATAATAATAAATATTTTTTATAAAAATATTGTATAAAAATGTTATATCAATATTGTTAATACGATTATTACAACATTGTACAAAATATTCTCGAGCTAAGGTCAAAGCCCAGGAGGCTGTCAACTTCGCGACAGTTGCGGTCGGACCACACGCAGACACGCAGACGCAGCTACACCTGCGCTGTTTAAGTTTAAATGAAATGCCAATATTTATGCAAATTTTTCAATTTTAGTATCATCGTGGCCTACATTTAAAGTACTTTTTTCTTTCCTCGCTCTGCTAACAAGATAAATCGCGGCGTTAAGTTCCGCAAGTCAACACTCGCTGTCTTAACACGTGGTTCCCGCTGTGCACTCTGTTATATGCCGAATAAAACGTGTAGTAAGTAATACTATTAAAAAATTTATTCAATCGATTTGAATCGATAAATTGCACTGTCAATATGGTTGATTTTCAATTTACTACGTGAGTTTTTTGTTTAATTTTTAACGTTTGACCTTAAGCTTTACTTTAAGCCGTGGAGGAAGCTTGAGGAAGCCTATTTCGCAGGACAGCCTGACCTGGTAGCTGATACTAGTTACGGATTAGGAGTAGAAAAATAACAATAATATTAAAATAAAAATATATGTATTAACAAATCTTCTATAGATTTTTCTATTTCCATTTTCTTCGCTCTGGCAAACTAGGCAAAGCACGGCGTTGAGTTCCGCCACTCAACACGCAATGCCTCGAAAACGGCAGGAAAGCGGGGTGGAGAAAGCAGGGACTAAGCAACGGAGTGTCTTAACACTAGGTTCCCACGGTCCCTGCAGTTCCCTCTGCCTACCCTGCCTTGTGCGGGATAAAGCGTGAAGTAAATCTTCAAATCAAATCAAATCAAATATACTTTATTGTACACCAAAAACAGAAATATAAAAAGAAACACAACACAATAGTAAACACGGTACAAAAGGCGGTCTTATCGCTAGAAGAGCGATCTCTTCCAGACAACCTTTGGATAGAGGACATTGAAGATAACGAAAAGGGTTTGGAGGTGTACATACTTTAAATTATAAATATACTTATACATACAAATTACATATATACATACACAGTATACACACATTACTACTATATAATATACATAAATAAAATATAAATACATATATATATAAAGATAATAAATATATATTTGTAATATATAATAAATATGACTACATCAACTTATAATGACAAATAATAGGCTTTAACGAGTCTCTTAAAAACGGCAACAGATTGTGCGCGTCTTATACAAATTGGCAATAAATTCCACAAGCGAACTGCTTGAACAGAAAAGGATTTGGTGAAAAATGAGGAAGTATGAGAAGGAGTTTTAAGGATAAGGTTTTGTTCGGAGCGAAGACTACGGGAATGGGAGTCACTAAGGAATTGGAAGCACTGTTTTAGGTAAACAGGGGTATTAGGGTTGAACAGTATACAGTAGAGAAGAGAGAGAATGTGAGTATTCCTGCGAAGGCGGATTGGGAGCCACTCGAGCTTTTTGCGAAAAATGGAAACGTGGTCATACTTGCGAAGTCCAAATATGAACCTGATACAAAGATTTTGAATGCGCTCGAGCTTGTTCAATTGATCTTCTCTAAGATCAAGATAACAGCAATCTGCATAATCAAGAATCGGTAGAAGGATAGATTGTGCTAACGGAATCTTGGTGGGAATTGGTAAAAGATTGCGCAATCTACGCAAGGAGCCAGTGGCGACAAACATTTTTCTACTTACCTCACTTATTTGAGGATTCCAGGAAAAGGTTTGGTCAAAAATTATGCCCAAATTTTTATTTTGTCGCTGTAGGGAATTATAGCGTTGTTAAAAGTAATAGGAGATAAAACAGAAACATCTAATCGTGAGATTAGCTTCGGACTACCTATTATAATACATTGGCACTTAAGTGGGTTTATTTAAGCCCATGTGAATCGCTCCAGCTTAAGATATTATTTAAGTCCGAATTAATCGTCTGTATTGTTTGTGGTAAGTCTGTTAGTTTGAAGTGACAGTATATTTGGAAATCGCCGGCATACAGGTGGTAAAGAGAAGATATATTTTGAGTTATTGAATTAATGAAAATTGAAAACAGCAGGGGTGAAAGAACACCTCCTTGGGGCACACCGGCATTTAAAATTGACCAGTCAGAATAAGAGTCCTGTACACGTATTCTCTGTCTGCGGCCACGTAGGTAACAATGAAACCAGTCAATTACTGTAGGAGATATGTTAAGAGAACTTAGAATAGCCAGTAATATGTCAAAATCGACAGTGTTAAATGCATTACTAAAATCCAGTAATGTCAATATTGTAACTTCCTGGTTATCCATAGCCAATCTGATGTCATCAGTAATCTTAACTAAAGCAGTAGCCGTACTATGTCCAGCTCGGAATCCCGACTGGAGTGGGTTTAAAAGGCTATTTTTGGAAAGAAACACACTAAGTTGCTGGTAAATAAGACGCTCCAGGACTTTGGAGAGAAATGGGAGGATGGATATGGGACGAAAATCACTATGGGATGACGGATTATTCTTTTTAGGTAATGGAACAATTTGAGCGTCTTTTCAGGAAGAAGGGAAAATGCCAGAATTGATGGAATTATTAAAGATGGATGTGATGGTAGGAATAAGGTTATCAATAATAGGAATTATCATTTTACGGCTAATGCAGTCAGAACCAACAGCATCAGAATTTATAGCTAATATATTCTTCTTAACATCACATTCAGTGAATTGACAGAAAGAAAAAGAAGGGTAAGTTGGAGTGGATGAAGCAGAAAGATTACCTATTGCTTTTGATTTGATTGTGCCATCGATAGCAACGGCTGACGCGAAATGATTATTAAGTTGATTAAGATTAACGTTATTTAAATTTAAATCAGATTTAGCTTTCGCAACTCCAAGAGTTTTCAGAAATTTCTATACTTTAGAGGTATCACCTTCCTCAACTACAGATTTGTGAATATGCCGTCGATGTGTGTCTCTACACAGCCTGTTGCAACGATTCCGATACTTTATATAGTTTTCCTTATTAGCTTCAGACGCATTGGATTTATATTTAGCTTTAGCCAAGTTTTTCTTTTCCTGAAGGCGTTTTATATCCGAGGTAAGCCATGGTGCTGGTAAATGCTTAATACGAACTCGCCTGACAGGTGCATGAATATCATACAGTTTTGTTAAAAGAGAATTAAATATGTCAACCTGTTCATTAACTGTATTTCCACTTAATGTTTCCGACCAATCGATTTCAGCAGCATCATTTTTCAGCCGCTCTAGATCCATCCCACCAAAATTGCGTTGCAGAAGAATTCTTGATTTTGCTTTGGGGGGTTTAATTTTATAAGACAGGAACAAAAGATCGTGATAAGAAAAAGCATGCGCATCACATTGACCATGTTTTTCAACATGATCACAGATGACACAATAATTAAATCAAGAAGTGAAGGAACAGAATGAGGAAAACAATGCGTAGCAGAGAGTGGCAAGATTGTCATATTCACCCCGTTGATAAGCGATGTCAAACGAGAAGACCGACAATCATTTTTAAGCAGACAAGTGTTGAAGTCACCCATAACCACCGTATGACTATACGAGGGTGCAAATGACTCCAACAAATTTTCAAAACTTAAAAAATAGTCCACATTCTGCGACGGACTATAATAAACGCCTAAAAGAAGTTTTGTGTGCGAAAGGGTAACATCGATGAAAAGGTGTTCTGCCTCTCCACTTGTGTTAGACTGAGAAAAACTGATAACCGAGTAAGCAATATGAGATCTGAGGTAGATAGCAACACCCCCGCCTGCTCGTCCAATGCGATCGTTTCTGATCAGATTGAAACCTGGAAGTGAATAAGTTGTTGACGGCAGACAAGGCTTGAGCCACGACTCAGATACCAAAACTGCGTGTAGATTTTTATTTTGGAAAGAAGATAACAATCGGGATAATGTGCAGGAATACTTTGTGCATTAATATGAACTACATTGAAATTTTTTTCAACATCAGAAAAGTAAGTATCAAGGGACTCGTTAAGGGGTAGAATACTATGAAAACTACTGTCACTGTCCGAACCACTTGAGGATAAAGAATAAAAGGATTCACTATCAGAGCTGCAATTTAAAGCCATTATAACCATAATATAAATGTATCTAAGATAATAAACAAATAAGATAAATAGATATATATATATATATATATATATATATATATATATATATATATATATAGATATATATATATATATATATATATATATATATATATATATATATATATATATATATATATATATATATATAATATATATATATATATATATATATATATATATATATATATATATATTATATATATATATATATATATATATATATATATATATATATATATATATATATATATATATATATATATATATATATATATATATATATATATATATATAGCAATTATTTAGCAATGATTAATAAGTATATATAAAATAATATAGTACCTAAAAAATAAAAACAATATCATGTCCATTTACCCGCCAGCTATAAGGAAAACAAAGCACACATTTTAATACACTCGAAAACAAAAAACAAGTAATCTAAACATGATCAATGCATACTACATGAAACCCAAATTCAATAACATTAAAAAAGAAGCAAAATAAAAACAACAATAATAGAATAATAAAATAACGAACCAAATATATGTATATATATAGTATCTATAATCCCAAGAACCCATTTTTCTCAACGAATAGGTCCATAAATATATATCTATGTACATAGAGTGAAAACATAAACAAACAAAATCAATTCTGCACAGATATTGTCTGTGGTGACAACTGACAATTGACATTTGACATTAAACACATTGACAAGAAGTAAGAATTTTTAGTAACCGTAAAAACTAAAAATATTATTATAAATAAAATTATAAAATGGGTACGAAGAAAGTTAATTAAAGAAAATAAACATAAAAAATTACTTTTTTATCAGTCTCTTTGTACGCGTAACGGTTACCTTATCAGTACCTTTCGGATCACAAGACTTTGTTTGAGTCGGCGATTTCACCGTAGATGCACTGGGTATGCTGCTGAGGTCCGACAGGCTTTCTACGCGATGACGAGTCCCATCCGAAGCCACTACGAAGATGCAATCGTCTCGCGTCCAACACTTGTTGATGCCAAAACGTGTTCTGGCTTCGATGAAAACATCATGTCTGCTCTTCGTCAAAAACTCCGATTGTGTAAATCCAGTGCCTTTAAATTTTGTTTTGGCGAACCAAACTTTATCGCGAATGGTGACATCGGTGAATTTTACCACAATAGGCCTGGGCTTCTTATCAGAACGCCGGCCTAAGCGGTACGAATGTTTAATGCTCGCACTGGAAAAGTTCGGAAGCAGGAGGTGATCCGCAACAAGACCTGTGACGCGAGCTGACGTGTCTTCAGTTTTCTCCTCGGGGACACCATGCAGGAGGAGCATCTTACGTCTACGACGCATCTCCTGACGGTCAAGCTCTCTCCCGAGAAACTCCACTTGACATTGTAAAGTCTTCAGTGCTGATATTATAAAAGACTTAAATGTACTGAAGTCAGACGCTAAAGAAGATGCAGATATCGGAGAAGAAGTTTTATTCAGGTCTTGCTGGAACTCTTGCATCCTATTATTAAACAAATCTGTCATCGCCGCCAAAGATTGCTTAATGGAGTCCATTTTCAAGCTTGGGTTTGAAATGTGAAGTGGTAATTGTGCAGAGTGAGTTTAAATTAAGGAGAACACTTGCTGACGGTCAATGTATTCTACATACACAGGTTTTCATTGAAATGTATAAAAAATTAGATATATATTTATTATTAATTAAAAATTGAAGAGCAAAAATTTTATGATGTACGTTTATTGACTCCTACCCTCAAATCTTCTATAAATAAAACGAAAATGTGTGTGTGTGTGTGTGTGTGTGTGTGTGTGTGTGTGTGTGTGTGTGTGTGTACATAAAAAAAGAATGTTTTAAGTATGTATATAGATTAATAAATTTTGTAATATTAAGTAGGTCGGAGAAAATAAAAGCTAAATTTAAGTAAAAAAAATATATAAACATATAATATATATACATATGTAGATTATGTTATTAAAATGAAAAAAGTTTAAAAAGCAGATGCGTTTTGAATTAAATTTCATTACAACCAATGAATATTCATTAGCTTTAATCCAATTTCGTTAACACATGTATGTATTTATGTATGTACATTTGTATGTATGTATGTACGTATGTAGGCCCAAGTAACTAACTATTACTCCACTTTAGACATCGTGTTATTCTAAAGGATGGGGGATATTTAGGGAAGTTTATTTTATCTCAAAAATTAAAGCTTTTTAAGCTAATAAATTTTGGGATGCTGTGAGTACTTCTTTAGAGTAAAAAAAACTATGTATAAAACATATAATATATAAAATATATAAAACATATAATACATAAAAGCTAAAAACCATTGTAACAGAAACAGCAAATAAAAAACTTAAGTGTAAACTGTTGAAAATTGAATAACGTATACTACCCATTACCGACTGCGGTATATATATATATAAAGTAAACAAAACTTAACAAGAAATAGACGTGTGGAGGAAGTGGACGTTACAATAAACAATGGTTGCCGAGGAGCTTAAAGCTCCTTACCACTTAATGTTACTTAATAATAATAACATGGAGCTTAAAATATCGACAGATAGGTTAAATTGTTTTTAAAACGCTTTCAAATGTCTTGAAAAGCTCACAGTATCGGTGGTCTGGTGGTTGTCTTTTAAATCAAAGTTCCAGGGTACTGTAGCTACATTTATGTATGTATGTATGTACACAAACGTTGAGCACAGCGTGTTTCAACACGGATAGTGTTGTGAAGATGTGATCTTGGTTCATTCTACCTTCTGTATTTTTCTTAGTAAATATACTTTTATTGCTAATTGCAAGGAACTGGAGGAGGAGGAGTGACGGTCCGTTGGTTCGATTCCCACTAGAGTTAGATAGATTTTTCTGTTTCCATTTTCTTCGCTCTGGCAACTAGGCAAAGCGCGACATTGTGTTCCGCCACTCAACAGGCAATGCCTTAGATGGCGGAGAACGGAGTGTCTTAACACTAGGTTCCCACGTTTCCTTCGGTTCCCTTTGCCTACCCTACGATAAGCGGGACGAAGCGGTAAGGTTAAAAAAAGAAAGCCTGAAAAATAATTATCAAAATACATTGTCACATTAACATTTACAGATATTTTGTTTCAATATATATACTAACTAGAAGTGAAAACGAATGAAGGAAGCGGCTACTGTAAACAATGGTCACCAACGAAACATTTGTTCCTGACCACTTTACCGCCACGCACAGGTACCGCAGCGTTTAAAACATTGTCAGTTATTTTAATGGCTTTCTAAAATTAGATATTGTACTTTAAACATGCTTTTATAAATTTAATAGTATTTTAAAATTGTTATTCAGAGACTAGCAGTATTATATTTTATCTGTGGCTTTGATTTTGTGGAATGAAAATGACTAGTTATGTATATATCGTATATTTAATTGTATTGTAAGTGCTTTATTTTAAAAAGTGTACGTATAGTCTAGCTCGACTAATGGACTATCTGACACAAAAAGTGGTTGAGCTTTTAAGACTATTTAGCGTTATTTATACTTGTTATTTAAAAAATTAAGCCGACATAGCGTAGTAAGTCGGCGTCTAACTGTAAGACGATGTTTATGGGTTCGTTTTTTCTTGTATACTTAAATGTGTAAAAACACTTTGGTCTCACTTTCTCCCCATTTTCAATACATTGCGTGGTGGAACTCAATACCGCACTTGTTACCAGAAGGTCATACATTCGATTTTTTGTTAGCTTGTAGGCTTATTTTTTTAATTATTTGCTTTTTAATGTTTTTTGAGCTTCGCTTAGCTTATGACTGTTAGGACTCCGTCACTCAACATGTCTCATGACTCATGTTCAGACGTAAATCAAAGTACTAAATTTTATACTTTCTCATCTTTACGGGAAAGAGCGTGAAGCTGAAATTAAATAAAAATAACCCACAAAAACTAGCTTTACGACTCGACAACTAACAAAAATAACCACCAAAATTCCATTAAATTAGATCTCGTGGTCAAAGCAAATATTTATTTATACCATCCTTGAAACGGTTAGTTGGTTACCAAATTGGGGTTGGTAAAAAAACCGAGCTGGACCAAGGGCTCAGGCCTGTCCTTTCTCGTCCATTGATCTCATTAGTGCATACCGTATATGGCCACGTGCTGTTTTTACGGTGAGATAGGCGATGCACCGCTAGTATTCTATAACGAATCAATTCCATAGTTCTTTTTTAAAGGCTTTGAGATTTTCTTCTTAATTGTGCACCTTGTTATAACTTAGCTAATATGGTAAGGTATAGTTTTAGTTTTTTAATTTAAATACGTAGCGTGTTTATGCGTGTCTTCACGCTTTATCCCTCATTTATCCCTCGCGTAGAAGGATAGAGAAACAATTTTTCTCGACTTTCCACGTTGCCTTAGAGATAATTATAAATAATTGAGTAAAAATCGAAGCTGCACTATCAAATTTACAATAGATCACTGTCTCAATACGCTACAATCATCTCAAGTAAGTTTTTTTTACTTATTTTACTTATATTAACTATTATTCATAATATTTAACAAATATACAGAAAAATTGTACAACAACGCCCACCTTACAAGCGTTTTTTCTCACCATAACACATTACTCGTAAATGTTGTAAATAAATATTTAATAACAACCCATAAATAAATATGTCAGTTGAAGTACAAATCAGACATGGAAATATATAATCTTAAATCAGCAAAACCGACGTTTCTGCTCAAATCGATACTTAAAAAGCTCGTAAACGACAATCGATGCCAAAGTTATCGATATCAATGTATACGAATATTGTCATTAATTGGCAGAAACATAAACTTTGTATTGTCATGTCTTTGTATCTGACAAGTCACAACACTGTCCGATTGTTGAGATTATACGATTAATCGTACTACGGTGTCAGATCGAGATAATATGTAAATTCGATGAGGTCATCATCTTATGGGTTTGTAGAAGAAATTTCATTTAAATGTGTATATATTAATATACGTATATATATATATATATATATATATATATATATATATATATATATATATATATATATATATATATATATATATATATATATATATATATATATATATATATATATATATATATATATATATATATATATATATATATATATATATATATATATATATATATATATATATATATAGCTAAGCGAAGCTCAAAAAACATTAAAAAGCAAATAATTAAAAAAATAAGCCTACAAGCTCACAAAAAATCGAATGTATGACCTCCTTCTGGTAACAAGTTCGGTATTGAGTTCCACCATGCAATGTATTGAAAATTGGGCAGAAAGTTAGACCAAAGTGTTTTTACACATTTAAGTATACAAGAAAAAACGAACCCACAAACATCGCCTTACAGTTAGACGCCGACTTATATATATATATATATATATATATATATATATATATATATATATATATATATATATATATATATATATATATATATATATATATATATATATATATATATATATATATATATATATATATATATATATATATATATATATATATATATATATATATATATATATATATATATATATATATATATATATATATATATATATATATATATATATATATATATATATATATATATATATATATATATATATATATATATATATATATATATATATATATATATATATATATATATATATATATATATATATATATATATATATATATATATATTATTTTAAAATTTACATTTTATGGAAAGCAGATAAAATAAAATACTAAATAAATGCACACTGCATACAACTGAAGAGATTGAACCCGCGACCTTCATTTCAACAAACAAGGTCACTCTCTCATATGTCACAATCGCCTCACAAAAGCATTTTATGGTATGATTTACAATTACGTATTGCCCTTGACATGTTAGATCATTATTGAATGAACCGTTTCATTTTACGAATTTCGTATAAAAATGACATAATGATAAAAAATGCATACAAAACTATGATTTTATACGAAATTAATACAGAAACAATTAACATAATGTACTGCCTTTTCTTTGACATATGGACACAATACAGTAAAATATACGGAAAATTTTTGACACAAAATAACTAAAATATATCCTAAGCAACCCAGCTCAAAGAAACGGTGACTGATATCGCCAAGGTGAAGATATGAGAGCCAGTGGACTTGCTCAGGAAACGGTGCAAAGTGGTATCAAGTTGAAAAATATAGTAACAAGTGTCATGAAGAAGTTTTTTATTTCTAATATGTATTATAAGTATAACATTAGTATAAGTATATTTAGTATAATCATACCTGTAATAAACTTTAATTTCTTCACTCCATATAATTTTCATAGTTATGTAGTAATAAAATCTACTTATAACTATTTTTTATGTCAATTTGAAAACATTGCGTGCTAAGTATAGAAATCTGTGGCAATTTGTCAAATTGTACCATGGAAAAAGTATATATATTAAATATAATAGTCCTACGATTAGAAATTGGAACAATTATTTTGAGTAGTCTTAAAAATGTTATAAATAAAACTCTTACTAAACATATATATATATGTATATATATATATATATATATATATATATATATATATATATATATATATATATATATATATATATATATATATATATATATATATATATATATATATAATATATATATATATATATATATATATATATATATATATATATATATATATATATATATATATATATATATATATATATATATATATATATATATATATTTCCCAAACACAAAACCCTAATTCCAACTAACCATGGTAAATAGCTTTATAGATCCATCAACGAAGACAAGGTGTTTTGAGATGATTGCGAATCAACTGAGTGGAACGAATAAGGGTTCTAGTACAGGGAACGCCGCAGGGCGCCGGCGCCGATGGCGGTGCGGCACCGACACGTCGATGACTAAATGTATGAATTCTATTGTAGTGACAAGGCCATTGTAGTGCTGAGAGTATTTTATTTCCTTAATTTGGTATAGCGATCTCGGCGTTAAGATACGTTTATGTGACAAAATGCTTGAAATTTGGGACTTAATGGATTTTATTTTCCGCTACACAAGAAAATCGCGTCTTTTCTTTTTGTTACCTAATTAACTTATAGCAATTCAATTTTTTTTCTCACAGTGATTTTTCATTGTATACTATACATATTTGTATATGTATCTATATAGATTTATTGTATATATGTATATTCATGAATATCTAAAAAAATTAGCCGCATTTTAATATATAAAAACCATTTAAATATATAACCGAAAATAGCTGTGACATGATAATATTGTTCTTTAAACACCCAATTCCAGATAATACCCTGTTACGTCCCTTCGGACCGGAAGAAAGTAGAGTCACTCAGTCTTATCAAAAACCAAAAATACATATACTTAAAAAATAGCACAAAATATGCATAATATCTAAAAGAACTGACCAACTGACTTCCATACAATTGTGTGACTGACTTAACTACCTGAGTACCCGCTGAGGGACAATACCATTAAAGTCACCTTATTAACAATTTACGACACCGGCTTCGTATCCACGACCACCGACAAACACGGCCGTGACAAATGTTTTGAATTTATTAAATCACTGTTTAATAGTGCCAGTCTATTTTGGGATGCCGTCTTTTGTTGTTCTTTATTATTATTCAATGGGATGGCATGGGATGGCAGATTTTTAGGGTTTTTTTTAATGTCATTTTAAGTTGAGTGTGAATGAGTGGATTTACAATGAATCTATGGTATGCTATTACAATAGGAATATGGGTGATAAATTAGAAGTGACCTAAACTAAATCTATTCTTTAGATGTTTTAAATAGTCTAATACAGAGGATTTTTATTTCCTCTTTTTTTACTTCAAATTTTAGCTATTTTTGCCATATTATTGAATCTGTGCCATATTATTGAATTGAAGTGTTAATTTTTCACTCCAAAGAATATATCATTGTATTCTATGGTTCTGGTAACAAGTAAACGCGGCGTTGTGTTCCGTCATTTAGATCACAATTTCTCCAAAAAACAGACAGTGAACGGAGAACCTTAACACTAATTCCCTCTGCCTACTATGCAATATGCGGATTACACAGTGATATTGAAAGCTGAATATCATACACAATTTAAAACATATTATATATTAATAATTAACATAATGTTAAATATTAATGTCAACTTAATAATATATGCAATATTGACGAAAACGGCAGACATATCCGAGAAACAACAAAACTGACACGTAAGAATCTCGTTATTACGTCCAATTACGTACGGAACCCTAAAAAATAAAGACAAAAAAAGACTTAAAAACCGTAGATTACACTTGTCAAATCATATATTTCCAACGCCATACGACATATTCCCATGGGAAAATATTTATATAATCGAATGAGTCGTTAAGTGGCCGCCGTTAATAGGACAAACGCTTAATACAGTTTTGAGTTTCGTTTGACATCTCCGTCTGAGTCACTAACAACGGATGATATCTCTGACATTGCCAGACATTCGGCGAAGTAAAAACTTGGACTTAGATTAGATGTGATGATGTGATATTGTTCACGATATAAAATAAATTCGATAAGAATAGTTTGTTTTCTTTTTCGCTTCGTGCTATTTTTAAATAGAAAATTTTATTTAATGAAATTTAAATCAACTCTCTCTCAAATTGAGATTTTGCATGTTGAATGGTTTGGAAAGTGGCAGTTAACTCCGCGTACTATATCACAATATGAATATTAATCACATATTCTCCCCAAACAGGTATCGAACACACAACTATTGTATTTACAAACACATTTTGACGCAACACGCCAGGATCATCTCGTATTCTTTTTATTTTCTTCTTTTTTATATGTTCGTGGCAAATCGCTTAATATTTTTAAAATATAAATAAAATATCATCTCATAAGATCAGAACCTACAACTATAGTATATAAAAGATAGATATATTTATTTATATAATTACATACAACTATTTCTCCATATCACATTTTCTTTTACAAAAATTCCATACTTACTGTGTAATTATTTATTTACACGAAAACCTATATAATTATTTCTAAATCACTTTACTCGTTCAACAATTAGATAAATTAAAAAAAAATCAAAATAAAGAAACTATTAAAGAACGAAAAATAAAACCTATTCCAAATTGAATAGAATGTAACAAGTCACGTATTTAGATTGTTAAGAGTTTAAAAGAACAATAATATGAGAATCACTCAGCTTGATGAATAATCGCTCTATCAGTGTAATCATATAGCGGTTAACATTGGTTAGGTACAGAACGGTGCGGTGTTGAGTTTCGCCACCAAAATGGCAAACTAAAAATGGCAATAATTATTATAGACTGACTGACTGAGAGTTATCTCAAGAACATTTAAATATGCAAATTATATTTTTATGTTAAATAAAGTTATCAAATGAAATGGTAACGAGGTAGACACTTTTTTATTATTAAACATTTTTGTTAAGTTCACAATTTCTGGTTCATTAACAATAATGATTGCTTCCGATTGAGAAAACAGTACCTAATAACAACTCAGTCTTCTATTTTCCTGCTTCTCATTTATGAGGCATTTCGTATTGAGTGGCGAAACCCAACGCCACGCTTTTTGCTTAGTTGCCAGATGGAAGAAAATGGAAACTAAAGAAAAAATACATTTCCTCCAAATGGGAATCGAACCCACAATTCGTTGCGGTCACAAGCAGACGTTGCGCCTCTGTACCACAAGAGAGAATAAAAAGATATGACGTTAAAAACAACAAAAATATATTATTTATTAACCATTCAACAAAATACAAGGAACCAATATCTTAAAAAGCACTTATCTTATAACCAAATACTCTTAATTAGTCCAATTGTCAGCAACATAAGGGCTATTACAAACTGGCGCCGGTACCTTATATGGGTGCGATAACGAGCGAACACTGTACCATACACGGCACCTACTGTCAAGCATCATCGTAACTACCGCGAAAGTATGGTTATGCCTTACGCCATAGAAATCAATCCCATTGTGCCGTTAGAATAACATTTTACCATATGTGATCTGGGTAAGCCAATTATGTGTTGATATATACTTAATATTATTTATATATATAATAGAGTAACCTACCACAACCACCTAGGAGCTAAGACTATAACTGTAGGATGCCATCAAATTTGGCTAGCTAGGCTTTGGCTAATAAACACCGATATATGTCATACAACTCCATATATATATATATATATATATATATATATATATATATATATATATATATATATATATATATATATATATATATATATATATATATATATATATATATATATATATATATATATATATATATATATATATATATATATATATATATATATATATATATATATATATATATATATATATATATATATATATATATATATATATATATATATATATATATATATATATATATATATATATATATATATATATATATATATATATATATATATATATATATATATATATATATATATATATATATATATATATATATATATATATATATATATATATACACTTGAATTATCTAGCATGCCCTTTATGATTATTTATATATTTTTATGATTATTAAATTAAATTCCATGAAAATAAAACTTAAATATAGAAAAATATGGCTCATATTACATTTCTACGGTAACTATGAGCTAAATATGAATAAAAAAATTGCTCTTTAGATACAATTTATCTTAACTTTTACTATAATTGTGGATTTATTTTATTCATTGTTTTTTTTTTAAATCTGAAAAAGTAGTGATTTATCACTAAGCTATTAAAAAATGATGTAAATATCACTCAAGTGATCAGTTAGAAAACCAAATCCCCTAAATCTATATCAACGAATTACCCTAGCTTACCCTATCTTAAGTATTGATTTTATGGAGAACTTCATACTAACTAAGCATAAAATCGTAATAATTTTCGTACTCTCACCAATAGACTGTGTACTTAAAAGTTAATATTTTCCACTGGGTTTCAACCGACTATCGACTTAGGATATATTACTAAGAAATATCATCTTAACAGATAAACAGACAAATTGAGAGCAAAAGACTTTAAATCATACTAATTGTTTTTTCCATATTAAAATACAGAACCCAAATAGATATATAAAGAAATCAGCTAGATCCTCAATCGACACCAACATAAACCAATCGATCCACAAACTAGGCATTAAACTGTGTAATAAACGTCGTCTTCAATTAAACACAGGAAGAGCTTTACTCAAGCTTTTTCTCAAGTGCTTTCAATCTCAATTAAAGCTCAAAACCGAGCTGGCCTTCCCTTGTGAACGGTTATGACGTAGCTTCGTCGTCCTACAGTGAACGTTGATAGACATCCCGCCCCTAATGGCATTCAACAACCGGGCTTTATTCGTTTCACATTATAATAAAAAACATAAAAGCCTTAAGAACACAAGCTTTCGGTCATTGATTGACAAAACAAATAAAAAGTCGTATTAGTATGAATAAACTTGTATTCAAGAGTAGTGTAGTATGTTTTAGGGGCGTTTAGTTTTCGTTGTACACTATTGTTGGTACAGTTTATTATGTAAACAGAAACCTGGGATGAAATTAGACTTCTAGGTTTTGGAAAAAAATGATATTTCAGGTAAAAATTGAAGCAAGAGTGTGGTGGAGTTGAGATTTTATAGTTATTTATGTTATTTACGAGCCTTTTCAGTTATGCGGTCTCTTTTTTTTTTTTTTTTATAATATAGGTGGCAAACTGAGCTGACAGATCACCTAATGGCAAGTGAATATTTTTCGACATTTGCAACACCAGAGGAGCTACAAAATGCGTTGCCGGCCTTTTAGATGAGAATACGCTCTTTTCTTGAAGGTTTTTCTCTGCACTCGCTCTCTTTCTCTATTAACTGCTCTGTTGCTCAAATAAATTATCTAAGAAGTAAGTCCCTATAACAAAAAACATGACATATTTTTAACAAGAAAGCTTTAAATAAAAAAAAAATATTTAATAAAGCTAATTACAAATTTATAATGTATTCAAACAAGTATGCAATAGTACATAGCATGCATAACTGCTAGGGACATAATTTAGCTACGCGTTGCCGATACCGATCTGATCGTTATCACTAGTCTTCGCCACCAACCAGTTACTTGTTGAAATTAAATATTCAACAGCTAACCTAAGTGTTTTAATAAAGTATGTTATTTAGTATATATATATATATATATATATATATATATATATATATATATATATATATATATATATATATATATATATATATATATATATATATATATATATATATATATATATATATATATATATATATATATATATATATATATATATATATATATATATATATATATATATATATATATATATATATATATATATATATATATATATATATATATATATATATATATATATATATATATATATGGAGTTGTATGACATATATCGATGTTTATTAGCCAAAGCCTAGCTAGCCAAATTTGATGGCATCCTACAGTTATAGTCTTAGCTCCTAGGTGGTTGTGGTAGGTTACTCAGGTGAGTTACAAGAAAAAAACATCGAGCATAGTATATAAGTGGTGTTTTTGTGTCATAGTAGTCTCAAATAATAATTATATATGTACATATATATTTCTTAAACCAACTTTTTTAAATATTTTAAGTAATCTATACAGTTTAAATACTCAGAAAAATAAGCTTCATGATCAAACAAATGTATGCAAACATGTAAGTAACATTATAATTGAGTTCGTTCTTTAAAATATTTTAAGTGCAGTATATCATTCCACTTCTACATTCATTAATGTTTAGGACACTTATGTTTTATTACTTTCACACCAAACATATTTTGGACCTTGTTCCGTTGGAATAAAGTAGAGATTTAGTTTCAAAGAAAGATCTATAAAAAAATTTATTGTAATGTCGTATTGTCGTTAAACTAGAAAGTTTTAAAGTCATCGTTAGTCGTTACATTAGGATGAGATTGCTTCCGGGGAACGAATAGGGATACAAAATTACAGGCGTTCAGACAGCTTCATCTAACAACTTAAGATTTATGAGCCGGATTTAAGATGAGGAAAGCTTTTAAAAAAGCTTCGGTTTATATATCCGAAGATATATATTTTATACTTTATTTGAAGAATATAGAAGTCTCTGTATAAACTGGTGATGTCAAAAGAAAAAAAATTCAATATTAATAATTTTTCTCATTAAAATTAAAAGTGCTACTATATAAATATAATATAATAATTATTTTTTCTTTTCTTTTTACATATATACACTATGATTTTTAACTATAACTGAGAATACTCCATACAAATAGTAGCTCTGTCAACTTATCCCGTATCTTAGCAAAAGTTGGGAGAAAATATATATATATATACTACATTATTTTGAAACTTCAATATTCTTGTAAACAAACAGCTGTACTTTCGATATCCCCTTGAATAAAAAATGATTTTTATTGGATATCGGAAACCTGGTTGGAAGACATAGTGTGACGTCAATTTAAGCCACTAAACACAAAAGCCCTTAAAATAAATAGACAAAATGTCGATAAAAAGTTATGAGCTGTAGATTCAATCTAAAATATCTTCATATATAAAATTTTTTTTTCTTCACGCTTTATTCTGTACATAGAAGGGTAGGCAGAGGGAACCGCAGGAACTGTGGGAACCTGGTGTTAATACACTCCTTTCCTTGCTTTCCGCCTTATCGAGACATTGTGTATTGAGTGGCAAAACTCGACTGCGCTATTTGCCTAGTTACCAGACCAAGAAAATGGAAATCCATCTTCTCTAAGTGGGAATTGAATACAAAAATTGTCATTTTTACAGGCATACATTGCACCTCTGAGCCAAAACGATCCTCGATTTAAATCTTTTAGAGCATTAACCTTTTCATTTATAAATTTAGTACAATAAATTTTGTTTTATAAACAAATAGATAAAATAAAACAGGCTAATCTGATACAAGATACACATAGATCAATCAAAGGCCTTTATTTGTTCAGGCTCGAACAGACGTGAGATTAAAACATTATACAAAACCGATCACGTATACTATATTACAAATAAATATTGAAACTAGGAAAAGTAAACAGATTTAAAGGCACGTGTTTTATTGTATTTCTAGTTCATTAAGAATTAAAGTGGCCTAAGTTTCTTTTTTTTTGTTTTTTTTTTTAGCTTCGCGCTTTATCCCGTATATGGCACGGTAGGCAGAGGAAACCGTGGTAACCTAGCGTTAAGACACTCCGTTGCTTAGTCCCTGCTTTCTCCGTCCCCGCTTTCCGCCTTTTTCGAGGCATTGCGTGTTGAGTGGCGGAACTCAACAGCCGCGCTTTGCCCAGTTACCAGAGCGAAAAAAATAGAAATAGCAAAATCCATTTTCCCCGACCGGGAATCGAACCCAGAAACTGTCGCGTTTACAGACTACCGCTTACGCCTCTGCGCCACGATCCTGGCCTAAGTTAAGAAGACCATTAGTAATTTAACACTGTAGAACGTTATCAGCATTTGACTGCGACAATATGCGGCGTTGAGTTCCGCAAATGTGTCACTTCAGCTATATGACTCTTTATGATGCTTACTGGTTGCATTGATCTTTCAAGAATTTCCACAATGAAGAATCTGACGGTTTAAAGAAAATATTTATATTTTACATTACTCTATTTAAACTAATATATCTAGGAAGCCAGTATGAATATAATTGACGCCTGATGAGAATATGTTAACTTAGTAGTTAATATGATAGAATATGGCGTAGTGCAGCTTTCTTCAAAATTTTTAAACATTTCTCAAGCATTATTTTTATTTTACCTTGAAATAACTCTTTAAAAATAATAAAATATAACTCATTTAGTCGTCTATTACGTACATAGTTGTAAAATAATCGTCAAAAAGTAAAAAGAATGCTACACGCATGGTCGTAATTACTATACGTGATGGCAATACCGTCACTAAGGGCATTTAGGGCGATGTTTACAGAACAAATACAAGCTTTAGCTTGGTAGTGTGGGTAGTGTAAGTTGTGGAAGATCGCGTTATGTCTATTAATTTAAGAAATTAAAAAAAAAGCTTGTAAAAAATACTTATAAAATATAACAAAATTGGTTTCACCTTAAAATTTTGCCTTGAATTACTTTTTTTTGAGTATTTTTTAAGCAGATGTCTATCATATATTATAATAAAATATAAGTTAAATAAGTTATTGAGCATAAATATATATATATATATATATATATATATATATATATATATATATATATATATATATATATATATATATATATATATATATATATATATATAATATATATATATATATATATATATATATAATATATATATATATATATATATATATAATATATATATATATATATATATATATATATATATATATATATATATATGCATTGCTATATTCAATCAATATAACTTAACAAATTATAAATTTTTAATTATGGATCTAATTGTGAATAGAATAGCACAAAACTTACGTTTCATTTAGTTAAATTAAAAGAGAAATAAATTATAATATCCAATATAAAGTAACATCACTTACTTAAAATAATAAATATTTATTTTAATAACTTCATAATAACAGAAAAATATAAAATAAATATAAATTTCAAACGCTAAACGCTTGTCCTATAGCACACATATAGCTGGTCAGCTCTGGTATGCCGTAAGTAACCAGATCGACACTCATAGCGAGACAAGCGTGGACTTGAAGATTATAGGTTATCTTGATACGTGTGAATTGATTTGTTAGAAACGATATAATACATACAATAATTACTTTAGCTTTAGTTTAGCAGAATATCATTTTTGTTACATTGTTAGCCTTTTGGAGAAATTTTTTTTTGGTGTGTGATGAGGAAAGTATTTTTTAGCTTTTTTAGCATATACGTTCTCTATACTCTACGTATAGAGAAGTGTTGAGACACTATATTCTACACTTTCCAATGAGTTTTCCGGGACTACAGTACTTCCGGAAAACTGAGTTGTCAAGCAGTGCGTGGAAAGCAAGGAAATGTCAATGATTTACACCCCCGAATAGGGAATTGAATCCGCAATGATCACGTTAGCAAACAAAGTTATAATTGGATTAAATAACCATTTATTTTTTTCAATATAAAATATCATAATATTATAAATATCAATATTTAAAGAGAACCGTCAAGGCGCAGCGGCACATGCTCTGTGTGTAAATATGTGAGCTTATGGGTTCGTATCAAATTCACATAAAATATACGTTAATCAATTTTACGTATTTACTACATTTTAGACATTTATAGCTACCTGGCGAAACTTATCGCATCATTATGTCTAATTTGAAGCTACAAGCAAACTCCCAAGTTGAATTGAAAAAAAAAATATATTAACTACGCAAATTGTTGAACTAAAAAGTTAAAGTCAAGTTAGATTTTATATTTCTTATTTGTATTATGCCAGTGTTACAGTATCTTTGTAATTCGTAACATTTACCTACACGGCCTTGGCAATGCTAGGTATTAAATGCTAATATTATAGTTTGGTTTGGACCAACTTTACTCATTTAAATTATTATGAAAAAGGCATTATTATGACATAACTGTTTAAGTGTGTTTGATTTTTTTTAACCTGAAATAAATTAGTTTTATATTATTTTTTGAACATATTATATCATGAAATATAATATACATTTTTAATAAGGGGTATTTCATAATCCACTGCAATACAATAAATTAAAATTTTAACTATCTATTTATACAATTGAGGGATGACTTTTCTCGTTATGATTCTTTAAATAGGTATCCATCACAAGACGAAGGGCAGAAAAGCTAAATATTCACGCAAACAGTCTTCTCAACTTTCATCGATTTAACTTCAAAACTTATCCCCCCTTTTACACTTTCATTAAGGCACAATTTCCAAAAATCCTTATTGCTTATCTTAATTTGTAACGAAATAGCCAAATATTAATTTTAATCGTATTAGCTTCAAAACTGACGAAGTTTTATATAAATTTACCTCCCCCATTTTACCCCTTAAAGTGCGAATTTCCAAAAAAAAGATAGCCTATATGTTAGGGAGGGGATTAGGCTTATAACAAAAAAAATATCAAAATCCGGCCAGTGGTTCCTGAGATTAGTGTGTGCAAACAAACTTTCAAACTTACAAACAAACAATTTTTTTTAAATTCTAACTCTTTTTTCATTTCCTAATAGCCCTACATATTTTGTTTTGTAAAAATATTTAATATACAGACATGATTTTTTTACTGTTTTATTATATATAAAGATACAGATATATACAGCGTGAATGTTTATCACCAACGTCGTCCCGATCAAAAGTGTAGTAAACGAGTGTTCCACGTAGAAACACACAGACGGCCCAATTAGCTGTGGGGGAACCGGGATAATTGGGGACCGAACCGGTCTACTATCGGGACTTTTTACTCGGCGTGCACGGGATGTAGGTATTGGGCATTGGAAGACGTCGGCCGCCATTGTTGCCTTAATGAGATTGTGGAACGTAAATTTGATGTTAAATTAATTTTTAATGATTATTATTAATAAATTTCTATTTAGATTTGTCTTTCGATATAAATTAATTTTTGGTTAACGTAAAGGTTGTGGGTTCGATTCTCATTATGAGCAATATATACTATTTTTACTCTCATTTATTATCTCTAGGAAACTAAATGTGTTAAATTCCTCTGTTAACACTAAACGTCTCAAATGTAGGCGAAATGTCTTAAAATTATATTGTCTATGGCAACTTAACTTTTCCACTACTCCACAATCTACTCCTTACTTATAAAACTGTGTAAATATTATAACGAATAAACGATTAATTATTGGCAAATATTATCATAAACATATAGAAAGTCTGTCTGTAAGCACGACGGTTTGTGGGTTCGGTTCCCGAGAAAGAAATATTCATTTTCTTCGCTCTACTTATAAGGTAAAACACGAAAACAGTGTATTAATACTAAGTTTCATGAGCCTACGCTTCTGTCTATCTACTCTGCGGGATAAATCGTGAAGCAATGAATAATAAAAATAATAACTTGAACTCCAAAACAATAAAGATTCTCCAAATTATATTAAAAAAGTGTAAAAAATTACGAAAATATTCATTATCACTAAAAAAAAACCTATCAACATCAATCAATCAACGGTTATTACTCACAGTGGGCGTGGGCGGCTGGTGGCAGTGAATCAGTGTCCCGCTTTCAGACGTATAAATAGCGCAAAGACAATACAATAGCAAATGAGCTGAATTGTAACGTAAATGTAACGTGTTTTGTAGAATAAAATTAAGTTTAATTAGTATAGTTTTGTTAAACTTAAATTTACTGAGTATATATATATATATATATATATATATATATATATATATATATATATATATATATATATATATATATATATATATATATATATATATATATATATATATATATATATATATATATATATATATATATATATATATATATATATATATATATATATATATATATATATATATATATATATATATATATATATTGTAAACTTAAGATGCTTTATAATAGAACTCTATATATAAGAAATAGAGAAAGACACTCCGTTTTCCGCTCCAATTCAAGAGATTTTATATTTGATGATATTCTTATAGTCAACAGCTGACTCATGAAGTCATATGATAACGTAATAATTTATGAAAAAGTTACTTAAGTTAATTCAAAAATGTATTTTAAAACATTTCACAACAAACCTATTAATTTCCGCTCTAACTACAAAGCTGGTCACGAAGAAATTACCATATATCTGAGTCAGATGCACACAGACACATATACACTCTTATATATAGCGATTGTAACGAGCATTGTCATTTGTATACGAGTTCGTATCATTTACACTTAAAGTATATTTACACTTAGTGTGTGTAAAGAAAGAGGGACATTAGTGTTAAGACACTCTTTTCTCATTTAGTGGCGTAGCTCATCGCTGTCTTTTTTCTTGCTATCCAAGCGAGCAAAAAAAATTTATTCCGATGAATGGGAATCGAATTTCCAACTATCGCATTATAGTTTGACGTTATGTCACGAAAGCTTAAATTTATGACATAATAAAACTGAATTCAAAAATATTTAATATCTTACTTGATGAATATTTTTATTACGTTAAGTCAGTTGTGTTTTAAAAAAAACCTTTTAAATAATTATAAAATATTAAAATTCCATAGTACGTAAAATATATGAAATGAGAAGTTCTCTAAATACAAAATATATATGTATATAAAAATATATTTAAGTATATAATAATAAATAAAAAAAAAAATTCTCTTTTGTTACTAAATAACTCTACACACAAAGATTCGATGCGACATCCAGTTGAGTGTCTAGACACTATCTTCTTTAACCTACTCTATCGCATACAAAATAAACAAAAAACTAATTCTTTAAGTGTCACGCGCCAAAAAGCTACAAAAAAAGCAGATTAAAAATGTAAACACAATTTGAATGAAATTTTCCATTTCCTTTACCTTAAATCTCATTCACTCTAAACTATACAATTAAAAAAATCTACATAGGATTTCATAAATGAATGAACTACAGATCAAGGGACAATGGTAGCTCTTAACAAGATATTCAGAAAGCGGACTTAGAGCCGGAAGTATACCTTTGAGGTAATAAAGTTCTTTATAAAGATAAATGAAGGCTTCTTGAGCTTAAAAGTTATTGTAAATATTATATCTACTCATTCAGATCGTTTCAATTTTTTTCTTAAATTTTTTTGATAAACTTAAAAAGGTTAAAACAATATAGAAAAATATAGTGACACAGTGTCATAGCGTCTGAATGTATCGATGGTAGTGAAATCGATTCCCGCATTGCTCTACTAATAATACAAAGCATCGCGTTGATTTCGCAATTTAACGTACAATAGCTCGAAGGGTAAACCGCGAAGAATGGAGTGTCTTTACACCGGATTCCCTTTAACTTAACCACTGCTATAAGTAGGATAACGCGTGGAAATGTACGGAGGTTACATACGTGAAGATTCATAATGATTGTAAACAGCCTGAAACTCCTTATAACGTTCAGCATAAAACTTAATACATTTAACTTAAAAAATACAAACATGATCTAGATAAACTTTTGTTTCAACTATATCTTTCACAACTTAAACCTTAATGTATAATTCTTATTTCTCTCATTTTATCAATCTATATCAAGTTACAAAATATAAAGCACAGACACACTATACTTATTTAAATATTTTTAATGACATATATGTATATATAAAATAAAATTGCACATCTTAGATATATATGTATATATATTACGTAGCATCCACCGACTCATCTCAGTCATCTCTTGACTAGCACTATATTAAAAGAATTATTACAATTCAATTCATTTTCTACTTTCCGAGGGTAAGTGACCGGTGACTCAGTTTTCATCTGCTATTACAAAATTACGATACAAACTAAACACTTCAATTTATTATAGACTTTACTACTTAAGGTATAAAAGCTATAATCGACTATATTGAATTCAACACATAGGCTGTTCTTAATCCTGAAATGAGCTCGTCTAAATCTGTACCCGACGACGCCCCCCTTCCGTACGTCTAGTATTTATTTCAAGCCCCCTAATTTTAGCAGTTCATTGATTAGGAAACGATAGGTATTGGGTTCAAATCCTTTTGTAGTATGTGTTAGCGTGTTCTTTTTGTGATATATACATATATTGCCTTAGAACAATTTATGGATTTATGCTAAATTTTTTTTTATGTTTTTTAAATGTTTTTTAGCATTATGTTATTCCTTCTAAACATATGATATGCTGCCTAAATTTTAGACATATCGAGCAGAACTTATTTCTTTTTTTTAAGTACACATATGACATCAATGTCACAAATAATAAAAATTTGACATATCAAACATTTACTTAAAATTCAAAATAATACATAAAATTAATAATATTTTTTTTCTAACTTTATATATTGTTTTGAATTTTAAGTAAAAAATTTAAAACCTTACCTCAATATTGACAATTTACTGTAACTTTAGTTAAACCTAATCAAATGCAATTCGAATCAGTCTCTAACACATTTAATATAGTTCGCTCTAGTCATTGTCTTGTCAATCATTTCTAGATATTACGTATTTACGATACGGAATTAGCAATACGATATGATCCGACCAAATGGACTCGATTTGTTCAAATTTTCATACAAATGTGATAATGATAATAAATTATTCTGACATAATTACATAATGTCAATGTATTATTCAGAATTTAATGGAACAAGTTTAAAATTCCTCCAGAATTTTGTGTAACTAAACGCTGCCTACTGTCTTATAACAGCGGAAAAATTATACAAATTACTTCGAATGGGAACTGAATCCGTAACTATAAGGTGGAATGATTCAGCGACTTTGCATCTGACTGTCGATACAACGGTTTTCGGTTCGATTCCCGACTCGAGAAAATCAATTACTTTTTAATTAGATCTAGGTAAAAAGACGAAGCTCAGGGTTCAGTTACACCTCTGAACACGTACTGTCTCTAAAATCAGAAAGCTAAAATAAAAGTTTCTTAACACTAGATTTCCTCTTCCTTAGGCTTCTTCTGCCTTAGGTTCCCTCCTCATTAGGTTCCCCTACACAAGGTTCCCTCTGCCTTAGTTTCCCTCTGCATATACTAGAAAAAACTACTAATATACTTTATTGAGGTTAAATAATTGTATGACATTTATTTCATTGTCGACAAGAAACGAACCACTGGCCTCGATATGCAGCTTGATTAAGATAGTTAACAGTTCTTGCACCACTAGTTCTACTACGGACAACGTCAAATAACTGTTAATATGATTGAAACGGACACGGCTTACTGTCATAGAGCTTTGTAAGTACACGTATTGTCAAGTAATGTTCTGCGAGCTTTAAGCTCTATCTTTATCTAGAAGCATAGGCTGGAGGTTAGGATGTAGAGAAAGCTTAGTGAGTGACAAATCACTATATATACCTGGTACTTTTGAAGTTATTATTTTGATTTAATTCAAGTAATTGATTTTAGCGTAGGTCGTAGGTTCGATTTCCTAGGAATATCTCTAGTTAGACATAATTTCTAGACTTTCTATATAGAGTTATCAAAAAATGTTATTTGGACAGTTTAGAAAAATATAGTTTTTCTTATATCAAAATGTAAATAAAATACTTTTGTCTAACATATCCGGTTTTGCCATATATGTGTAGAACGAGATATACACATGTATGTACAATCAGATATCGTTAGGGAATTATCAGCGGAAATTAAGCAATATACTGTACGAAACTTTGAACATTTCCAGCTAATACTAGTTACCTCTTGGTATATATTTGTCTTTGATTTTTTATTTTAAATTGTAAACAAGGCATAAAAATAACTTGCACTATCAACTTTGTATCCTGTATTGAACATTTTTTCTTGATAGTATTGTATGGCAAAATATATTTTATTATAATTACAATTTCATTTAGTCTTAAATAGAGGAGCATCTGATTTTAAGCGCGATGGTAGGGTGTTCGATTTCTATAGTTTTATACTTCATCTCTAATGGAGAGAAAAGATATCTATGCATTCCACTTTCGCCTCTTCGGCTATCACTGTCAAGAGGCAGGTAGGCTAAGTACTCTTCATATATGCCTTCTGGAGATCAAAATATTTTTTCATAAGCTCCCTCTAGTATTATTTTGGTCCGCGTCTTGTACTACTTATATCATTATATTGTAAATTCAATCTTCAAAATAATATTTATATACAAATTCTCTTTATCGTTCCATTATTATCAATTGGTTATAATTCAATTTTTAAGATTATAAAAATAATTTTTACGCTTTTTACGTTTTTACGTTTACGTTTCACATTTATTCGTACAGGTACAGGTGCGTTACCTGTGTCAAACAATTAAGGTAAGGGTGGGCGTCTAATCGTGTGAAACAATGCACTTCCTAGAAACCCTTACCTGTTAGGGGTTGAACTATTGAGCTGTAAAATTCTATATCTCTTAAGTATTTTAACTTTTAGTGTGCTAATAAATATACTTAAGTAAGTAATTAAAATAAATAGATTTTTGAGGTCCTTGTGTCGCAGTGGTGCTGATGGAAAAAGATTAGGTAGTTGTGGGTTTGTTCACTCTAGTAAGAAGACACTTCCCATACGAAGTATTTAGTTATCGACTGGGATTGAGGATTCTGAGTCACCAACACGCGGCGTTAAATTTCGTTACTTAACATAAAGAATCGTAAAATAGAGTTGCATTTTCACATACTTTTAGCTTTAGCTTAGTGCCATATGTATGACAAAATGTAAAATGAAAAACATATATTATAAAAAAGTCCCAAAATTAAATTTGAACCACCACCCACCTCACACTTGGCACAGATACAACCACGTTAATCACATATTTAATTAAGACAACATTTTTAGACACAGTGACATACAATTTTAATACAATAACACAATATAACACGAGTATCTCCCGCACGTGCTATAAATACGTCGTAACTCGTAATCCACAATGCGCGTGCGCCGCTCACGATAACTTTTGCCTGTACGAATTGTAAATATTTTGTTTTGTATTAACTTTGTATAGATATAGATAGAAGTTCAAGTTGATGTTAGAGCTTTGGACGAACTTTTAACGATTTTTGGATGAACTTTTCATTAGTGGTATAATTTTTATATAAGCACGATATATATATGAAGTTGGTTAAGCTTTTTTTCTTTTTCAGGTACAATCGGGAAATCTTTTTGTTTCCTCCCCATAAATCCAAAAATCTTCTGCGTACTTTCAACTAGTCAGTTAGTCATTAAGTAGAGTCTTTATGTTTATAAATAAGTTCATTTTGTTACGTTTCACAATATTTGTGTACGATATATAGGATATTTTTTTTAGCTTCACGCTTTATCCTACACATGGCAGAGTAGGCAGAGGGAACTGCAAGAACCATACGAACCTAGTGTTAAGACACTCCGTTACTTAGTCCCTGCTTACTCCGTCTCCGCTTACCGCCATTTTCGAGGCATTGCGTGTTGAGTGGCGGAACTCAACGCCGCACTTTGCCTTAGTTGCCAGAGCGAAGAAAATGGAAATAGAAAAATCCATCTTCCTCGACTGGAGATCGAACCAAGAAACCGTCGCGTTACAGGCAGACGTTGCGCCTCTGCGCCACGAGGATCCTCAAGGATAACTAGGATAGTATAACCTATAAAGCTTAAAAGTTTTCTAAGAACAAATTGGATTTTGAAGTTTATAAATATATAATATTTTATTTTAAGTTTATGTTAGAAACGTATAAATTATACAGCAATTATCCAACAAACTGTTACAAGACTTACTTCATTATACTGGCAAATACGACTCGTTTGTAACCGTTTTTATACATACATAAATTCGTATTTAAGTACGTCTATATACTACGCCATGTTATATACGTATAATAATTTAATAATTTTAAAACTTTAGTATGTTTTTCTATATTGATTTGAAAGTTGATAATCTTTTTTTCCTTTTTATTTCTTAATGACACAACGATATACTTAATTAATTGTAAGACGTTTTGAACAAAGATGGAGTCAATTATTTGTATTATCAATACAAGTAGTCTCAAGTTCGATTTAAACTTACATTATATATGTAATGTAATATGTAAAAGTTTTGACGTTAAAAAATAATAATGCATTCTTATTTTGAATAAAACGATTTGACTTTTATTATGCGTATTGTTAAAACACTCTTTCCATTGAGCTTTTATATGAGACAAAATTGACTCATGTTTTTTTTTAGCTTCACGCTTTATCCCGCACATGGCAGGGTAGGCAGAGGGAACTGCAGGAACCATACGAAACTAGTGTTAAGACAGTCCGTTGCTTAGTCTCTGCTTTCTCTGTCCCCACTTTTCGTCGTTTTCAAGGCATTGCGTGTTCCTCGAGTGGGAACCGAACCCAGAAACTGTCGAGCTACTGGCAAACGTTGCGCCTCTGCGCCACGACGGTATTCTGCACTTAACATAGACTGCACTTAACATAGACTCGTGTGCGTCCAAAAAAACACTATTTTATTTTTAAATTATACTTAACATAAACACAATAGAATCGATTACTGAAACGATTTACTTCAATAATCGAGTATCGCCTTACAAAAAGTACACGCCCGTTATACCTACCCGTATTAAACACTAATACCTGGTATGCGACCGGGAAACGGGTGTCATGTGACACGCGTTCCTAGAAAGACGGGTTTACTTGCTTAAAGGAATGATGTTAGTTCAAATACAACTAAGTTAGCACTAAGTAACTATTTTTATGGAATCCTGTATATATTTTTAGGATTTGTTTTTTTTTTTTATTTTGGAACTTTGATTAGTATATATATATGACTATGATATATTGCATTCTTGGTATGAAAGGAAATAGTCGGACTATGAACATGTGGGTTCTACCATTCTAGAAAATATATTTTTTTTCTTTGGTAAACCAAACCGCGGTGCTAAACAGCTATTAACCATGATGTGATATTTCAAATTCAGGCGTTAGACAGAGACTGTAGTACAGTGAAACAAGGGTCTCCCTATTTGAGGAGCTCGAAATATTAATTTCGTATAAATAAATTAAATATTAGGTTAATAAAACTACATTTTGTAGGACGCTAAGAGCATGTTACACAAGCTTGCAAAAAATGTTGTAGAGCAGTGTTATTAATGTTAAGAATACTTCTGGCTTCATTTGGAAATATAATTAATTATTACTAGGTATATAATTTGGTATACCTATAGTAGTTTCAGTTTAGAAACTCCAAGTAATAAGTGACAAGTACCTAGGAAACCTTGTGCCTAAGCGCTCTGTTCCAATCTATTAAGAGTCTTGCCTCTATTGTTTTGCCAGACAGGCACAGATTGAAAATTTTCCATATATAAAAAATCTTCTGAATTTCAATAACTTTCTTTTTTATTATTTTAAAAAAAGGATTTGATATTTGTATGTACTTGAAAGATAAACAAAAAAAACAATTATTGAGAGAACTTATAAATTGGATACAATCTATAACAGCGATATTTATCTTCGTCTGTTTATTTGTTCGTAGCTCAGGAACAGCCCAACCTATTCGTATAAAGTCTTAAGCATTGTAATATGGTAAATTCTACAATATATTTAGAGGTTGTTTTATTTCAATCGGTTCATTAATAAAAATGTTATAATAAATCATTTAAACTAGTTTTTTACGGTGAAAGTCATACATAATAACTAGCTTCTTGAATTGATTAAAACATGTACTACAATAAATTAGTAAAAAAATAGGGTTAACGCTTAATATTTTTACAAAACAATTGAGCGAGCTGTTATAAAAATGCTTACAGAATATAAATCTATGTTTCTAATTTTCTTTTATTATTCCTTTGATTTATATAAAATACTTTTGTTGTGTTTCTTAAATCAGTACAAGATTTAGGCTACGACAAATTTTAAAGATTAAGTATACCTGATGCGGACCAGAAGAATTGTATGAAATAATGCATAAAACAATGCAAAATGATGTAACATTTTCCAAGAGAAAAAACAACTTAGCGTTTCATGGATTCACCGTGCGGGTGCCGGGTCCATAGTGTTGTAGGAAGAGGAGACGACGACAACGCCTGGGACTAGCGACCTAAGTCTAGGTTTAAAGGGCCCCTTTAAAATGCCTATGAAATTTAAGGATCTGAAACGCCAGATATAGAACCGCAATAGAATACCTAAATTTTATGGAACCTTCTGGTTCCTAAGTATAAGTTGTTCAGCGTGATGAGTATGTATATTTTTAAATATGAAAATCCAAAGTCTATTATTAGGAGCTAGATAATCTATATAAAATATGGAAATGTCGTTTTAATAAAAGCTACTTTCCGTAATAGACATTTTTATTGACATTTTTATATATGAAAGCTATATTAAAATAGTAATAAAGTACAAAATTACCAGGTTTCTGATGTCGATGTTTTTTCCCTTTGCCAGTGACCGAAGTCACTAACAACGCCAATATCACTACACGCCACCACATTTTACACCATAACACTAAGCACAACACTATTTTATATTAAAAAAAAATAATATTATGAAGCTCTATATCAGTCTAAGCTTTTAGTTATTTTTATTACATCACTAAATAAACGAAATGTTTCAAAAAATTTGTTTCGTCCAAAATTGGCGGCATTTCTTGGTTCTTTGTAAGTTCATATGAAAAGCTCAAGAAAGTTTATTTTTCCAGGTTTTAAAATTGCAACAAATTGTGTAACTTTACAAAATGACTAACATATTTTTATATGAATTTTACTAAAAAGTTTTCACGCACGTATTATAACGAAGTTTTAACGTTTTTTAGGTATTCTATCATAAGATCCTCTCCACGCGACGGTCAGATCCCGACTGAGTAAAACAACAACCGGCTTTGAATAGCTTCGTCTTGAGCTTATAAAAAGCTCCATTTATGTATAGAGAAATAAAACCAAAAACACCTTTTGGATTTTTTTTATAAAATAAAAAATATTTGTATCTTTTATATAACTTTTGTGAATTGTTTATTAGAAATATATATTATTATGAAAATTTCAGCTGGATGAAAGTATTCGAAGCTTTTAGTAAAAGCTTATTTGATACTCAAACCCTAAGTTAAAGAATATTTCTTGTACTACTTCGTAGTAAGTTAGTTTTGTCATAGATGGCGCTTCACAACAAAATTAGGTTGTACAATGCAAGCCAACATGAGAAAAAGAAGAAATGTTGGTAATACTACTACTACTTTTAGACTTTTAATATTCCATAAAACAAGATTGGCAGAATCGCTTAAACGAGAAGTAGATTTCAATTTTTTTAATGGATTTTGAACCCACAATCAATCTGCTCACGGCCTTACATTTAAGTAGATTATAAGTAAAATATAGGCGTTTAATTCTTCTTTAAAAATTATTAATAATATGCGACATAGACATTTTTTGATTATATTGCAATTTATTTTGTTCAGGCGCTCCATTGTTTTAATTGTGTTTTTTAAGTACTTTACTAAAAATTGTTTTTAATAAAAAAATATTAAATTTCTGATTTTAAACCCGCTGGATTCCCGAGCAGGGAGAATGAATTGACTTGTCCTTTAGAAATCCCTAATGCTGATTATGTTAACGAATGAAAACGTTTGAAACGAAACTACTTACAGTTGAAAATCGAAATTCGGAAATTTAAAAACTATAGGAGAACGGACCAGGATGAGATTTTTTGTGTACCGTAGGGTCATCCCAACAAAGTTGTGGGTAACAACTTGTTTATTTTAAATATAGTGTATTTTATACATTATATTATGTGTTGTGTTGTATATGTATATACGATAAAATATATATATATATATATATATATATATATATATATATATATATATATATATATATATATATATATATATATATATATATATATATATATATATATATATATATATATATATATATATATATATATATATATATATATATATATATATATATATATATATATATATATATATATATATATATATATATATATATATATATATATATATATATATATATATATATATATATATATATATACATATATATGTGTGTGTTTCATATTCACCTTTAGTATAAGTTTCACTCCGTTGTATGAGATGAGCGCCGTACTAACTCGTGCACGAGCGATTGAATTCTATTATTTTAATTGCTTAATGCTTTCACGAGAAGAGTTACCTTTTGTCATATTAATATTTATATCGAATAATAACATTTTTTGTAAATTGTGATAGTTAAAATTAGTTTTATATTTTATTAAATCACTAATCGTCGCCGCTTCCTTGTTATGTGTCATCTGTCATATTATTCTTACTTATACCATACCCTCTTAAATACCATCTTCAATCGTATTAAACCTCAAGGGATCAAGTTTTTAAGCAAAATTCTGCAATTGTATTTCATGAACGTTGTTACATTTAACCAAAATTACTTTTCAAACTCAACTGGCAGTTCCAGAGGTAAGGGTCATGCAAATATATATTATATATTATAAAGAAAGGACTAAGGTGTGAGGAGAACCTAAATAACAACTCAATAACATACGAACAGTAAGCCAAAAACGTTTAATGTCATATCGATAAATTTACATTGCGTTTTTAGTTAACACCAAAACTTGGACACCCGACACGCGTGCCATCCACTAGACGAGTAAAAATTCACCTAAAAAAATCTTTGCTAAAATTATTCATTATTATTATGTTATGTTATATTATGTTACTTTATTTTATGTCTCATATAAGATACTTTCGGAAAGATCATTCGACAGGCCTCGATCGTCGCGGCCGACCCGACTTCCAACCGCACTGTAAAAAACTTCTTAAAATCTGTAAATTGTAAAGCGTTGTAATATCAGAAGGCATAAAAATTATTACAATACCTTATCAAGTATCTAAGCGTGTTAAATGGAAGTTTCAATTATTGTTATACGTTTCCAAAGCGATTTTTTTGTATATAGGCTAGTAGAGCGGTGTGTCGGACCGACGCGACGCCGACCGGCGTGAGAGCGGGACGCCTGCAAGCTCCCGTCTTCCGTCTCACTCATAAACACGATCTCGTAGCACTATACAAATGTGAGAACTTAAATGTAAATGGGTTTTTTTATAATATGTATTATTATATGGTCCGATTACAATTTGAACGAGTATCGTATAAATTTTAAGTTTCACTTACATAGATACATACATAATATAACAGTACAAGTACTCTTACAGTATATTCGTTACAGAAACAAATTAGACACAAAAAATCACACGTACATATATCGACTAAACATTATTTTTTTTTAGAAATGCGGAGATATTTGAACTGCATACTCTACGCACACTGCTCTATCCAACGAACGTATACGACAACGTCATGGGGACGTTAACTCGATAGTGGTTACGGTTGCATTAGATAGAGCATGTTGAATATCTTTTATATAATATAATATATACTTAATTCTACCGAAACGCGTATATTCAAAGGAGTGAGATTCTGAACGATCCGTCTGAACACGTACTAGAGACTCGAGCGAGTGACTCGTACGTGTAAACACGGTTTAGGAGTATAAGTCAATCGAGCGAGTAATTATCCAGAAATCTTTCTCGCTTTCGGCTAGCTACTTGCCCGAGCGACTAGCATGTAACACGAGGAAGTAGCTCGAGCGAGCAGGCGTCACCCAGTCGCGACGCAACCGAGGATCCGCCGCACATTCGATTATATTATATAATATTATAAACCGACCGATTCTACGCGGTTCAACCACAAGTCGAATATCTCAGAATACACCTCCGACGGATAACCTATAATAGTTAAAGGAACACTCGCGGCAGAACCGTTACTTAATTAAATAACAGATATGTGAAGGTTCGTTTTAAAAACTTAATGAACTGATCTAAATACACTCACCTATCATCACTAAGTATAGACAACTGGCGTTTACACAGAGTTCCTTCGGTCTCCGGACTGTACACGACTGTACGACTCACGTTTATTGTTGCGTTTGTATATTATCTTACACGTCTATTTATAAGGATATGTCGTTTATGTACTTAACGCTAATTTTTAAAATACATTTTATATGGCGCTGCAATGATAAATCAACGATTAAACACATCATAAATAAAACATATAACCAGCTATATGACTATAGCATACAATTTACTGTTTTCATAGATATGTGAGCATTTTTGTATGATTTCTTTGAATGTGTGAGCATTAGTCGCGTCCAGTGTGTGTAGATGACAGTAAATGGGAGTAGGGGGCCGGTACGGCGCCCCCGCCCTGCGGGCCCGACCGGGCCGCCTAGACGAACCACTCGTCCTTGTGCGGGGCGCCGCTCAACGCTGCGCCCGCGCCCGCAGGCGGCCCGGGCGCGCCGCCCTGTACCTGTGGAAGGCATCTGGGATATATTGTTTTGTATATGTTTTGTTGGATGGAAAATTTAGATTCTATATGAATAATATGAAGATTAATAGTATGTTAAAAAACGTTATACTCGTTATTTTTTTTTTTTAGCTTCACGCTGTATCCCGCACATGGGCAGGGTAGGCAGAGGGAACTGCAGGAACCATACGAACCTAGTGTTAAGACACTCCGTTGCTTAGTCCCTGCTTTTATCCGTCCCCGCTATACTCATTATTTGTATATACAAATATTTTTTTATCCTCATATATTTTTAATATTTTGTAAAGTTACACAAAAGAAAGAAAATTTTCAGTTTTTTTTCTTAAATTTATTTATTATTATTATTTCTAGCGTCCCGCACAAGGCAGGGTAGGCAGAGGGAGCTGCGGGAACTTTAGGAATCTAGTGTTAAGACACTTTGTTGCTTAGTCACTGCTTCCTCCGTTTTGAGTGGCGGAACTCAACGCCGCGCTTTGCTTAGTTGCCAGAGCGAAGAAAATGGAAATAGATAAATCCATCTTCTCCGACTGGGAATCTAACCCATAAACCGTCGCGTTATAAGCAGACGTTGCGCCGCTGCGGCACGACGGTGATTAAATTTATTTTATATTCCTATACAAAAAATAAAATTCTATTGAAAATTTAAAAATTATACTACAACAAGCTTTTAACTACTTGTATCATTGACCTATTGCTTAGCTTTAAATAATATTTACCCTTAGACCAATCTGGAGCAAGCATTCATCATCACCAACTTAAGAAGCAATCTAAACATCTACATTTTCGCTAAAGAAAAAAAGAAACAAAAAAGTAAAATTAAAAACATAAATAAGCAAGCCAACACTATGAATATAAAAAAATCTGAATATACAGGGTGTAGATGTTACCGCGACCTTTATTTAAAGCATAGTATTAACTAGCCTTCATAAACTTGGTAAAATTATAAAACAAGAAAAATTTTTCAAAAGTAAAAAAATATTTTTTTCAAACAAAATAAGTAATTAAATTATTGTTTCAAAATAAAACGCCATTTCTCAGGTATGACGCGAGCGTACACTATCCTGTGAGAGCGGGAAAGATTTATTCATTTATCCCTTTGTAATTAGGTTATTTTTTTGAATGAAAGGTGACAGTTTGACAACGTTTGTTAGTATTTTTGTAGTACGAGGTCTATACGTCATTCGTATTTAATCATAACTACCTCACGCGTTACACAGCACGTATAAATATCGTGAAATAAGAAAAAAGAATCTGTGCCTAAACTATTGATAATTATGAATTAGTTTTTTATATATAGCCTTGAAATATTTTCCCCTATAAGTAGTTTTGATAACGGCCGCCGTATCAGATACACCCTGTATATTATGCATATATATTATAATATTATAAATATGTATAATAAATAAAATAATAGAAAAACAAGACAAATTTACAGGAGCGCGAGTGAGCAAATTATGTTATACTAAAAACTTAAGACAATAAGCTGTTCAAGCACAAAAGCTTCTGCTATGACTGAATTAAATATTAAAAAGTCCAAATATTTACATAAGCTAATGTATTACTATTTTAGCTACATCCAACTACTACATAAATAATAAACAATAAATAGAAATACACATACAATAATCAACTTATTTATTGGCGTTTATAAATAAATTCAAAGAAAAAAAAGAGGATATATTCGAAGAAGAAGAAGAAAAATATATATTTTTATGATTTTTAAGTGTTAATCCACACTGTGGATAGAAAAACTACTTAAGTAAACATATAAAAATTTGAACGTAGCAGGACTGAAACCCGCACCCTCTTGGGAAGCGTGCGTTCGAGTCCCGCTGCGTGCATGAAAATAAATGAGTTGAATGAGTTTAAATATATATATATATATATATATATATATATATATATATATATATATATATATATATATATATATATATATATATATATATATATATATATATATATATATATATATATATATATATATATATATATATATATATATATATATATATATATATATATATATATATATATATATATATATATATATATATATATATATATATATATATATATATATATATATATATATATATATATATATATATATATATATATATATATATATATATATATATATATATATATATATATATATATATATATATATATATCTATATATATATATAGTTTCGTCAAATAGTATGTGAATACCCGCGCGGGCCCGCAGGGTGCGCCCAGTTTCCCGGCAGCCGCGTAGCAGGCGACGCGGCGCACGCGCCCTTGCCGCCTGCGCCGTTGCTGCTGGCCATCTGTTGCACTGGAAATGGATAGCGGCTTTTTAGTAACATATCATGTAGAGTATAGATAGAGTCTTCTTTTCTTTCAGAAGATAATTTTATTGTACTTTAAAGTTATGATTACTTTTTTTTTATTTTATTTCAGGCATAGGGAACCGCAGCAATCCAGCAGGAACCTAGTGTTTAGATTCTTCGTTGCCCGTGTTGAGTGACAGAATTCAACGCTGCGCTTGCCTTGTTGCCAGAACGAAGAAAATGGAAATGAGATAATCCATCCTCCTCGAATGGGAATCGAACCCACAAACCAGTTTATACCGTGTATAACCGTTTATAGTCAGACGATGCGCCTCTGCACCGTGAATGTCGTCTTAACAAATGCTTTAACAATGAATAATGTTATTTAATTAGTGCCATAACCATTATTCTTGATGTTTTAACTAAGGGCTTGTATATATGTAATTCTATAGCTGATCAGTTGGACATTGTATATAAATATATATAAACAAAACGTTTTCTTACAATGTAAATGCGTCCGCCGAGCGGGCGCGCGTCGCCGGCAGTAGCAGGCGAGCACGGCGACGACGACTAGCAGCAGGATCGCTGCGCCGCCCGCCGCCAGCGCCACCCACGTGCCACTGCCGCCACCACCACCACTCTCTGGTAAACGAGAAACATAAATATATACATAAATGTATATGTAGATATATAGAAATTATTAACATATATATTAATATATAATAATATATTGGATTTTATGATAGATATGATCTGGGTCAAGATAGATATATTTATTTTTCAAGATATATTTAAATATATTTAGATATTATGTTTAAAGATAGTTTACATCAAAAATCACACAATTCTATATATTTCTGATTCGTCGATTTACATTAAAACTGAAACAAACTCAACTGTTACTTCTTTTAAATATCGTTCCTTAACGTCTCCTTAAAAACTTTAAATACAATAGATTATCACTTTCATCTCTGTTTTCAACACTATATCGAGAACAATGTACGTGCAAAGCATTTTGTTTTATTATACGGGGGAAATAAAAACAATATAAATAATTGATTCCTTCAATTAGAATCGTATCTACAAGCATTAAGCATTATTATCTTTTACATAGGAACCAATATTCTATATATATATATATATATATATATATATATATATATATATATATATATATATATATATATATATATATATATATATATATATATATATATATATATATATATATATATATATATATATATATATATATATATATATATATATATATATATATATATATATATATATATATATATATATATATATATATATATATATATATATATATATATATATATATATATATATATATATATATATATATATATATATATATATATATATATATATATATATATATATATATATATAATATATATATATATATATATATATATATATATAATATATATATATATATATATATATATATATATATATATATATATATATATATATATATATATATAATATATATATATATATATATATATATATATATATATAATATATATATATATATATATATATATATATATATATATATATATATATATATATATATATATATATATATATATATATATATATATATATATATATATATATATATATATATATATATATATATATATATATATATATATATATATATATATATATATATATATATATATATATATATATATATATATATATATATATAATATATATATATATATATATATATATATATATATATATATATATATATATATATATATATATATATATATATATATATATATATATATATATATATATATACATATATATATATATATATATATATATATATATATATATATATATATATATATATATATATATATATATATATATATATATACATATATATATATATATATATATATATATATATATATATATATATATATATATATATATATATATATATATATATATATATATATATATATATATATATATATATATATATATATATATATATATATATATATATATATATATATATATATATATATATATATATATATATATATATATATATATATATATATAGTATGGGAACGTATATAGATATATAGAAATATGCTTCAAAAATAATGTTACGAAAGTCCTAACATCTCATTAAAGAGTAAAATAACTCTTGAACTTTTGCACGAAGTTAAAATACCAGAGAGAAAGGAAGGAAGTTCAAATACTAGATTCATCACCTGGACAGAGAGCGGCGGTGTCTTCATCAGACCCGTCAGCGCAATGGTCAACGCCATCGCACGTCAGGTCGGCACTCACGCAGAACTCTCGCTGCTTACATCTAAACTCCTTACATCCATGCTCTGAAAATACAAAGTCTGTATATATAAAAAACCACTTATCTTTACGTTACTGCGCATTTTAAGCTAGGCAAGCTCTAGGTAAGGTTTCTGCTTTCCATAAAATTAACTTAATTCAAAACATTAAATTATATGGCATAGAACATCTAATTTTTTTTATGAAGCTGTTAAAGATTTCACTCAGTGTCTTTGCATATAGCAGCAAGCACTTAGTGGTAAGACACTCCGTTATTGACTTTTGAAAAGACATTCTGAAAATATTAACTAAGTTCAATCCTTACAATATCTCTATAATATTACCAGTCAACAAATTTAATATTGAAATAAAACATTATATACTAATGAAAACAAATGAAAATAAATTTAAAATTAAAACAAAACGAATAGCAGGGCGGAAATCTAAACAATAACGGCTGATGAGCGGCGTAACGGCGTAACGATATAACGAAATTAACGCAGTCATCAAAGTGTTGAACAATAGGTGCAATCCATCAAACAAGCGATCGAACGAACGCTGATGGAGATGAAATGCTAAAATTTATACTTGGTTACAATTTTTCCATTTATTTCTGAAGAACAATCAAGGCTTATATTCATGTGTATTATATTTTTTGTGTTTACTTGCTTGTTCTGTATTTTTTTAGAGAACGAGGGAGAGTAGAGAGTATTGTCATAAAATTTTATTCTCCAGCTTAAGTAGTGTTTTTGTGAAAAATTAAGTTCAGTGTCGGTAATTAAGTTGAGTATTTTATCACTTAAACACTACCTAATGTATTTTCTACAGTGAATTGTAATATGCAGATTTTTGTTGCTTCAGGTTTAAAAAGAGGTGAGTGGTGTGGTCCCTGCATACCTCTTTCGTCTCTTTCACTGTCACTAGACTCTTAATATGGTTTTAATTGTATAAAATAACAAGAAGTAATTATTATAGATAATTACTAATAACAGATAATAAATAAACAAAATAATAATAAAATTCAAATATTTATATTTATCAATAAATATGTAAAACAAGTACGTAAGAATGTACGAGTTAAACACTCATTCTCTACATACTAAGTATAATAATATACAATATATCTATGCTTTTTTTTTCAATTATAGTCTAATTGCGTTTGAAAACAAATCGATAATTTTCTAAGTACTTCCATATTAACCCTTACATAATGCTATCAGAATTATAAACAAAATTAAAGCACTTTGTAAAGGGAACCAGCTTATTGATATTGGAAGCAATTACTATAATGACACTCAAATTATTATGCCATTAAATCTAAAAATAATTTAGGAAAAGTTTTTTTGAAATTTCTTAATGCAGATTTAAACGCTTCATAGTTGTTTGATAATGTTAGTCTGAATGTTTTATAGCACTCTAAGTATTACAAGAGTACAGCCAGTATGTTACGTTATGATTTATTTTACAAGATTTTGATGTAAAACATAGATAGATACATTTATAGATAAAAAAATTACACTATATAAATGACAATGGAATATAAACTAAAAACAACGCATCTGTTGATAGTTACACAATTTTCACACTCCATAAACTAATACAATTAATAAAATATAGAAATTTCAAACATGGTCAAAAACATAAAAATATTTTTAAATTTAAATTTTGCCCTAACTGAGAATTGAAGCCGTAACCATTTCTCCCCGACCGCAACATACAACTTTATACCATATTTGGTAGATAAAACAACGGAAGCTATTAACAATGTAAAGCACAAATATTCCACCGGAAGCTGATTTTAATTAAAAATGGACGAATGAAATTTCATTTTTATAAAGCCTCCAATCTGACGTGGACGCGGGTTAAAGGGTAGGGTTATTAAATTGAATTTAAGTGTTTGGGATTCTGCTTCGGTGTGCGCGGGATTTATGATGTAACGTGAAAATTCTAAAAAGGCAGTATTTGATAATCATAATTTTTATTTCTGGCTAAATATTGTATATATGTACATATATAATATAAATTGTCTATAGTGTAAAAAAGGAAATTCTATTAAAATTCCTAATTCAGATGATTTTCGAATAGATTCGAAATAATGTCGCAGGATTTTAACTATTAAGAAGTTCATAAAAATGCTAATTTAAAGTAAACAAATTAAGACTAAAGAAGAACGCAGATATGTAGAATTCTTAGACACCAGATGAGGTTAGTAACCGAAGAGAATCGCATTCGTTCCCATTTCTGTCAAATTTGACACATTAGTTGTTGAAAGGAGAAAATCGAAGAAAAGTAAAAGGTAACCCATATCCAGTCAGAGACTCAGCCACAATGAACTCATATATAAATTTATTTATACGCGTTGAACATATCCCTAAAGCCCATCAAAATACCGTTGCTTACCCAAAACATGTACAACATTTTGTAACATTTTATTAGAAGCACTTAAATACATGATTTAATTCAATACGGGATGCAATGGAATGCTTTTGTTTAAGTTGACAGTTGAAAGCTCTTGTCATTGTTGTAATGTAAGAGTATTGCATATATTATCGTAGTTAAATATTTATAATAATATTAAAAATTATTTTAAAAACACTTAAAATGTCAACATTGTCTTAAAATAACGAGGCAACGATAGAGCCATGAAACACGGAAGTAGGACAATAAAACTTGGCTCGATATAACCCCAACCTGTGATGCCACAAGTTTCATGCCACAAAAGGCATATTTAAGAGCTTTAAAGCAAATATTATTATGAAACTATTCACTTTCAAAGTTGCCAAGACCCTCACCCGCTATACTGTTCCACGCGGTCGAGTCGAAAATTTTACTGGTAACAATATATTATAATGCTTGTATGAAAATTCTAAGGTAACCGCTTTTTAAAGTTTAAGGTACTCATATTATAGCATCTGCGAAGGTAAAATATTCATTTGACATATTTTAAAATCATAATTTTTAATCTCTTACTATAGAAAATCGTACATTTTTTTTGCGTGTTCTCCACCCAACAATAATTGGTGAAGTGAAATGTACTCCACTAACATAAAAGCCGGAAATAAAGATAAGATGGAGAATAAGAGGAAGAAGAAGCAAATTAGAGCGGTGGCTTATCTTCCACCAGCCACTACTATAAGTTTCAGGAATTTAAAGACACTAAACACTAGTATATTATTAAAAAACATTGAACATCTTACGGCACACTTTAAAAGTAAGGACATTGTTAGCGATTGACATAACATGTGTGTACTCGTGCATTGGGCCAATATTATTATATGATGTCATAACGTTGCCATTCCCCTTAGTGCTTAATGTTTGTTAGTCATTGAGTCCGTATAACGTGCCAGTGGCGAAGTGATTTATACTCAACTGGACTCTAAATACTTGATTGGACTGAACTGAGTACCAATATTGAACAGCGGAAGTTTAGCCTACACTGTATCAATATATTTAATAAAGCTTTCCTTACAGTATTAAAAGGCTCGATCGATCCGTTTCATGAAAAGATCGTATTACAATATTTAAAAAACATACATTTAAAAGCACATGCTAACTCCATAATATATCCAACAAATAATAGCACACGAAGCTTTTCTTTTGGGGACTCTGAGGCTTTTAATATTAAGCTCAAACGCTTTCGAAGCTCCACCCTCGTCTAGAAAAGTTCATATGAGTGCAACAAAATGAAATAGTCATATGGACGAATGAAGTACCGTACCGGGAGCGTTGGGGTAAATTACAGAAAGCGTATAAAAAAATAGAACTTTTATGTCTTTTATTTATTAATAGAAATCTCAATTATTGAGTACAAGAAAGTAGGTTGATATTAGAATTTGATATTTTATTTTAAAATAGTTTTAACGCAAATAAACTGGAACAGATTGAATTGAAGTTTAGAAATGACAATAAATATTTTTATTTAACACTTTCCTCAACGAACACTCTCTTCTTGATCCTTACCAATCCGGTTTCCGTACAGGTCATAGTACGACCACAGCCTTAGTTAAAGTCACAGATGACATTCGATGGGCTATGGACAATAAACAGCTCACAATTTTAGTACTACTAGATTTCAGTAACGCATTCAATTGCGTCGATCATGATATCTTGTTGAGTCTGTTATGTTCTTTAAACATATCTCCATCAGTGAAAGATTGGTTTCAGAGTTACCTCAGAGGTAGAAGACAACGAGTGCGTATCGATGAGACCTTCTCATCTTGGTGTGATGTCCGTGCTGGGGTACCTCAAGGTGGCGTGTTGTCTCCCTTACTTTTCTCAATCTTCATCAACTCGATTACTCATGTTATTTCTTCTCTCTATCACATGTATGCAGACGATATTCAAATATATCAACACTCGACCCTTGAGAACCTGTCTAACGCAATTGCTGCTATTAACAAAGATCTGGTGGCAATTTCTAAATGGAGCAATCAGTATGGTCTTAGAATAAATCCTACCAAGTCACAAGTCATTGTTATTGGCAGCCCAGCTATGATTGCAAGAATTAATTGGGCGAATATTCCCCAAGTTGTATACAACGGCACTAATTTATCTTATTGCTCAATAGTTAAAGACCTTGGCATACATCTTGACCGAACACTTTCCTGGTCAGAACATTTAACTGAAATCAGTAAGAAAACGTACGCGTCATTGAACTCCTTGCGGCGTTTACAAAATGTATTACCAATTCCTACCAAAACTATGTTAGCAAACTCTCTTTTACTATCTATTCTTGATTACGCGGACGCAAGCTATCTTAATTTAACCGAGGACCAGCTTAATAAACTTGAGCGATTACAAAATCTAGCTATTCGGTTTATTTTCGGTCTCCGAAAGTATGACCATGTTTCAGAATTTCGTTCAAAGCTCAAGTGGCTCCCTATACGCCGTCGCCGAAACTTGCATACTCTCTCTCTTCTGTACTGTGTGTTATTTAATCCGACCGCTCCTTGTTACTTAAAGGAGAAATTCGTATTTCTTGGAGATCAGCCAAGTATACGATCATCACGAAGCCTCACCCTTAAACTGCCTATCTATAGCAGTAAATATTATAAGCATTCCTTTACTGTGCAGGCAATAACACTTTGGAATGACTTACCGCTAAACATAAGACAATCTAAGTCGTTACAAATATTTAAAAACACCCTAAAGAAATTTTATTTGGACAATATTATTTGAATAATGATGACATTTGAGATACAGTTATTTAATACCCTATTATACTTTCTATTATATATATATTAGATAATAATATTATATTTATTTATTATCTTATGACATATACTATATAGATATATGTATGTATATATAATTTATTTATATATTTTTTATATTTATTTATATTTTATTTGTTATTTTTTCTGTATTTATGTATTTGCTATATTTATTGGATTGTTTTCGTCATTATTTTATTATATAAGTTTTTTTTTACTGCACCACCATATTGCCGTCTTCCATACACATTATTCTTCTAACCCAAAGGTTGTCTGGAAGAAATGGCTTATAAGCCATAAGACCGCCTTTTGCTTAACCAATTTGGTTTTAAATAGTACTTTGCTTTTTTTTTGTATCTTTATGTATTTGGTGTGCAATAAAGAGTTAAATAAATAAATAAATAAATAATAAATAAAAATTATAAACAATGTATATTTATTTATGTTAGCGTTGGACTGTGAACACGCTTAGAAGTTCATTTCTGTATTTTAAAGTACTGACTAACACGTTATGATTCTATCAGACGAAAAGCATAGTACAGAGTGTCTTGTCACTACAGAACGTGGCTACATTAACACGAGGCTTAGGTAAAGATATTGTAAAAGAAGCAAAAAATTAAGATCTAAATAATTTCAACTGTACTCTGTAACACATTGTATGTGATTTTTCAAATAATATAACCTATATAATTTGATAGGACGTACAAGTTACAGTTTTTACTTTATATATATATATATATATATATATATATATATATATATATATATATATATATATATATATATATATATATATATATATATATATATATATATATATATATATATATATATATATATATATATATATATATATATATATATATATATATATATATATATATATATATATATATATATATATATATATATACACATTTTTAAATAAATGTAAGCGCGGTCAATCGACAAGTTCACAGCCCATGTACAAAAGCAATAAAACATATTGTGGCCATTACCAGCCATTACCGACGCGAATTATCGACGCGCCACGCTCAGAATATAATGAAAGTATCGGAAAGTGTGCTATTATACTTAGTACTTACACCAGCGTCAGCGGAAATAAGGGCTTATGTGAAAAGAGCCTTAAATGGCCCACTGATACCAATATTTAATGGAGTTACGTGAAAGTTATTATGAAATAGTTGAGTGAACATTTTAAGGTTCCTTTTTGTACTTTCTCATGTGCTTTTTAAAATCTGGAATAATCTGAATAAATATAGGAGAAAAGAGAGTGTTTTAACACAGGGTTCCCAAAGTTCCTGTGGAACCCTCTACTTACACTGCTTAGAGTGGTGAGGTTACAAAAAAAAAACAACTTGAATAAACGCTAAAACTAATAACGGCATATCTTGACAATTTCATAGTATCTTAAAGCAGGATAAAGGCGCTATATGTGAGTTGGCATCAAATAAATATACATTGTATAATTAAAGAGGGCTAGAAGAGGGTCGACGCGGAGGAATCCTACACACCTAATATATATACATACATATATGTATATAACAACGAAATTGTTGGTATTCTGTACATTGATGTTGTTGCTTTAGTCGTCTCCTATCTCGTGTACTGAATGGTGCAAAATGTTTTTTTAGTGAAATTAACTATTAATATTCATGACATCTTTAAACCCATCGATCCCTACATGCCGCAGTGGGACGTTGTTCGACTGTAAACTCGATTATCTCGTTTTCCATCTATACAAATAAGGAATTTAGATTTTCCTGCTTTGGCAAAGCGCGGCGTTGAGTTCCGCGTCTCAAATTCGGATCAAAAGAGAAATAGGAAGTGTCTTAACACTATTAATTTTTACCTACCTTACGTTTTATCTTGCAAAGGACAGGGTAAAGAGTGAAGGTGTGAAAAATATTAGGATACCAACAAGTTGAAACGTAAATTGTATTCATGATTCATACAGATAGACAAATAAAACGCATTAATAGTGTAATTTTGTTCTTACAAATAAAACAGACTGCAGCTGTTCCGATACTATCCCTATAATGGAATAAGGAAATAATCCTAGCATCCAATTTGCAGAACTCTAGGACACTAATTAAAGAAACTTCTGTTGGCTAGTTACTAAGCTCTTGGAGCTAGAGTTGTTTGCATTTTTAATTATTCCAATGAAACTTTTAGAAATTTTAAACTTTTTTTTTCTGATGCTTTTAAAGAAAGCTCTCATCTAGTCGATGAATCTTATATATATATATATATATATATATATATATATATATATATATATATATATATATATATATATATATATATATATATATATATATATATATATATATATATATATATATATATATATATATATATATATATATATATATATATATATATATATATATATATATATATATATATATATATATATATATATATATATATATATATATATATATATATATAATATATATATATATATATATATATATATATATATATATATATATATATATATATATATATATATATATATATATATATATATATATATATATATATATATATATATATATATATATATATATATATGTATATAGATACGAGTTAAAGCTCTCAATTTCATTTCCCTACAATTAATTCTTTTTTTGGCTTTTTGGTTTATCACGCACATGGCAGGGTAAGCAGAAGGAACTGCTAAGACACTCCGTTGCTTAGTTTGCTTTCTCCGTCCCCGCTTTCCCTTTCTACTAATAAATGTAACATTTGAACAAACCCATCGTTGTTGTAGAATTAATCGTTGTTAAGCAGTAACTTGGTAATAAAAGACTTTTGTTTGTATACTTGTACAATAGATTACAAATTAATGAATTGCATTACAAAAAGATGAAAGGCCTGATGACAGACCCTGCTTTCTCCGTCCCCGCTTTCCGCCTTTTTCGAGGCATTGCGTGTTGAGTGGCGGAACTCAACGCCGCGCTTTGCCTGGTTTGCCAGAACGAAGAAAATGGAAATAGAAAAATTCTTCTTCTCCGACTGGGGATCGAACCCAGAAACCGTCGCGTTACAGGCAGACGTTGCGCCTCTGCGCCACGACGGTCCTGAAGATAATTATTGAAGCCATAATTATTACACAAGATTTTATACAAGTAGTTGATATATTACACTACTGCTATTTGATTTTTTTACTTAATATATACTTACTGGGGTCTTTAACGGCAGTGATGACGAGTTTGAAGCCATTGGCATCGGTCCCCCAGTTGTCGGTCACGTACTTAAGTGTGACGAAGTTGCTGCGCGTGAACAACGCGCCCACCTGCTGCTTCGTGTTGCGGCAGGAAAGATCCGCCTGGAGTTATACAAAAATTATTATTATATTACAAAGAAATGAAAAATAGACAAGAACTAAGATATGAATTTAGTTTATTAAGGGTTTGCTGGGATTTCTCGTGGAGCTGGTACGTCTGATGCCGTTCCAACTGACGCAAATTATCCACCACTTAGCCCACCATCTATATCAATAAACACATTTATTCGTTTACTAAAACATGAAAGCAACTAACTTGTGGCCCATAGCCAAATGAAAATAAGTGTTTGACACAAGACGTCATGTAAAATAATATATGGCCTTAAATTGGTATATATTTATAACAAACGCTTTATTCCAAGTAACTGTTTGAGAAGAATGGAGAGTCTTAACATTACGTTTCCACAGTTCCTGTTGCTCCCTTAGCCTACCCTACTATTAGTGTTATGAGTGGTTTAAAACGTGAAGCTAACAAAAACTAACGCGACAATGGAATAATTATTATTTATTAAAAGTCTAAAACCATACTATTGTGGCAGTATTTCTTTCGCCAAGTACTGCACTGTGCACAGACAGCTCCATTATCTAGGAGATAATCCTGCAATATGCATTATTCCAATGAATCAAGTATGTAAGTGAAAAGTTTGTATTCTTTTGTAAAGCACGAACAAAGCACGCGTCGCTATTGTGTAAAAGAATCTTTGAATTCACAGCACGAGCCCACTGCATGTCTGAAGACAGGTTTAGTCGAGCTTGGGGTGCATGAGACCGCCATGCGCCAACGATATTTCCTTCATCGAGCCCGGCTTAGTGAACGATGGCCGCATTATATCGCTGTCATAATTCAGGGAGAGCGATCGCAGCGACGTGACGGCTCTTGGATTTAGTCCCTCCCCCTTTCTCCCGGACATCCCCCTCTGCCCTCCGACACCCCGCGTCAAAGGCGTTACTTGCATCGGACTTTTGCACTTTTTTTATTCCTTTATACTGAAGAGTTTAATAAAGATCGTGCTGGAGTTGATATTAAAATTCTTCTATAAAATTCTCAACTGAAAATTGCCAAGTTACGGAATGCGGATTTCAATTGGTAAAGTATTTTTATTTACACGTAGTTCAGTTTTTTCATTACGTTACACCATAGCTCGCTATATTTTCAAATTATTTTAATAATAAATAATTTTATTTCAAAGTTGTTTATCTACGCAATATTAAGCGCCACATATTTAAATTCTAATTTAAATAAGTAGATGTACAGCACTGCATAGAGTGTATATTAACTAGCAAATGGAAACACACTTTTATATATAAAAGTCTTTGGCATGAAAAGAATAGAAAATTTCAAAATCCTAGGAATAACTAACAGAGTAGATGAAGTGCACTCTGCGACATAAGCACGGATTAACCGGACTGCAACCGTTTGATATTCAGCACGAGTCGCTCGCTCCAGATGACTCTACATCGCGGAACTTGTAACGGACTTCTAGACACGCTCCACTGAACATTGACCCTATGAATAAGTGCTTTCCCACTCGAACTTCCCCGGAACTTCACGGGGAGTCCCCGCTATCGTTTCAGTAATGAAAGTTGTCGTTAAAAGTTGCGTGCATTGTTTTAAGACATCGTCCCAGACATCCAAGTACGCATAGTTGGGCATACGGGCTCAGGTGAAGGTACAACTTTGGCCTTTGTGTCGGTAATGAATCCGTAACATTGTTTTCGCAGAGTTAGTGTGTTCCCACATGGTTAGTCTACTTTATTCTATTTAAGTTTCCAGCCATATTTGCACGGGCATTGTTTCTTATAACGCTTCGTCGATTGTTAGATTAAACTCTTTGTTGTCAGAGCACGTCGAAAAGACCCTGTTTCATTTTTGTGGGCCGAGGATTTTAATTATGTCCACACGAGCCGCGTAGTTACAACTGCTGAGTAAATTCACGAATATCACGGTATACAGCCTGAGGAACTTTATGTGTGCTTTACACAATACCTTATAATTCTCGTAGCTTTTGAATAATAAGGTGGAATTTTGGGTATAATTTATTTCTAGAATCATAATTCAGCGAGAAAGGGGCACAACAAAGAGTATATTAACATAAGAAAAACAAATAAAAGCGAGCTAATGTTGAACCTTAGCATAAGAACGCTGCGAACACAAAAGGATAATAACTTTATGTAATTTACTGACGTTTAATTTAAACCTAGCTATAACACAATTAGAGGTTATACGAGTCCTCAACAGCTCTCGTATTGAAATTCAAAGAGTTTTATGCTGCCAAAGTTGAAAAGTTTCACGAAATAAGTGGCTTCAAAGGACAATCTCGGAACCGTTAAGTATTTGCAAAAGTTCTGAAACCGTTTCCCATCTTTGGCGATGTGCTTGATAAAACGTCTCATCCAATTTCAAGTAACAATTACAGATTTCTGTTTAAACGAGCACCGCAAGTAGCCGGAGATCGTTCCGGTGGAAGTTTTCTTGCAAACGGGTCCAAGTTAGTAGCGTTTTACTTGCCAAATTAACGTTCGTATTACAATTCAGAAGGAATACGACACATCTTCGGTATTCACAAGTTGGACGTTAGGTTGAATTAGAACTCTTGAGATCTTGCAATTTTATAGTTTAATTAGAAATAGTGATTTATTTTACCAAAGTCAAGTTTTAAAGCCATTAGAAATATGACGCCATCTTGCAGTCAGTAATTATTTGGTGAGTACGTAGAGATTGGGAATCCAATAAGTATTAAGAAAAACAGTTTTATTAGATTAACTTTAAGAACATCACGTTAAAAATTATGATCGTCAGTACATTTTACGTGCCTCCCTAGCATGATACGAGACATATATGAAATTAAAAAAAAAACATCGTAATATAAACCTCAGAATATAAACTCTATATAATGTTAACGAAGCATGGACAAATCAAACACGTTCGCGAACGTTCCAACCGACTCGACGGATCCTTCAAATTATAAAATGATGATGAAAAATGTTCCATTAAATGAAGCCTGCAATTTATTTTTGCGGAACGACACCGCTCTCGCTTTAGTCGAGCATAAAGTATTCATACCTTAAACTTTAAAATGGTGACTCGCTGACAGCCAGATGAATGGAAAATTAAAAAGTGGAATTTAGCACAAACCGGGACTCCCCTGTCTTTAACGAGGATTGTGGGCCACCGTGTTTTAGACCTAATTTTCTTTATTTAGCATAGGCAAAAAAAAAACATGGAAGAAGAAACAAGAGAAACGCAAAAGAAAACTATTTAGAATTCCATCGACATTTTAGCAATGGCCACGTTGATTTTACAATGCGCTTTGTTGGAATATTCTCGCGTTGAAGTTTAGAAATTTGAATTTAAAATTTCGTCGAGTTTTCTTCGTCGTGTTAATTGTTAAGCAGGTGCGGACCGACGTCCTGCTGGATACCTCATTACCATACTCTGTGAATACCTCCAGCGACAGTTCGTGGCTTATTCCAACTTGTTTCTTGCATATTTGCATTGGATTCGCGAGATGTCGTAATTCTATATCTTGTTTCATTTCTTGCTGAAACTTAGTTCAAAATAGTTGGTAATTTATTTTTCTAGTAAATTTAATAAAAAATACATTTACTTAATGATTATTTTGATCATTACTTATCATTAAGATCTGTTTGAAATTGTTAGACAGTGACTTTCTACTTCTTCTAGAGCTCTGGGTGATAGATTGATATTAAAGTCCATTGCAATTTGTATTCTTTAAAGGCCGAAAAATAATTATACACAGATTAAATTTAATTATATTAAATTATTTTATTTGCCTAGATTAAGTTAAAAACATTCTATATAGTCAACAGCTTAATCAAAAAATCATCTACGTACTTACAGACGACAATAATGCATTAAATATGTAAATTAGAAGGAAACAGTCAAAAATGTTAAAAAGAATCCTTTTCAACATCCTTCTCATAAATTAGATCCACAGCCAATCAACGATAACGACATAAAAGAAAAAAAACGGCAATCTAAACAAGTTTCAACAAGTCACTAGTGAAAATGCCAATAGCTAAATTAAGCTTAAGCATTTATCTGGTACCATTAGCGCGTCTCCGGCATCTTTAATAAATTAGTGATAAGCCGGCGCTCTGATCGCACCGAGGGGACGTTTACAATCGGAGGCGGCCGTAATTGCTTGCGTCGTCTTGGAATTCCTCCAAATTAGACATGATATCGATAAAACTCTTCCCACTATATCGATAGGTAAAATTTGAAAGGTATTTTAATACCCGTCCAAGTCTTTTGTTCTGGAGATATTCAAATTGTTCGCTTTGTTCGTGAAAGCATTTGGAGTTTGATATGCGTCTTGGTAGTGCATTTTATATTGTAGACTATTTGAATTATGTAGGATATTCGTCTGGTTTCAGTCTGTGTTTTGGAATTTTAAAACTTGGGAAAGTAGATAAGGAATTTGTTATAAAATCTCGCTATATTTCGTTTACTTAACTAAACATGGTCATTTGGAGCTTCAATTTCATTCATATAAGATTTAAGGAGTTTTAATAAATACAATAAAAATGTACATAGTTACGTATTATACTAAAAAATTATATAATAATGTGTATAATACTGAAAACAATTAGATTAATATGTTACTATAATACATTACTAAGCAAATTTTTAAGCATTAAGCAAAAAATTAGAAGATACCTATTAATTTAAGGTGGAAATTAAATAAAGAATTTAAAAAATCCTTACCTTAGGTGGGGCAGTCGCATGAGCTCCATCGTACACGTAGAGGTGATCGTTACAGTCGAGCTGCAGCAGATCGAAGTGCAGCATAAACCTCTGTAAGATGCTATGCGTTTGGAACGTGACGGTGCAGTCGAGGTTCCTCTCGTTGCGCGACCAGAGCACACCACCATCTAACTTCCGATACTGTCGCTGAAGGAAATGATCCTTACATAGCGAGTCCATATAATCTGTGAACAAAAAATAATATAATTTTAGTATTTTAATATATTTTTTTCTAATCATATATAGTATTCCCTAATAATATATAATATTCTTTCACATATAACTGACAATTAACACTTACACATATCAAAAATTGAGCAGATTTTAAATTTCCTACAAGAACGGAATACGTATATATAATTAAAGAACAAAACAGAAAAAAAGAAGATTACTCGTTTAATAGAAATACTTAAATAAAATAAAAGAGAATCTACAAATGACAGTTCTATTCTAGTCGTACGTCTTTCTTTTTTTATATCTTCACGCTTTATCCCGCATAGCAGTAGACAGATTGTATCGAGTAGTCAAACACTTAGTTTCCCGCATGGTACTCAATTTTAGAGATACGCGTGTTAGCGAAACTTAACACTGCATTTTGACAGTTATACATCAGGAATAATAACCTATAGGTTAACCTTCAAAATTGATACTCGTATAAAGTGTGACCTAAGCTAAGCTTACAAAGTAATTAAATAGATCTAATTCTAGAGCTTTTTCCCTAATTCTATCGCTTATTACGTGACTTGGTTAACCTTTTGCTGATCCAAATGTTAAGTAGTGAGCTTGAAGCTGGCAACGTTTCAAATGTACGTGGGAATAACAAGCAGGCGCATTAAACAGTCTTTTGTTAAATGCAAATTCTACTTGAAGTTGACTTTAATAGTTGTGAAGGCAATTTTTTCTCAATAGTATACAAGAAGTCGAGAAACGGAAGGAAATGATGTCGTTTATATAGTTGTAAAAGTAAGCGAATAATTGCTTTGAAATGCTTGAGAGACCTATTGGAGAGTATATATATATATATATATATATATATATATATATATATATATATATATATATATATATATATATATATATATATATATATATATATATATATATATATATATATATATATATATATATATATATATATATATATATATATATATATATATATATATATATATATATATATATATATACATATATATATATATATATATATATATATATATATATATATATATATATATATATATATATATATATATATATATATATATATATATATATATATATATATATATATATATATATATATATATATATTGTTTTACCTTTATACAAGGTAAAATAATAATACTTATATATGTACAATACAATACATACATATTCGCTACTATCAAATAAAGTGAAATCAATAATTCAAATGCTCAACATAAATTCTAGATATGTACAAGTTAGTTTACTTCAGAAGATAAGCCGAGATAATCTCTTATCGATATCTGTCTACGGTTAATCTTCGTTCTTCAGAACTTCGCGAGACGCTGTGCGGAACATATCTAATATCTGGCGGAAACTAATTGTGCCTACGCGCAGACAGCCATGTAAGCTATTGTCATTTTATATAGTTTTATTATATTGAAACCATCTTGACCCAATGGTAAAACGTTTGAATATGAATGTAATGCGGGTTCAATTCTCTATTGGGGGAATGACGTAATATATTTTTTAGGAAAATCCGTGAAACTATTTTTTAAGACTTTTAAAATAATGCTTAATGTGATTATTGGTGGATCAAAGTACTTTAACTTGTTTCAAGTTAAATAATGACTAAGCTAGCTTAGAAAATGGTACGTATTAACGTAAATCGTTTAGTATCTCGACTTAAAGAGAAAAAGAATTTGTATAACATCATACATAATGTTGTAAAAACATATTGTTTTAAAGAAATGTTTACTAATAAACTATGGATTTATGCATTACTGTAATAATTTAAGATCTTCTATAAAAATATATATTTTGGTACCTAAAATATATTAAAATAAAACGTTATGTTAACATTATTTTAAGTATAACAAAACTATTTATAAATTAAAATTACAGTTCTTCCAATAAAATACCCAAAATCGATATTAGTTTTATTAGGTACATGTATATGATTTTTTAATTTTCTAAATTCTAGGAGTGGCTGCAGCGTGTTGGCGATTATCTCAATCATGGTGCTCATCATGACTGTTTCTTCTGCACCATCTTCTCGTTCCCTAGCCACCATGGTGTCTGGAGAAACAAGAGGGCTAGAAGTGCCGATGGATTTTCTAGCAGGTACAACCGCAGGGGTGGGCGCCTTGCAAATTGTGGTCAACATCCGTACGGACAGTCAAGGGAATATTGAAGTTGTAACTAATTGAACTTTCAAATACCTAGTACAAAAATTTCTCATTCATATAATAACAAGCAGTGCACCAAAAGCTTTTTCAAATAATGTTTTTTACAATAATCTTCTAGAACGCGGCTGATGTCTATTTGAATATTAATATATCAATAATAATTTTAATAACTTACAATGGAACAATTAAAGAATAAGCTAAATTCTTTAAGAATTACATTAAATCCATGTAAAATTCAAGTCGTTACCTCCTAGCCTATAAAGACTATTATTACCAATTAAATAATATTATCCCAGAAACAATTGTAAAAAAACTAAAACTTCTTATTTAGCTAAACAGGTTTAAAGTAGAATTTTAGAACTTACACAGTCTGTGGACTGACTGACCTTTTTCAAAAATAAAAAAAATTAAAACTTGCACTATTAGTTCCTGTGATTAAGATGATAGACCAAACACATATGACATATATAAAGATATAAATATAAAGATATAAATATAAAGATGTTTTGAACACATAGCATTAAACTAGTTCAAAAACCAATAATACGCAAGCAGACGTCAAGATATCGCCTTATCGTCGATATGAGCATTTCTCCCTTTATTTATTGCCTCACATTCTCACGTGTAATTCCAACCGTGCCAATCTACTTTTCACACTGCGATACGTACTATATGAGAGACGTTACAACCATTCTTCAGCGTACTATAGGGTATTGTCTTCGGGCGAGGGGCTGGTATTTCTGTGTAAATGATTGAATTTTTTTCTTTTTAGTCCTCGGATGACACTTTTATAATGTTTTATATTTATGTGGAACGCGGAGAGTTAAGTGTTTTAATATTACACTCTCTCTATCTACTTGATTGATTGCAGTAAAAAGTTGATAAAGCGAGAAAAATGAGATATTTATTGGAATTATCGGTCTAGAGTAGAATCAAACTAGGTTATTGATGTAGTATTCTAAATTTTAAATATACTTTTTTAATTTTATAAGTATGAACTATTCTGTATTAATTTATTATAAGCACTCATGCGCTATATATTTGTTATATTATGTAATGAGTTAAAGTAATTGTACTAAGCCTGAATATATATATATATATATATATATATATATATATATATATATATATATATATATATATATATATATATATATATATATATATATATATATATATATATATATATATATATATATATATATATATATATATATATATATATATATATATATATATATATATATATATATATATATATATATATATATATATATATATATATTTCAGGCTTGTAAGAAGATAAATTTCTCCCTATAATTATTCTATAATATAATTACAGAGGAGTAAAATAGTATAAGTCTATGTTGTAATTTTATAATTTTAAAATATAAATACTTTTTATATAAATTTTGAGTTTTTTTTTTCAGAAAACTATACTTATAATCGCCTACATTACTACAAAAAGTGATTTTTGTTTTAATATATATTATTATAGGCAAAAACTGTTTATTTCAATCTATTTATTGTAGATTTTTTTTATTCTTTTACACATATTTTAAATTATTTACTATTCTAAACAGGACCTGCATGAATATAAAGCCATTACTTCGTTTAAGAGGCCAGTTATTACGCTTAGTTGTCAATTTCAATATATCTATAGAACAGTGATAATGAGATTAACATTGAGAAAATACACAATAATTACAATTACAAACCTTTTTCTATTTATACAAAAACAATTTTCAAATCGATTTGGCCATCGTGACGCAGTGGGACATTATCTGACTTTGAACTTTAATTTTGGGTTCAATTCACAATCTAAGCTGTGATTTAATTTAATAACCGCCAAGCTCAAATTTCCGTGAAACACACAAAATCGAGACATAGCTTACATTGCAATATACAATAAAAAGTGTAAAGCTGCAAAAATAAACGAAATAAACTAAAGCAACCCCTCACAAAGTCATTACTAAGCAAGCGTATGTATGACTGTAAAGCGATGAGCATGAAAATAATATTCAAAAAGTATTTTTAAAGTGAGTTCTGAAGTGGAATGCACACAAGTTGGTAATCTCGGTAGATCTCCCAGTAATAACTTGCGTGGAGTGCGGAATTACGGACTCGTGACGGTAATCCTGCATCATATCAGGACTTTCATATTACATACACAGGTAGAGTGCTTAAAAATTGAAATTGTTTACGGTTCTATATCCGGTTGAGGTAAATGTGTATTATAATGAAATGTATGAAGATATGTTTCTTTTAGTATATTTATTTATTATATTAAATTGGTTGTAGGCTATTGTGGAGTCATTGGGATACTTGTAGTTACGGCTAGATTAAGCAGTGTGACCCCTGACTTTAGATGTTTTGTCAAAAAACTTTTAAGAAAATTAAAATAAATGTTCACAAATATGAGTATGTGTGTATACACTGCTTCTATGTATATTTTTGTTTAATAATTATATTAAATATTATAATTACTCATGTTTTAATAATATAAAGCATCATTCTAATCCTATAATTTTTCACAATGTACTCTAAATTAAGTAATAGTGTAGACAGAGGAGACCCATTGATCAAACCCTCCGTTTCTCACTTTCCGCCCAATTTCCGGGGCATGGCGTGTTGTATGTGGGTGGATCTTGGCGGTTGTCACTATACTCTATCATAAATAATAATTCCCTGGATCACATGTTATCTCTAATTGTATCAAAAATAACCTGCAAACTAAATCTGAAAATATTAAAAAAGAAATTTACAAACATATTATATGCTGTTTTATTTTGCATACCTTTATAACTACTTTGGTCAATATTTTTCAATATAGATATAATAATGCCTAGGTAATTTAAATATAGACTTTAATCATAATATATGATAATTTGGAGTAATATATACACAAAAGAGAAAGAACATAGATAAAAGAATTAGCAGATATGACTATTGCAATAACAAAATAAAAACTAAAATAAGAATTCTACCACTCATATAAGGGTCCAGATTAAATCCGAGAGAACCTATAGATAAGCTGCTTCAGTCCCCTTCTTTTTGATTTGTGTGGCTGCTTTAAACGCAGCGCTGCATTGTAATTAGAGCAAAGAAATTAAAATAACTTATTGCCCTGAACTGGAATCGAACCTACAGCCGTTACATTTACAGCCAGCTACCATATATATTTCAAATTTAATATATAGTTAAAAAGATACTATCCTTATTATAAAATTCTCTCTTTATTTTTAATATCATCATAGAATTTTAAATCTAGACAGTTCAAGTAACACTAATTGGTATAAAAACGGATTCAAGATAGACTTCTGGAAAGACCTAATCAAAGACACCTGTTTTGGCGGAAATGAGAGGGTATGAGATTTCGTCTCACTCGTAACACCGACGACGGCCGACAATTGACGAATATAACGAGGCTCCAGCAAAGCTTTCAAAAGATACAAATGAACTACAGTCTGCAGATTTGATTTTAGTTTGTTACTGCGTCCTCGGTATAATATCTTTACACAAAAAATTGCGCAGAATATATTTTTAGATTAAATAGATCATTTAGATAGATCACTTTAATATGATATATATATATATATATATATATATATATATATATATATATATATATATATATATATATATATATATATATATATATATATATATATATATATATATATATATATATATATATATATATATATATATATATATATATATATATATATATATATATATATATATATATATATATATATATATATGTATATAATACTAAGAATTTAAAATTAATTTTAATAGATAACACTCGATGACGTGACATGTGATACCAGAAACGATATCACTTATCATAAACTGTTTAAATAATACTTAAAATATACGTACATATGTATTTGTGTCAGTACACTTGTTATATGATGATAATATGATTACAATCTTAGCTTAGCCCTTGTATTTTTAATTTTAGTGTCATAATTGAAGACAACGCCATGGCAAAGGAAATTAGTTATTTGTAGATGCTTTACTTTACTTTGCGATTGCTGTGGGTTTGATTCCTGTTTAGGGGTTTAACTTCCTACTTAATATGATTTGTTATTTTAATATTATTCGTTTATCTAGCATCTTAGGTTCTTTCTCAAGAATTTTTAAACCAATTTTAATTTTAGAAACGTTAATTATAAGATATTACAATAAAGCATATAAATCAAGAAGTAATTTAAAACACTATAATGTGAAGGATTTGTTCATTCTACACAAAATATAGGGAGCTCATGTCGAGTTTTCACGCAGTTATCTTATCTGAACACAAATATTTGTTACACGTTTTATTCTGTTAGAATTAGCATTTTATTTTTTATGTTGTCGTCATTTTGCGGTTGCCTTAAAATCGATTGGTATATAACAATTGGTGCGCGGGTGCGATTCTCACTTGTCATTATTTTTAATTTAATTATTTGTCACGAGGGCCGTTGTAGCGCAGAGACATAGCGTCTGTCTATAACCGCGACGGTTCGTGGGTTAAATTCCCACTCGGGGAAGATGGATTTTTCTATTTTCATTTCCTTCGATCTGGCAACTAGGCAAAGCGCGGCGTTGAGCTCCGCCACTCTAGGAAGCAATTTAAATCATATTTAAAGGAAAGAAATATATAATTTCAATATAATATTTTTAAATACAATATTAGAAATATATTAGATTAATAAAATCATTATAACATATAATCTTATGCGTAAAGCAACACGACTCTTCTAGTATTTATAATTATGTATAAAAAACTTGATAGCTTCACGCTTTATTCCGCATATTGCGGGGTAGGCAGAGGGAACTGCAGGAACCATATGAACCTAGTGTTAAGACACTACGTTGCTTAGTTCCTGCTTTTACCGTCCCCACTTTCCGCTTTTTTTGAGGCAATGCGTGTTGAGTGGCGGAACACAACTCTGCAGTTTTGCCTAGTTTCCAGAACGAAGAAAATGGAAATAGAAATATCCATCTTCCCCGAGTGGGAATCGAACCCTCAAACCGTCGCGTTTACAGGCAGACGCTTACGCCTGTGCACCACGACGGCCCTCTAAAAAAATTGATGCATTCTCAAATTTCAACAATGGATACTTTATAGAGGAAATAAAGCAAAATCGTAATTTTTATGGATACATAAAAAAGTAATCGTTCGGACAAATGAATTGGGAAATTCACATTGGATTGTTAGTATCAATAAACGCTTCCCATAACTGTCTGGGAAATTGTGAAGGCTGTATATACGTATTACATATTATTTTCAATTTTTATTTTTTTCTAGGTACATCTGACCTAATTGGCTCTAAAGATTATAACATATTATGTCCCTATTCATTTTGGGGCAGGTAAAGAGAATTTCAAGTTTCAGGTATTTTAAAGTGTTTTTAAGTATTCAAGTATTAAACACACTGCATGTTGAAAGATAGAACTTAAAATAACACTATCTTTTAAGATACAACATTAAAATAATACTTATTATATATCACTACGTACTTAAATCACTTTGAGTAAGATTCGAGCCCAGAGTCATCGTATTTGGTAAGACATTCAGATATTTCAAAATTTCTTCTATATTTACTAATACGTATAGACGTATATTTAAATACCTTTAGCAAATATTCTCAGTAAAATAATATCAATGGAGAATCGAACCTGCTACTATAACCCATTTAATTCAATACACAAGCAGCCTTTCTCTTCACAACGAATCCCACAAAACACAATCCACCATCCTCTATAAACTGTAACAATTTGCATTTCTCGTTTCGTTCATTTTGTTTGAAATGTTTTTAATTTCTGCAAAACATTATTTCAGCTCGGTCCTACAAAAATATGATACTTAATAAAACAAGTGTCGCTTACAGCCCCCTTTCTATGGACCGACGCCCGCCCACTTAAGACTAAATTATACAGATGATGTTCCTCTTTAAGCTTGGCTCAGCGCGTTTCAGACGCCGAATTCTCTTCTTGCGAGTATTAAAAAGCATTTAATGGTGAAAAATTGTTTATTACGATGACTGGTAGTTACCAGTAAAAAACTACAACGATTACCAGTTGGTAGTCGATGTAGCTTTTTTATTATGTTATTTTTAATTTTCAGGCTTTATTCCCCAGAAAAAAGGCAGAGAGCACTTATATCAAGACTCTCCGTTCTTTACTCTCTTTTCAGTCAAACCTCGACAGTGCGGTTAAATCGTGAATGAATGCTTTAATAAAATGGAAAAATAAAATAATTTTATTAGTTAAGCTTAAAGTCCTATTGTTAATTAAGTATGTTTAATATTTTTGTCTTGTTCGATGAGATCACTTTTCACTCATAGAAACAGTGCATTCTGAATAAAGGGGCTTAGTAATGCTCTATTGGGGATGACTAAAAATGTTTTGAATTCTTTATTAATTCAATATTTAATTTTTGTATGTGTAAAAAAAGAGTAGAAAATTAAAAGAAGTGGCAACAAATTGTGGATTGAGAATTTCATTCACACTTGGAGAAGAATTCTGTCCATTTCCTTAATAAGACAAAGTGCGGCGTTAAGTTCCGCCATCCAGCACGTAATATCTGGAAACTGGATAGAAGCTGAAAATATTGGTTCCTTCTACCTCTACCCTTTACTCACGAAACTATACACGGAAAAAAATTGAAAACATTTATTAATTTCATTGTATATTATTATTTTATTAATGTATTTATATATAAATCCGGAAATGTGAAAAGATAAAAAGTGGCCTTTCCCTCTACCTTAAACGAAATACCATGATATATATATATATATATATATATATATATATATATATATATATATATATATATATATATATATATATATATATATATATATATATATATATATATATATATATATATATATATATATATATATATATATATATATATATATATATATATATATATATATATATATATGTAATATAAAGTATAGGCAAAACGAATGCCTTTATCAAAGGAATATGTATGCTATGTAGAATTTTACAGTAGCGACGTCGTCTACAAGAATGTGTGTTACTTGTAGCGCAGTCTGGGGCCTTAAGAAATTTAATCCTTTGTACATTATATTTTGGAGCTATTTTTGTTTTTCTTTTTCATATAACTATCGTATACGGTTATATAATTATCTGGTGACAATGTCGTGTACAAAATATTTGAAGCAATTATTTAAGATTTTTGAACGTATTTGAATGACTTACAGTATTAAACGCCAGCCTTTTATATTATTTTTATATTTTATATTATACTGACACTAAATAGTGTCAGTATTATTTTTGATACCTCGTTTGTATGTACGATTGTTGTGAGTTTGGTATCCATTTGAGGTAATTTTTTTGTATAACTCGGTTGTAAAACTCGCATTGAGTTTCACCAATCAACATGCAATGTGTCTTATTCATAGAAAAAGTAGAGAACGGAGTGTCTTCACACTCTATTCTCTCTGACTATCCTACTTGAAAATATAGCAAGTTAATTTAACATATATAGCTTTGAAACACATATTAAAATTACTACATATATAAATGAATATGACGCTACAACGTATGAGTCGGCAAGTCAATACCTTATTAGGAAAGTTAGATTGTATTTCCGGAACGGGTAATGTAATTCAATTATTTCGGTTTATTTCGGCTGTTTTAGACATCGTACATTTGTAATGTATTTAAGTGGTGGTTAAAGCTTTAAATCACTGTCAACAAAATGTTTACGTCTAAATTATAAATTATTCATTGGTCTAGACAAGAATCTACGTAAATTGTTCATTTTGTCACTAACCAGAATGTTACTATGACGTTTAAATATTTTGTAACTGTTGTTAACAGAAATCAAACTTGCACCTTTCGTTAGCAAGTTCTAACTTTTTGTTGAATGTATGACTTTACTGGTTAAAGCGCTTGAGCAGTTTCCAAGAGGCGCACGAACCTCGCTTTATATTTTTAACAATTTTAAAAAAAAATCTTAGCTTGGTACAACTATATATTAGTAAATGATTATTACAAAAACTTTTTTACGTATTTCACATTATATCAAAAGCTAATAACTGTTACTTTTATCTCCAAAGAAAATTTGTCCATTTAGAATTTTGTGGGTCCTCTCTTAGTCTCTCTACTCTCCTCAAACACCTAACATGTCAAATTGTCTTCTTGCTGTGTTATTTTAACTATAAAACTGTTAATATACACGACATGATAGAACAAAAGCATAATTAAAAAACGTATAATAAAAACGTTGTCGTAGCAAAATGTATAATCATTCCGTATAAAGCGCCAAGGTATTTAATCCTAAAATTATTTTACATACGCTGTGACATATTAATATGTAAATATACATACTCGTTAAAGATACGAGTGCTTTTAATTAAGCCTTTGCAAGCTTTACAGAATTAGTTAGCACTTTTATTAAAAATATCATGTTGTACATAATTAATTCGAAATAACTTCTTGTATTTTTTTGGTATATAGCAGGGTTGACAGAATATAGTGTGAAGACACTCAAATTCCCATATTTCATACAGTTTTAAAATTTTTTGGGTAATGTAATCCAATATGGAGTTGGAAATAACGGTGAATTTCCTCAATTGGGAATTGAAACCACAACTATCGTCATGTATACGTATTACTACACAAAGATGGCCTCCATTCTTCTATATAGATACAGATAATCATAAGTAACTGTTTTTAACTAGTACGAATTGTAGATATTTACCCTAATCGCACAATTTACAAGACTAAATTCAGTGAAAGTAACTTTTTGATTTTGTTGGACAAAATACATTAGGTTTTGCTACTTGAACATTATTGTATGAGCTACAAATAAAGTACTCTCTACTCTTAACATTAAGATATCCATGCAAAAAACGTGTCTAAAACTAGCAAATACAACTGAACTGAGACCTAGCAAGTAATAAAACGAATTTTCGTCGTTTACTCCCAAGCATTAATATAATTTGAGATGACAATAAGGGTTATAATGGCTACGATGAAATATGTAAAGATACGCGGCCACCCCCTAGACTATAATTATTAAGGTAATAACTTATCACCGTCCAGTGATAAGCGTAATTTACCTTATGGGAGGTGTCCTGCATAAATGGTCTGTTTATAATACGTGAAACTATTTTTAACGAGAAGAAATTATCTACGTAGTCAGAGAAATGTAAATTATATCTACAAATATAATAATATTACTTCGAAGAAAATATACTACCTAAAGGGTAGGGACTCTAACTACTCTGTAGATTACCCTGACTGTGTGCGGGATACAGCGTGACAAGTATTTTGTTTTATGAGGACCGTCGTGGCGAAGAGGCGTAAGCGTCTGCCTGTAAACGCAACGGTTTATGGGTTTGATTCCCACTCGGGAAAGATGGATTAAGCAATGGAGTGTCTTATCACTAGGTTCGTATGGTTCCTGCTGTTCCCTCTGCCTACCCTGCCGTGTGCGGGATAAAGTGTGAAGCTACGAGTATAAAAAAAATGAAAAATCAGAAATTTTCTTTAATTTCATGTGCCTATCTCAGAAACTATTGGTTATATATACATATTTATATGTACATGTATATCACATTAAACGCTCTCCCGTCACACCAGAGTAAAGTACGGTGTATGAAACGGAGAACAAAGTTCTTCGATGCTAGGCTAACTTTGCCTACTTTTCTATATATGGCATGGAAAATGAATCAAATTTAGATCTATTCTCTATTAAATCGATATTTTAGACACCCGTAGAAGTTATGACGAACACGTATAATATATTCGCGTATGTTTGTATGTATATATGTATATATATATATATATATATATATATATATATATATATATATATATATATATATATATATATATATATATATATATATATATATATATGTATATATATGTGTATATATATATATATATATATATATATATATATATATATATATATATATATATATATATATCTATATATATAAAAATGAATTGCTGTTCGTTAGTCTCGCTAAAACTCGAGAACGGCTGAACGGATTTATCTTATCTTGGTCTTGAATTATTCGTGGAGGTCTAGGGAAGGTTTAAAAGGTGAGAAAAATTCGAATAATTGCCGGGAAAATCCTCAAAACAGCATTTTTCTATTTCCCATACAAACGTTTTCTAAATAAAATGGAGAGTCAATTTGTAATTTATTACCGCTGCATAAAGTTCAAATTCGCGTGCGCGTTGGAGGATCAAATATCGCGTTCTGAAACTCAACAGAAGAAAATTGCACAAAATACATTGTACTGCAATCATAATATTTGACATTAGATTTGACAACCAACTAATATGTCAATCCATCCTGTCGCATTTCAGAGCATGGAAAAAAGTATTACGATATTATATCTATCTTTGTGGATACGTGCGCGAGAACTTTCTTTACTTTGGTGATCCTTTGTGATAGTGACATTCCAAGTAATGTGCTTTTTTTGTGATAGTGACACTTTACTGCTAAATAAGCGGAAAATTTTCTCACTTTGATTAATTACAATTTACGATGCCGAGGAGAAGACGACCTGACTTAGGTCGTCGTAGTCAATCAAATGTGCGAAGAGCTACTTCACGTGCTAACCGCACTGATGACCAGAGAAAGACAGATCAAGAAAATAGTCGTATTGCTATGTCAGAATTGCGTTCTTTAGTGAGTGACAATGTAGGAGATAGGAGAACGGCTGAACGGATTTATCTTATCTTGGTCTTGAATTATTGCGTTCTTTAGTGAGTGACAATGTAGGAGATAGAAGAAAATAGTCGTATTGCTATGTCAGAATTGCGTTCTTTAGTGAGTGACAATGTAGGAGATAGGCTTAGAATGCAACGAGTTCGTTCACATCAAACACATCAACAGCAAGCTAGACATAATGAAATTGAGCGAATCCGCAGACGCAGAGCTCCAGTGATTCTTGAACGAGCTGCATTCCACTATGATCCGGCAATTGATTATTGTGCCGACAAATCGGTAACAATTGGAGAAATGAAAACAATTTGTAAATATTGTAAGGCGTTAAAATACACTGGTGAATCTACTGGATTATGTTGTGCTGAAGGCAAAGTAAAATTGCCACAATTGGTCCCACCACCAGATCCTTTACGCTCTTTAGTTTCTGGGATTGGAAATGATTCTAAACACTTCTTGACCAACATTCAGAAATATAACAACTGTTTCCAGATGACATCATTTGGAGCTACACATATTATACAAGATAATTTTATGCCCACTTTCAAGGTATTATATAAGAATATTTTTTTATATTATTCAAGTTTGTACTAAAATATATATATCGAAAATAATTAATGGACAATTTTTTAAAAATTACAGATACAAGGATAAATTTATCACTTACTGGGAACTCTGTTACCACTACCTGATGCAGATCATCAATTTTTACAAATTTATTTTATGGGCAATTTAGATGCGGAAATTAATAATCGTTGTTTATATAGATATATAAAAATGAATTGCTGTTCGTTAGTCTCGCTAAAACTCGGGAACGGCTGAACGGATTTATCTTATCTTGGTCTTGAATTATTCGTGGAGGTCTAGGGAAGGTTTAAAAGGTGAGAAAAATTCGAATAATTGCCGGGAAAATCCTCAAAACAGCATTTTTCTATTTCCCATACAAACGTTTTCTAAATAAAATGGAAAGTCAATTTGTAATTTATTACCGCTGCATAAAGTTCAAATTCGCGTGCGCGTTGGAGGATCAAATATCGCGTTCTGAAACTCAACAGAAGAAAATTGCATAGTCACAAAATACATTGTACTGCAATCATAATATTTGACATTAGATTTGACAACCAACTAATATGTCAATCCATCCTGTCGCATTTCAGAGCATGGAAAAAAGTATTACGATATTATATCTATCTTTGTGGATACGTGCGCGAGAACTTTCTTTACTTTGGTGATCCTTTGTGATAGTGACATTCCAAGTAATGTGCTTTTTTTTGTGATAGTGACACTTTACTGCTAAATAAGCGGAAAATTTTCTCACTTTGATTAATTACAATTTACGATGCCGAGGAGAAGACGACCTGACTTAGGTCGTCGTAGTCAATCAAATGTGCGAAGAGCTACCTCACGTGCTAACCGCACTGATGACCAGAGACATCAAGAATATAGTCGAAAATAGTCGTATTGCTATGTCAGAATTGCGTTCTTTAGTGAGTGACAATGTAGGAGATAGGCTTAGAATGCAACGAGTTCGTGCACATCAAACACATCAACAGCAAGCTAGACATAATGAAATTGAGCGAATCCGCAGACGCAGTGCTCCTGTGATTCTTGAACGAGCTGCGTTCCACTATGATCCGGCAATTGATTATTGTGCCGACAAATCGATAACAATTAGGGAAATGAAAACAATTTGTAAATATTGTAAGGCGTTAAAATACACTGGTGAATCTACTGGAGTATGTTGTGCTGAAGGCAAAGTAAAATTGCCACAATTGGTCCCACCACCAGATACTTTACGCTCTTTAGTTTCTGGGATTGGAAATGATTCTAAACGCTTCTTGACCAACATTCAGAAATATAACAACTGTTTCCAGATGACATCATTTGGTGCTACACATATTATACAAGACAATTTTATGCCCACTTTCAAGGTATTATATAAGAATATTTTTTATATTATTCAAGATTTACAATCTAGAGATATTGTGCTTCATCGTCGGAATAGTGATTTAAAACGTGTATCTGAAACACACAGGAGTTATGATGCACTACAATATCCTTTGATCTTCTGGCAGGGGGAAGATGGATACATAATAATATTGAACAAGATTAAATAACATTTTTATCTAAGTAACAATGTAAACATTTATAATTTTTGATTGCAGGTGCTGAAACCAACAAAAAAGTTAGTGCTATGAATTTCTATTCATACAGACTCATGATCCGTCAAGGTGAAGTAAATCATATTTTGATGTGTCAACGACTTTTTCATCAGTTTGCAGTTGACATGTATGTCAAAATTGAGACTGAACGATTGACATACATCCGTTTGAACCAACGACGGCTACTGTCAGAGGAATACATCCATCTCCGCGATGCTATAAATTGCTGATGGCAATGTGAATAATGAAGGAATTTGCCAGCTACTTATATCGACACCGTAATGAACCAGGATGACGTAATCAAATATCCCACTGAGTTTTTAAATTCACTGGAATTGCCTGGATTACCACCTCACAATTTGCAGTTAAAAGTAGGATCAGTTGTTATCATGCTGCGGAACATTAATCAACCTCGACTATGCAATGGAACAAGACTGGCTGTGAAAAGACTAATGAATAACGTCATTGAGGCGACAATCATAAAAGGAAAATACAAAGGAGAGGATATCTTGATCCCGCGGATACCGATGATACCAACGGACTTACCATTCGATTTTAAACGCTTACAATTTCCAGTACGTCTGGCCTTTGCGATGACCATAAATAAATCGCAAGGACAGTCGTTAGAAGTTTGTGGAATCAACTTGGAATTTCCCTGTTTCACGCATGGACAATTATACGTCGCGTGTTCGCGCGTCGGAAAACAGTCTTCTTTGTATTATTTAGACACCACAAAGCAAAACAAAAAATATAGTTAATGAGAAAGCTTTAAATTAATTAACAGACTGTATTTAATAGTGTGTGTCTGTGAATATCAAATTTAAACCTTATAAATAGCCAGTATTTCAGGAAAACTCTTTTTTTTAAGTAAGCAACATGATGTATCGAAAATAATAATAATAAAACTTCCTGCTTTATTCAATAAATTCTTTTTTATTAAATACGGATTCTATTTGTTTGTTTTAAAATCATTTTATACAAAACATTTGGTTTTTTATTTATCGATGAGGCAGTACGAAGTCTGCCGGGTCAGCTAGTATATATATATATATATATATATATATATATATATATATATATATATATATATATATATATATATATATATATATATATATATATATATATATATATATATATATATATATACATATATATACATATATATATATATATATATATATATATATATATATATATATATATATATATATATATATATATATATATATATATATATATATATATATATATATATATATATATATATATATATATATATATATATATATATATATATATATATATATATATATATATATATATATATATATATATATATATATATATATATATATATATATATATATATATATATATATATGTATAAGAACTTTTTATAAGCGAGACCATAAAAGAATATTATAACCAAATATAAATAATACCGACAAAGTTATAACGCAAAAATCGCGGACAACAACAATTCCGCCAGATTTTAAAAATTCTCTCTCAGAACACAGAAATCCTATATTTCAAAATTCACAGCAATTCGTGGCGCAAAGAAAATGCCTTGTACTTCCACGCCGTCGAAATTGTTACGATCCACGTCTATATATTGAATTTTATTTTAAAATACTTTACGAAATTCTGTCGAGACAATGGAGGCGTCAAATGGAAAGTTAAAGTGAAGCGTGTGTGGTCATTTTATTACACGCTTCCGATAATCTGATAGTGAGGCGTAGTAGTTCTGAGTTTGATATTAATTATAGATATTAAAACCATTACTATAATAAAATAAGTTTGTGTAAATAAGTATTTTTCTTATTAAAAATTAATAGCTACAGAAACATTGGAAAATACACACAAAGAACTTAGTCACTCGACATTTAATATCCCAAATTTAAGTAAAAAATGGAGAACAGAGTGTCTTAATATTATACATATATTCATTATTTTTTGATATAAGTGGGATAAAGCTTTAAAAGTTCAAATACTACCTTAACGTTTTCCTTTTACTTCTGTAACATTTAACTACTACGCTATGAATTAAAAGTTGAATCAATATTTCAATATTTCATAGAACATTTCAACACATCAGGCTTTTTAAATTATATATTAACATAAAAATATAAAAACATATATAATAAAATCAATAAAAGGCTCAAATTCTACCCAATGCTAGTTTAAAGATTTTTGAATTTTATTAAGTCATTCCCTTTAAATTATTATAAGTGAATTAAGCTTAAACCCTTACTTACTTACTTATATGTTCTTTTAAAAGCTCTTTAAATGTTTTATTTTATATGTATAACATTGTACACACGTTTTTTTCTACAAAAATATTATTGATATCTACGCGTTTAGATGTAGGTATAGATATCAAATGATGATTTTAAAAGTATATTTGATACATTAATTAAATACGTTATTGAATGTTGTTAATTCTTTATGTTAAAGAAAACAAAAACTCCTTGTAATTAATAAAAATAATAAGTATATGGATACCATATGTTTAATTATATCAAATTCCACTCACAAAAGTAACAATATATAATCAAATCATAACAATCAGAAACGATTAAACTTACATAGAATTACGAAATCGTGGTAAAACCCGTAGGTGAGCTAGAGGATGATTTAAGAATATATCCCCCAAGTATGGGGAGTGGGGCGGGAAGTGAGGGGGTGAGGTATCGACCCGCGGCCATTCACCCCACGACGCTACGGCGTAGCGTAGTCGTAGCGTCGTAGCGCCCGGCTTATTTCCACTTACTTTATGTATCTATGTCAGTGGGCTATAAATATGCTGTTAATTGCATTTTCTTATATGGCACAGTGGTGGAGTATCTGACATTTGTTGTAGGTTCAATTTTTATTAAAATAAATGTTTTTAATGTATATTATTTAATTTTCACACTCTAGCGATGAAATCTAATACTGCACTTAGCTTGACTAAGTGCTGATGTTTCTAAGTTTTAAATTGATGGAGTAGAATGTTCTATGTAGCTATAATAGGTATGTAAATTTTAGTACAAAAGACGTGTCAAATGAATTTTTTATGGAAATAGTTATTTATACAGTCTACACATATGAGGTCACATGTCGCACTTGTAAAATATAAAAATAATGTAAAAGCATTGACAGTAAAGAAATACGAATGTGCACATTTTTAATGTATCAAACTTGCTTCAACTACAGCTATTTTTAACCTAATCTACATTTTTCTTTTTAACACGACGTCGATGTGAATTCAAAGTTTGCTATTTTCAGACTTGATGTTCCTTTTCTTTTTTTACTGTCTATCTACGATACTTATTATTATAAGCAAAAAAATCTGAAATCTATAACAGAATATATTGTGAGGACCGTCGTGGCGCAGAGGCGTAAGCGTCTGCCTGTAAACGCTATGGTTTGTGGGTTCGATTCCCACTCGGGGAAGATGGATTTTTCTATTTCCGTTTTCTTCGCTCTGGAAACTAGGCAAAGTGCATCAGTTCCGCTACTCAACACACAATGCCTCGAAAAAGGCGGAAAGTGGGGACTGAGAAATCAGGGACTAAGCAACGGAGTGTCTTAACACTAGGTTCATATAGTTCCTGCAGTTGCCTCTGCCTACCTTGCAATACGCGGGATAAAGCGTGAAGCTAATATATATATATATATATATATATATATATATATATATATATATATATATATATATATATATATATATATATATATATATATATATATATATATATATATATATATATATATATATATATATATATATATATATATATATATATATATATATATATATATATATATATATATATATATATATACATATATATATATATATATTATATATATATATATATTGTCGAATTTCATAGCAAATTCTATTATCACATATTTCTCTATCTTATTTTACTTTTATACTCGATTTTTATTATACTCAATCTACTAAAACCCTATATATCTTTTCATCGTCCGAAGAATTGGGTGATTACGCCTCAATATATTATGTACCGCCTTCAAAGGAGTGAGGTGAGACCTTTTCAACCCCTGCTGTTATGCTTCCTTCATATATAATTCTGAACCTGTCCACGAGTAGACCTGGTAATTAACTGGCCTTTTCGAAAATAATTTTGAAGAAACTTTGTATATATTGTCATATACTTTATTTAAATATACAAATTTATTAATTACAATAAAGTTGCTATTTTAATTGAAGGAAAAAGTTTTTTCTAAAAATGTTAGTATAGTATTTGTAGATGTGGATTCGATTAAATTCGACAAAAGCTATGATAAAAAAACATACAGTATGTGTATATATAATAAACATATAATATTTATATATAATTATATATCATCCAAAAAAAAATAATAATTAAAAAAAAAACACCAGTATTACCAACAAAAAAACACGCAAACAATTTGGAAAGGATGATCCCACTCGAGGGCGAAGTGAAAATTGATTGAGTTTATTTTTTTTTGGGTAACATTAATCACGGCACGGTTAATTAATCACGCCTGTCGATAGCACGCTGACCGCGGGCGCGCCGACCCAACATCTCTGAGCCCTCCGTTTACAAAGAAATTAGGACGTGACACGCGTACCTTATCAAAACTAGCGTCACTTCGCAATATTAGATGCTCTTGTAAGAATGTGAACTAAAATATACTCCATATACATATAAAATATTATATATATATATATATATATAATATATATATATATATATATATATATATATATATATATATAATATATATATATATATATATATATATATATATATATATATATATATATATATATATATTGCATTAAACAGTACAGACATATAAATATAGTTAAAAAGGTAAGGAATCATCTTACAAACAAAGTTCGTAAGTCTTTCATAAAAAAGTAAGAACATATTGTATTGACACTTAAAATACGTAGTAAAATAATTGGTAAAAAAATGTTGACAATTTTTTTTATCGTTACCACAGATTCAAAATATTTGTTTCTTGTGTATTATCTTCTTCTTCTTCTTCTTAATCTTTTTTAATATATTATAGCTGAGTAGACCTAACAACAAGACAGTGATGGACCAAGATTAAAAGTGCAGTCCACAGGTGATACTATTACATATATTAAGAGAGAAAGAGAACCTGGCGTTGAGATCCGAGACTCAACGCGCAATATCTTAAAATCGGTGGAAAATGGAACTGGAGCGTTATAATACTAGGCTCTGCTTAACCAGTTGTAATAATAAGTGTAATTTTGCTCTATATCGGATAGTCTTAAACCTTAGCCTTATATTAAATCGATAATTAAAAATTGCCTTCAATAGTCTAATAAAGAAGAATTTAAAATTGAATTGAATTGAATTTACCTTAAAAATTCTAATATGAATCGAACCGCGTAGCGCAGAAGCGCAGCGACTGCTTGCCAACGAAACAGTTTGTGGGTTCGATACCAACTCAACAAGCATGGCCTCAAAAATAGGCGAATAGCAAAGAACAGAGTGTCTCAACATTAGGTTTCCACGGTTCCTGTTTTTTCTTTTGCCTGCCTTTTGCGTGAAGCTACAAAAAAAACGTGAAACTAAAACTAATAATATATATACAGTTTTAACAGTTCAATCTAAAACTAATTCCGAAATCGTAAATACAATGTATTGTAATATTTTGCTTTAGTTAGTTTTTGCAACAATCACAAAGAGCACTGTCGCTCTATACTTAGTGTACGACATTATATAAATACGTGAATGTTTGATAATAGTCCAGGTACAATGCTTTGCTTATTTAGACCTGCGCAAGCGCACATATCAGACTGCTCACTGGTTAAAATTAAAAATTGACTTCCAAAATTAGCTATTACTTTTAAATTTAATTATTATTTCTTTAACTTTTTTTCTATATACATCACCTTTTGTACTGAAAAAAGCTATATACAAGGATTGCTTTAATAAATACATAATTTTTGGTTTTATTATTATACAATAGAAAGAAAACATATTTCTTAGTATACATCAATCAAGATAATATTTAAGCCTAGCTAATCTCATATAAATTGCCGGTAGCTGCGCGTGCACACCACTAACACAGTTGATATGGGGTCGACGAAGGCGATAGGTATCACTATTATTGTTATAGTCGGTTTGGGACTTATTGCAGGTAAGAATATACGTTTTTAATATATTTTTGGTAAAAAATGTAGAAATAGTGTGATTAAAAATATACAAGTGAAAGAAAATTACAAATAAGATCTGAATTAAAATTAAAATAATTATAAATATGATCTGAAAATGTAAGTTATTGTAACTATTTACAATTACTATACTCAAATAAATTATAATTAAAATTTTTAATTTTTGCTGTTAGAATTATACACGTATATGAAAAAAAATATCACAAATTTGATTTAAACTATAAACATCATTTTAAACCTGTAATAAGTTAATTAAGTATTAATATTAAATTGAAAATTATTTTAAATTGAGGACCGTCGTGGCGCAGAGGCGCAACGTCTGCCTGTATCTCGACGGTTTCTGGGTTCGATCCCCAGTCGGGGAAGATGGATTTTTCTATTTCCATTTTCTTCGCTCTGGAAACTAGGCAAAGCGCGGCGTTGAGTTCCACCACTCAACACGCAATACCTCGAAATATATAAAGATAAAGCGTGAAGCTACAAAAAAAAATTAAGGTGGTGGTAATTTTTAATTTTAATCATTTTTAAGGTGGTATCACATGGGCCGTGCTATGGACGAGAGACACCTCGCCGCCTCCTCCAGAGATCAAGCCTTTGGACTGGTGGCAACATTGCGTGCTCTACCAAATCTACCCTCGCTCCTTCAAAGACAGCGACGGAGACGGTGTTGGAGATTTAAAAGGTATCTAAATTGAATAAATACATATCTATCTATCTGTCTAGTCTATAATGCTCTCTAATAAGATATTATTTACTTTTGAAAAAAGATTTATATAATGATATGTATGAAATGTAATTTTTCATTATTCACTAACTTCTCCAAATATAGTATTGTCTGGAAATTAAAAGTAGAAAATGTAATTATTAAATCAGAATTCAACTTTATTGATATAATTACGAAGTATGAGTTGCCTTTTTTTAATATATATAATATATATTTTTTTATAGCAGCCTCATAATTTAGGTTCATAATTTAAAATTTATGCATAGAATATAAATGAAATATGTTAGATCTCCAATTTAAAACTTTGTTTTTTTCTCTTCGAACAACAAAAAAAAAACAATATAAACGTATTTACAATAACACCATAACGACCGAAAACACAGCAATTATATAAAATTACCACTGAAGTTCAAGCCAAATTGTCCTTTATAGCCGTTTTAGCTACCGGAAGTAGCTAACTACCATCAAATGTTTAGATGCGATATTATATTCGCAACGATATAGCCATATTGTGTAGCTACAACATTGCAAAGTGGTTGCGCTGACCGGAATGTCATAATGATTTCCTGTCGTCGCGTACATTAAACGTGTGAACGCAGCAATTTTTATTTTTAAGTTAAATTACCTTTTGACTGAAATATGTTTATCTAGAGATATATATAATTGGTCAATTTATATTATAATATTTTGTGAAAACTAGAAAAAATGCTTTAGGTTTACTTAATGAGTAAAAATAAAACTTTCTGTTATATAGAAATTTTAATCACAAGTCACTTCTCTATATTCTGCACATTAAATCTCCAGGCATAACTGAGGAAGTTGGAGCATTTCGTGGAAGCTGGGGTGGATGCAATATGGATGTCTCCGATTTTTGCGTCTCCAATGATAGATTTCGGCTACGACATCAGCAACTTCTACGAGATTCACCACGAATACGGGACTATGGAGGACTTCGATAATCTCTTGGCTAGAGCTCATGAATTAGGTAAATATAAAGACGTTTAATTAAACAAATAAGTATAATTACTTACAATAATATTTTGACAATTTGGAAAAAAATGAATTAAATCGCGATATCTAAAGATCCGTAAATCTTAACTACTTACTCAATACTATAATAATATACGATCTATATATTTCAAACGACTATTTTAAATACCGTTAATGCTGTTAATAAAAAGACGGCAGAGGGAACTGCAGGAACCACACGATCTTAGTGTTAAGACACTCCGTTGCTTAGTCCCTGCTTTTTATAAATATTCTTATTTGCTTTTAATGTTCATTTTAAATTAAAGCAAAATTTAAAAGAATTTCAATACCGAAAAAGGTACCTATAGTGACATTATAATAATCAGTTATGATTGTATCTAAATATTTTTTTTGCACACTTTTATTAATTTTAGTAGGATTAACAAAATCACCACTGTGGGTGTTATTTGTTAATATTTACTATCATTTATCAATATATCAATGTCTTCTTATCATCAAATAATATTTATACCTCAATATTACGTGTCCAAGGTAAAATTACAATTGTTTAAACAAAATAGAAAAATTTGAGAGTAGCGGGATTTGAACCTGCACCTGTTGCAAATTGTGCAAGCGCTCTAACCACTAAGCTGTGCGTTCTTCATCATGCAAGTGTCGAAATTCTTATATGCTTTATACAACTTATTACTTTGTTAACATCTCTGTAGTCTGTTTCGCTACCAAAACCGAACATACTAAACATAATATTATATATATATATATATATATATATATATATATATATATATATATATATATATATATAGTATATATATATATATATATATATATATATATATATATATATATATATATATATATATATATATATATATATATATATATATATATATATATTATATATATATATATCGTGGTCATAATATGTCTATATTTCCTCATAATAAATCATACCATTAAGATCGTTATGATTTGATATTTCATATGTGATATTTTAACCTGATTAAAGATAATTAATTATTGTAGATGTTTTATCAAATTGCATATCTTAAAATCTTTTTAAGTATTCTTACTGGATTTATGTTGTGTCGGTAAGTGCATTTTTATTGGCTTCATGCTTTATCTCGCTTACAGCAAGATAGGCAAATCTGAGAAATCCTAGGAACCTTAAGGCACTTTGTTTTCGGCTTTCCGCCTTTTCAAAACATTACGTGTTGAGTGGCGAAACTCAACACCATGCTTGCCTAGTTATCAAATGAGAAAATTCATCTTCACCTAGTGGTAATTTAACCCAGGACCCATCGCGCAGACAGACGCTACACCTCTGTGCCACGACGGTCCTCAATGCAAGTTTAAATTGCAACTGCAATTTTCACAATGCATATTTTAGTGATTAATAATTACAATATTATACTCTCAACACAAATGCAGATTTCATACATTTTCATAGAACAAAGCATAGGGAATAGGTCTCCATAGTACTGTAACCTGTTCAAAAATAAACACACCAGAGTCTGCACTATATTAACTTAAATCTTATATGTAACGACGAATACTTTTAGGAATCCGAGTTCTTTTGGATTTTGTGCCGAATCACGCTAGTACCAAATCGGAATACTTCAAAAATTCTGAAGCCCGAGTACCCGGTTATGAGGATTTCTTCATGTGGGCTGACGCTTTGCCAGACCCATCTAACGCCAGCAACAGATTACCACCTTCAAATTGGGTGAGTTTCTCATTTTCTATAAGTATTCTACGCCACCTTAAATGCACTCTGTATTTTGCAATTAATACAAATAAATAGGTCGTAATTATGAAATGTCTAATAATGTATGTTCATGTCTTTGAAGAAGCATTTACATGTTTCAAGCTTAATTACACATCTAAATATTTCTCTAAATATATTTCATCGTAGATTTTAGTTTACAATATATAAATACTAGTGCTGTTTACAATATTTAATATATGTTGTCATATTAAAAACTATAAATATATATTCAAGGTAAGTCAATTTGGTGGATCTGCGTGGGAATGGAGTGACGCTCGACAACAGTACTATCTTCACCAGTTCGCTGTTGAACAAGCGGATTTCAACTTCAGACACCCTGCAGTTCGACAGGAAATGATTAATATTATGAAATTTTGGCTTGATAAAGGAGCTGACGGTTTTCGTGTCGATGCCCTACCGTATCTAATGGAAGCTGACCCAGCCAACCATGGGGGCAGATATCCCGACGATCCCTTAAGTGGAATGATGCAATTCGAGCCACATCAATTAGGATACACCATACCGTTATATACCAAAGATCTGATAGAATTATACGACGTTGTTTACGAATGGAGGGAGTATGTAGATCGATATTTGGAGGATAACGGCGGAGATACTCGGTAAGACTTATATATATAAACTTTATGAACATAAAACAGTCAATGATAAAAGTTTTAATAAGGATCTTATAACTGAGACTCTTCGGAGTAAGTCTAGGTTTCTTGTAAAAGTTTTTCAAGTATAAAAGTTAGAGGCTGTTTATAATAAATCATATAATAATAACTTCGCTTTGTTGATCTTCGATATGAACTTACTTGCCGAAGTTGCTGGGTTACCAATAAGTATATGGGATATATACTTTATATATGATTATATACATATGTACATAGTTTTTACTATTTGTATATGTATTTTTGAATTTACTCATATCCCTAAGTATTGCACTAAATAAAAAATATGTGAACATGACATCAAATATTAATATAAACTATATTGTAATCGTAGAGTACTCTTTTCTGAAGGCTACGCTAATGTTACCATGACAATGCTCTACTATGGCAACGAGGAAGGAGAGACTGGAGCCCATTTCCCTTTCAATTTCGATTTCGTGACAGACTTATCTTCTAGATCTAATGCTAGAGATTTTGTGTATATCATTCTGAGGTGGTTGACTTATATGCCTTTTGGAGCAACACCAAATTGGGTGGTACGTGATTGTGTTTTACTAGATTTTTTCATTGCCAATTTTTATGTTCGATATAAAAACTATAGTGGAAATATTATGAGATAATGATTAATTTTTGATTCGAGAAAGTGATTTATTTAATCTCCTTACTTTAATAAGAAAACAACGTACGGGGTTTCAGTCCCGTCAATCAACACGCAATGTAGTGAAACTTCAAATGACGAACGGAGTGTCCAAACACTGTGCTGTATGTCACAATAGAATGTGTTTTTGTTTTTAAACTATTATTATAATTTTTTTTTTTTTTTTTAAACTATTTTCTTTTATTCCAAGAAACTATTTAACGACTATATATAAGTATTTCTCAAATACACAAACTCATTATCTCATTTGAAACTGTAAACAATTTAATACATTTATCTTATCACGATATTAGAAAATCATAGCATAATTTCTTATTTGTTAAGCCGTATATTATCGCTCATGATAAAATTATAATATTTCCAGTTCGGTAATCACGATAACAATAGAATGCCAACACGTTTCCGCGATACGATGGTGGATGGCCTGAATGCCCTTAATATGTTACTCCCTGGAGTGGCTGTGACGTACCAGGGAGAAGAGATCGGAATGAGAGATGGCTACGTCAGTTGGGAAGATACTGTGGATGTAGAAGCTCTTAATCGTGGAGATGAAGACACGTACATGCAATACTCACGAGACCCCGCCAGAACACCTTTTCATTGGAACAATTCAACTAATGCAGGCTTCTCGACGTCAAATAGAACATGGTTACCTGTGGCCGATGATTATAAAGAAATAAATCTGGCTAAACAAAAAGAAGATCCAATAAGTCATTTTAAGGTAGAACTCAAAATATTTAAGCAGGAATTCTCCACATTTGAAGGTTATTTACTTTTTTTCAATATTCACATTTATTCCAGGTCTACCAAGCACTCACTGCTCTCCGCCCAGAGAAAGCACTATCTCACGGAGAGTATAATATAAGGGCCTTGTCAGATCGCTCCCTGTTTTTAGTTAGATATTTAAGCACTTACGATACAATTGTGTTGCTATTCAACGTTTCGGATGCTCCTGACACGATTGACTTGGACAGAGTAATGAATCTAAAACTACCAGCTACTGTGTATATTTCTAGTATACAATCAAGTAGGAAGGCTGGGTAAGTCTAAATCTTAATATCTTTTGTTAGTTTTGTAGATCAAATGAAATGTTTATATCTAAATATATATAGATATATAAATATGTCGGTGATAACTTTTCTCATATAACTCTGCACAAAATATTAATAGAATATTTTAGAAAACATATCAGAATTTGGAAGAGATATGTTGAAACTTGAACTTTAAAAAATTAAAGAACATATAGTTCTTTAATTTCGGAAAAAAAAATCTTTAATATGATTTCAATTCGTTTTTAATCCGTTTAGCAATCTATGTAATGTAACTGATATTACAATGACACTTTATCAGCATTTATATTAACAATTTCCTAGGCCTTGCTAGACTTTATCATTCAACCTCCTTGTCCTAGTCTTAATTAGGTCTGAAACGAGGATATAAAATAAATAAAACTACTAATATGCTTACTAAAAAATCATGATTAATAATTTTTTACAGATTTCTTTTATTTTGTTACAGTGATGTAATCGATGAAGAGCAACTGTTACTGGCACCCGGAGAAGCGATCATATTAAAATCTGAACCCGTGTCATGACAAAAATTGTTAAAATTAGGTTTTCTAGTTTAAGCCAAAATTTATTTTAAGTTGTTTAACTTGTGATATTACATATTTTTGATAATTTATTACCAACTCAGCAGGGCTATGATATTTTAGGGTTCTAATGACACATTTGAAACGTCTTTTTATGTACATATATACATGCGAAAAATAAATCGAGAATTTTTACACTTTAAAATCTTTTAAAAGAAGAAACTACTTAGCATTCCAAGAATTTACTGTGCCTGTTGAGAAACTCAGAGGAGTGTGGGGGATCTAATTGTTAGTTTACATACATATCTTCCCGCTTTATCCCTAGCGGGGTAGTCATAGAGAACGGGGCGCCAAACGCTGCGGTCCCTGCATACCTCTTTCGCCTCATCCTCGGGAAATCCTTTGACCTGTCTCAAGTATCTTTGATACTATAATTTTGAATATTTATTCTTTATCACATTTGAATTTGCTATCTTCATTTAATCAGGCACAGCATCATTGAATAAGAAGGTTGTCAAAAATATCAATGTAGCTATATTAGCTATGCACTTTGGAAAAATGTTGTATAATAGGAATCATATTAACGTATTTTAATTTATTGTAAAAACAAAATTATACTATTTGTATTGTAATTTTCCTTAGGCTACGAATTATTATTTAAATTCATTTTTTTTATTTACTAACTTTCTAATAAAATAACTGATTAAAAATGATTTTTGAATGAATTATCTTCTTGTATTTTAAATATTTATAATCTAATTATAATGAATGTAACCTGGCTCTAAACACCGTCATAATATTGTTCTCAATGTCAATGACTTTGCGAACGTAGTAACGCATTTATAAATTTTTCTCATCTAAAGAAATCATATAAAAAATTGAATGCAGTGGCGTTTGAACCCGCACTTCCTGCAAACCGTGCAACTGACCACTAAGCCATGCGTTCTTTATCACGCCACGTCGAAATTCTTACAACTAATTTCGTCGTTAGCATCTCTGTAACCAAGGATTATCACAAAAAACAATCGTTTGGCAAAAGTTGAATGTATTAGGAGAAGTTAAAGTTACAGACCTTAAAAATTCAAAAAGTTTTCTTTCTATATAGGCATGCAATATACAAGATATTAGAAAACTATACTAAAATGGTAATTGTTTACATAATAACGGTATAATCGTTAACGAGCACTACAAATAAAATATAATCTGGCTAGAGGGTGAGAGGGCTACCGCAACCACGTCGTTTTGGACGATCGACCAAACGCGGTCAGTGTTTATGATCTGGATATAAATATATTATTTAAATATTTTATTACTTATTTTTTTATTATATTAATACTTATTATATTAATATTAATTCCTAAATTATGTTACAATTTATATATCTTTTTATAGCTTCACGCTTATGGCAGAAGGAGTCATGGGAACCTAGTGTTAAGACACTCCGTTCCCTGCTTTCCGCTTTTTGCGAGGCATTATGAGTTTAAAGGCGAAACTCATAGTTGCACTTTACCTAGTTACCAAAGAAGATAATGAAAATGAAAAAATCCATCTTTCCCGAGTGGAAATCGAACCCACAAACTGTGGCGTTTACATACAGACGCTACGTCCCTGCGGTCCTCTAATACTAATTTTTATATCACTTTAAATTCGCTTCTTGTTTTGTTTCTGTACATTTTTACGTTTTCACTTTTTTTCTGCATTTCGAGAAGCACAACTTTAATAATACTGTAAATAAATAAAATAAAACCATTTAATTACTCTGTTAATATTCTTATATAGTGTTATCAATAAGATATATATTAAGATATTTTTGTTAATATACCATATATACCATATGTTAAGTTTGCATTAGGTTATATGAAGGTATATATATATATATATATATATATATATATATATATATATATATATATATATATATATATATATATATATATATATATATATATATATATATATATATATATATATATATATATATATATATATATATATATATATATATATATATATATATATATATATATATATATATATATATATATATATATATATATATATATATATATATATATATATATATATATATATATATATATATATATATATATACATACCATAATGACATTAGCTAGAATATAATATAATGCTTACAACTTGGTCCACAACTGCAGCTAGAGTTAACGACCGTAGCATGCACCGAAATGAGCTTTTAAAAATATCTATTGTAAATCCATCAAACTCTACTCTATTATGACAAAATAATTGAATTATATTTTGTGTTCATCAAACCATATGTCATACAGCAGAACTGAATTTTACTCCATAAATAGGTTTTATATCAAGGAGTATCTTTTTTAATTTTAGCTTTCTAAGACGTATGAATTTGTTTTTATTATCTATAGTTAATGAAAACAAGCTTATGTGATTAATTTCTACAAAAATGTCTATAATTAGACAATTTTTGCAAAAATATTGTTTTATGGAATTTATAAAAAAAAGTAAATTTATAATATGTCTTTTGCTAAATCTGCACCTAGTAAAAAGAACCAAACGTTTTAAAACTTCGTTACCTGCCTTCTGCCCTTTTAAGCAGTATATATTAAATCACGGAACTCAACGCTGTGTATCTCCTAGTTACTACAGTTAAGAAAATATTTTTTTAAGCAAGAATCGAACGCGTGTGTTATTTATTAAATTCATTCTTTAACAGTCTGTTAGAAACTACTGTACTACGAGGCAGACTTGTATTTTCAACTACACATACTTCATTCCATGTAAATGAATAAATCGACTACATATCCTTTCGTATGAAATGAAAATAATTCACAAATAAAATAAAACAAATAAAAGAGCTATTTTATTTTGCATGCGTAATGATTTTCAGCTTCCGAAGTTAAATCACGTTTTCCATGTAAATTGAGGTACAATGGACATTTCGACAATTTCATTGAAAATATTCTCGGATTTATGCCCGTCTCCCGCACATGGTAGAATAGTTAGAGAAACTAAAGATATGTTATTTTCTACTTTCTTTTTTTAGCTACACGCTTTATCCAGCACCCAGCAGAGTAGGCAGAGGGAACTGCAGGAACCTAGTGTTAAGACACTACTCTAGCTTTCCGTCTTTTCGAGGCATTGCTTTTTTACTTTCTTTCAACCGATTGTTTCTCGTACCTGTGTAAATTTCTAGAATTTCCCAAAATTCCCCTTCACGCTGGTCAGTTATATTTTTCTCGATTATTACTATCGTGCTTACGTCGCTACTACATTATTTAAAATTATTTTATAAATTAACCCTATAACCATCACGTTTACATTCAGACGCTGAGTTGCTGCGCTACGACGCGTAACGATCTCAAATGTATATTTCAATATTGTTCTAAAGGAGAAATGTTATAAAAATGCTAAAAACAATATACGTAGCTATGCTCTAAAATATCTTTTTCTAGATTACCTCCGCCTATTCTAATTTGAGGCCGCGTATGTACCGAATAAATAGTTGTAGTCGAATAAAAATTTTAATATTTTTAACAGATTAGGTATTAATGTTCACAAAAGAATTATAGGCGCCGCGTCTTTTGCAAATAAGACCATATATATTTAGTAACATGTTATTTTTATAAGGTACTCTAAGTTTATAAAATTGGAACTTATTGTTACCACAGTGGTGCAATTTGGCATATCTGACTTTACTGGAGGTCGTGGGTTCTTTCCTCGAAATAATGTATATATTCAAATTATTTTTAATCACTTAAATTATTACTGATGCAGACATTCACTTTTCTAATAATGCAATCTACACATAGATACACTATTATATATAGACATATGAAAACTTTTTTTTAGCTTCACGCTTTTATCTCGCACATGGCAGGGTAGGCAAAGGGAAATGCAGGGACCGTGGGAACCTAGTGTTAAGACACACCGTTGCTTAGTCCCTGCTTTCTCCATCCCCGCTTTCCGCCTTTTTCGAGGCATAGCGTGTTGAGTGGCGGAATTCATCGCCGCGCTTTGCCTACTGTCGAGAGCGAAGAAAATGAAAATAGAAAAATCCATCTTCCTCGTATAGGTATCGAACCTTATCGATGAAAACTTATATATAAATATATAAATATATAAATATATAAATATATAAATAAATAAATATATAAATATATAAATATATCTTTTACTGTATAAGCTAGAGCAGCGTGATATTGATATACCAACAGCATATAGAGAGACACATGATGAAATCTAAATTGAAAGGGAAATGAGTGTCGATCTTCCTCGCTACGGCAACGTACTCATGTCATACCAATGACAAAATTTGCAAATATTAAACAATTCGCTTGATTTATTAAATTGCTTGAAGATTGTCTATTGCATATTATGTTTTTTTTGTGTAGATTGCTTTATAATAAGTGTAATAATTTACAACACGCGGCTTTGAGTTCGGCCACTAAATATCTAGAAAAGTGATAAGACTGGAATGCCTTAACACTCGATTCCCAAACTACAGCCATAATTAAATTTTCTTTAATGTTAAAGAGAAGATCATTCACAAAGCCTAAAAGCCGTGACCTAATATTTACTAAAATTTTAACATTTTAACATTTTTAAAACAAGGTATGAGATATATACTTCGAGATGCTATTAAAACATTACTAAACGCTGTATTTTATTTAAAAAGACAAGATACTCCCAAAATGAGATTCGAAGAACGACAGAACAACGAGGTATACTTAAAGAAAACATATAAAAATTTGAAAGCAGCGGAACTCGAACCCGCGCCCTCCTGCGAACCGTGCAGGCGCTCTTTCCACTGAGCCATGCGTTCTATATCACGCCGCGTTGAAATTCTTATATGCTTTTATACAACTTATATCGTTGTTGGCATCTCCGTAGGGAGATTTTTACAAATTTCCGCTACCCAAAGACCATTACAAAGAACAATCGTTTGGCAAGAGAGAATGCTATTTTTATTAAATATTTTTATGATTTTTTTAAAGTGTTAATCCACACTGAGGATAGAAAAAATATTTAAAGAAAACATATAAAAATTTGAACGCAGCGGGACTCGAACCCGCGCCCTCCTGCGAACCGTGCAGGCGCTCTCACCACTGTGCCATGCGCTCTACATCACGCCGCGTTGAAATTCATATATGCTTTTATACAACTTATATCGCTGCGTTCAAATTTTTATATGTTTTCTTTAAGTATTTTTTCTATCCTCAGTGTGGATTAACACTTTAAAAAAATCATAAAAATACAACGAGGTATATTAATAAAAAATAATGACTAAACAAAACCTTCCATCTACCAAATGCTTAATACCACACCACCAGCTAGTCATCAAATGATAGATCACGTAACGTCAGCTTACGAGCATGATAACAGTCCGGCCCCACAATTTGCCGCCTAACAGAATTACTGTGCGATGGCAGTACTTCCGCTCAATTTGTGTCTATAGTGTTGTGTATGGTGATAAACGTTTTATTATTATTTTCTTTTTGTACTGAATTTTTGAATTCGGCTAAAATTCTTACTCTGCACTTTTATATATAGTAAACTAAGAAAGTATTGTTTTCGAAATGGCAAGAACAAATAATAACTATAAATATAGCGATAATAATTTGCCGCCTTTTTCGAAGTATTACGTATTGAGTGGCTGAACTCAACGCCGCGCTTAGCCTAGTTGCCAGAGCGAAGGAAATGGAAGTTAAAAAATCCATCTTTCTCGAGTGAAATTGAACCCACAAACCGTTAACAGAAAGAGTTACGCCTCTGCGCCCCTGCGCCACAACGTTCCCCTGGCGTACAGTGGAGAATGGAGTGTTAAACACTTAGTTCCTTCAGTTCCCTACCCTGTCATGTACGGGATAAGCTATAAAATAATAAATTTCTTTACCCAAAAAAAAGTCAAATATATATATATTTTTTTTGCATGGATTTCATAAATATATCAAAAAATTATATACAAATTGACGATGGCTCAATAATTTTCGCCAATTTTCATAAATTGCACATTAAACGGCGAAACACGTAACTTTGCATACTATTGATATTGTACTGATACATCACACAAGTAATATTTCTAGAACAACTTGTAACTTTTGTAATGACTCTACAATTCTTAGTCATGTGGATCGCTGCACTCGTTCTCGCTGCTGTGTTAGCTGACGCAGCATCAGGGCCATGGTGGAACAACGCAATGTACTACAGTATACTCGTGGATTCGTTCAAAGATATGAATGGAGATGGACTGGGCGATTTGCAAGGTTAGTCTGAGATGTTAAACTAGATTGACATATTCTTATTATGAATTATAAAAATGGTAAATTTAATTGTTAATATTGATTTTATTTAAATCTATTTTAAAGTTCTATTGTAATTAGATCTAGTGAATGTATATTTATCATAAATATTTAAGAAAGATTACTTATATTATAACTTCCCAGTCAGCTATAATGTCTTCTCATGAACGTGGCAAGGTTGTGGGTTTGATTCTCATTCGGAAAAATTAATGACATTAAAATCGGATATATGCACTAAAATATTTTATGAAAGCTCGCTCTGGTAACATGAAATGTCTCTCCTGTTTTATGCAAGGTATAACGGTGATCTTAAAATGTCGATGGAGCGTAAAACAAAACGATTTGTTAACACTAGATTGCCTAAACTATTTTGATAATATATTTTGAAAGCTATATCATTTTAATATAACCAAACAAAATTTAACAGCACAAAGTACAACAAATTAAAATCTTTCAAGAAATAAAGATTTTTATATATTTTCTTGTCATATAATTAAAACGCATTATACTGTTCATAACAAGTGGATAAATCGACATATAATATATCTATATTGATATAAAATAGACATAAAAACAATAAATATAAAAATAAATTAAAAGTAACATACAAGTTCATCATGATTAATTATTATTCTATATACTATATATTAATATTATTATAATTATTATATATGATAAGAACATATAGTATAAGTTAAAAAGGGTACGGACCAAGTTTCTATAGTGTTAATTACATTACAAATAAAAAAAAGATAAAAAAAAAACCGCTTCAATGCATTTACAAAGCCACATCTAATTTAGGAGAAATTCAAATTATCGTTCGTACGTGAGGTGAATGATTGTATTCACTTCTCCCTTTACAAACATTGATCAAGTTCTACAACTGGCAGGTACAAAATGGGCTGTAACTTTAAATGTATCGATTTTATTAATTAAAAAATTTATTAATTAAAAATATTCTTCCCAAATTTATTAATTAAAAATCTTCGTCTAGGTGTTTGGTTGGCAACGTATCCCAATATGTGGATGTCTATGGGCGAGGACGTCCACTTTATACCAGGTGGCCATTCTGCTCGTTTCCGGCCTAGTGATATTTCTAAAAAAAAGACATTTTAAAACATGCTTAAGTTAAATAGTGACATAATAAGCATCATCATTGTAATGTATTATATGTGGAAGCGTTTTAATTGCACGCACTTAATGAAACTAGTTTTTAACCAAGAATTTTACTTTTCCTACCTCCAAAATCCGGATTGGTAAAAAATATACCCCAGATTCGAACCTCAACGGATCAATTCATAATTGATTGAACATATCCTACACGTTAGCTTTTTAGATTTACTTGCAAAACATTTGCGTCAGTCTCCAAAATTCTCTCATTTGAAACAGATTTCTAATTTTACTGTCCCTAAAAAATGTAAAGCAAACAAAACGAGGCGCAAATATACACATATTATAATTTATATTTAATTTTACTTATTTACACCCATTTTATTTGATTATATTGTGAAAATAAAATTATTATATTTTTAAACTAATTTTTTCCCATCTTAACAAAATAACCAATCAACCAACGTTTTCTCTTCCGGTATATGTCCTTCATCCCAATATCAGCCTATATATATGTTTACAAACACATCTCAAAGCATTGTCATTTGTATTATTTTCAGGAGTTATCAAACAACTAAGCTACGTCCGCGCATTAGGTGCTGACGCCGTTATACTTTCCTCTATATCCTCAAAAAGCATGGACTGTTCAAAACCTGGTGTTATGGACTTTGTGCAAATCGATGAACGCTATGGAAATGAAGCGCAGTTTCAAAATATTGTGTTAAAAGCGAAGAAATTAGGTAACGTTGGATTTTGGTTTCATTTTTGTTGTGAGTTTTTACGCGATTCTTGGATTAATGTATTGGACAGATATATTTTTTAAAAGTTAATTATATAGAAGGATTTTAAAACTTTTACTTAAAGAAACTTTTTTCTAAAGAGTTACTTTTTACTTATAGAGACAATGGCATGTTTGTCTTCTTTTAGTTAATTTGATTTTAAAATACAAGTCGTAGATTATTCAAAAAAAATGCATGCAAAAGCATCAGTTTATTTGTATCAGATTGTGATACAATTATTTCTTAACAGAGTTGAAATTGTTAGTAACGTTGGAGTTGCAGACTGTCAGTGAGAACTCTGAGCTATTTAATTTTAGTGCAGAACGGAAAACTGGATTTGAAAATAAAATTGTTTGGAGAGAAGGATCCGCAGACGAGGCGCCTCTGGTATGTCGGGAATTTCCCAAGAAATATTGACTAAGCTATAATGAAAATGAAATACTGATATAAGACAACACATATATATATATATATATATATATATATATATATATATATATATATATATATATATATATATATATATATATATATATATATATATATATATATATATATATATATATATATATATATATATATATATATATATATATATATATATATATATATATATATATATATATATATATATATGTATATATATATATATGTATATATATATATATGTATATATATATATATATATATATATATATATATATATATATATATATATATATATATATATATATATATATATATATATATATATATATATATATATATATATATATATATATATATATATATATATGTATATATATATATAATATGTATATATATATATATATATATATATATATATATATATATATATATATATATATATGTATATATATATATATGTATATATATATATATATATATATATATATATATATATATATATATATATATATATATATATATATATATACAACTTTTTACAGTGTCCCGCAGGCTAGATTGAATCTATTTTTTAGATACTTCGTCCCCTAGTTTCGTCATATTTGGTAATAAAGTCACAACTGTCCCCTAGACAGTCACTAGGCCGCTGCATTATGACGATGTCGTATATAAGTATGAGATAACTCTTCACTCTAACATATCTTTCGTGTTTATAAATAAATGAATGGATAGAAAGCGGTGTGTCATTAGTATATCTTTTCGTAGCTATATAAAATTATTACTATATGTACTTCTCATTCCTTTATTAATGGAAATATCAAAAGAAACATAGAGTACTTAAAGAAAACCTATATACATTTGCAAAAATAATAGCTATGAATAATCATCTGGCGCGAGATATAGCTATTTTATTTAATATTTTCTATTTTTTTTTAGCTTCACGCTTTATCCCGCACTAAGCAGAGGGAACTGCAGGAACTATTGGAACCTAGTGTTAAGACACTCCGTTGCTTAGTCTCTGCTTTCTCTGTCCCCGCTTTCCGCCTTTTTTCGTGGCATTGCGTGTTGAGTGGCGGAACTCAATGCCGCGCTTTACCTAGGTGCCAGAGCGAAGAAAATAAAAATAGAAAAATCCATCTTCTCCGACTGAGAATCGAATCCAGAAACCTTCGCGTTACAGGCAGACGTTACGCCTCTGCTCCACGACGGTTTACTTAATATCATATGATTTAAAAAGTCTAGTATATTAACTATAGAAAAATACTAAAAAAAACACATAACACTAAATATTTTTATGATTCTTAAAGTGTTAATCCACACTGGGGATAGAAAAAATATTATAGAAAACATATAAAAATTTGAACGCAGCGGGACTCAAACCCGCGCCCTCCTGCGAACCTTGCAGGCGCTCTCACCACTGAGCCATGCGTTCTACATCACGCTGCGTTGTATATTTTCTTTAAGTATTTTAAAACACAACACATTGAACTCAGATATATAAAGTGATTTGTTTCCAGGCAGAGGAGGGTATAGAGTGGATATGGCATACAAGTAGAGAAGCATATTATGCATCAATAAACAAAGAATCGCTACTTAATTTGTGTTCAGAAGGAGTAGTGCAGATGTTAATAGATGCCCAATGTACATGGCTGAAACGAGGAGTGTCTGGTTTACTCCTTAAACTGGATTTCCCATTAAATATAGAATGTAGCGAAAACTTCGTTAAGCAAATGGTGATTTCGGCCATGAATTGTGCTCGCACGGCAAATATGGATATGCCGTAAGTTAACTTGGACAATGTTCATTTTGAGACACTTTTATTGTTTCATTGAAAGCTATTTAAATATTTTTATAAATAAAAATAATAAATAAAGGATGGTCATATGTATATTGTCATATTTAAAACATAGTTATGGAAATGTTTATATGTAGATTATTTACATATTGTGAAAGACGCAAAAAGAAATATTTAAATCAGACGATCATCCATCATCAATCATATTATGCAAAGCTTGACAAAACACTTAGTTATACTTAGCTTTAACTTCAAGCTTCATGGTTCACTTAACAAAAATACCCAGTTTATAATGTACATACAAGCGCCTGATAAAATAAATGAGCAAATGCACTATAAAGGAACATAATGAACATTTTCTCGCAGGGTAATCCTAGTAGAAACATCGCTGGGAGCAGAAATCGGTGCTAAATATTACGGCGAGGGCGGAACGGGCGCTAATAGCGTAATAAGTTACGCTTTGGCCTCGACGAAGTCGGCATCTGGGCTGGCGCTAGACTTGCACGCTGCATTGATATACCCGCCGCAAGATGCAGTTCCTACTTGGATTGTAAGTAGTGATTTATTTGGTTGTTTAAAGAGGAAACATTGGGAACATACTTATATATATATATATATATATATATATATATATATATATATATATATATATATATATATATATATATATATATATATATATATATATATATATATATATATATATATATATATATATATATATATATATATATATATATATATATATATATATATATATATATATATATATATATATATATATATATATATATATATATATATATATATATATATATATATATTTATATATAGTTAGTGGTGAGTAAATTTATAATATAATTTATAAATTTATATTCTATTAGCCTCTAAATGTAAACACAACGGTTGGAAGTTCAAATTTTTCAAACTGCCTGATGCCGCTACCTATCCCACTCAATAGAAGAAACCAAAAAATACAAAATACCTCCTGCATTATCAATGCAGTTTAATCATTTATATTTTTAATATAGATTAATAGTAGCTGTTTCCCGGATTCGATTAGAATTATCACGGAAGTATCACCCACGTACAAAAAAAAGAGAATTATAACTATTTCGCTCAAAAACGTGTTAATTATGAAGAAAATAAAGTTAAATGACTCAAATTGTTCAACATTTTAGTACCTTTTTCGTGGACAATAGAGTTATAAATATAGTCTAAGATAGCCTAAATTCTGTATAGCAGTGGCTGGCAAACGGCCGGTTGGTTTGCCATACGTTGTTACAACGAGATATGAACCCCACTTGGCCCATGACTCAGTCGTAAGTATCGACGGGTGCCGCTGTCATAATAAACTAAATGTACTGTGTTTTACCCGTTCGGGGTAAATATTTCTATGTTACCATAGGCCGTACTAGATTTAGTTTTACCTTATTTTTATTTGTTGTAAAGGTAAGGGTTATGGTAAAATATGTTTTGATTATTGATATTATATGAGTATATTTATGTGATATACATTTGTAAAATTTGGATATACGTTACGTAGAATGTATGTCATTGTCATATTTGCCATTAGTTGTTATATATTTTTATAATAATGCTGGAATTGACTATAAGTTTTGTTATTTTTAAATTATTAGCTTGACCATTATGGTAGTCTCCTAATAAATTTGGTATTTTTTTTATAGCTTCACGCTTTGTCTTGCACACGGCAGGGTAGGTAGAGGGAACTGTAGGTACGATATGAACCTAGTGTTAAGACACTTCGTTGCTTAGTCCCTGCTTTCTCCGTCTCCACTTTCCGCCTTTTTCAAGGCATTGCATGTTGAGTGGCGGAACTCAACGACGCGTTTTGCCTAGTTGCCAAAGTGAAGAAAAATGAAAATAGAAAAATTCATCTTCACCTAGTGGGAATTGAACCCACAAACCATCGCGTTTACAGACGCTTACGCCTCTGCGCCACGACGGTCCTACGAAATTTGGTAATTATTTCAAAATTTTATTATTTAAAACATAATTTAAAATACGAATTATTTTCACATAAAGAATAACATATACATCATTATAATTATGAAAAAATAACATATAACAAATATTTCAATAATTCCCAGACCAGCGTACACAACGAGAGTCGTCTAGCATCTCGTCGAGGCAGCGACACGGTGGATGCCATAACAATGCTAGCTCTAATTTTACCTGGGGCTGTCATAATTCAGCAAGGAGATGAACTAGGAACAGTAGACACTATACTGGAATGGATCCAGTCATCTAAATGCTGGCCCCTAAATGGAGTTCCATCCGCAGCCCCATTTCCTTGGGACGACAGTCCCACAGCAAGTTTTAGTACGGGGGAACCATGGCTGCCATTGCCATCTAATTACCGATATGCTAATGCTAAGACTGAATATGCAAATGATCTGAGCCATTTCAGTATTGTGAGGGTGATGGCTGCTATGCGGAAAGCTTCTATACTAGGACCTCATGGAGAGGTGTGTTAAAACTATGTTCTCAACATTCTGTCAAATTTTCGAGACATTTCGTGCGGTACCTAACCACTACCCTTTACCTTGTTGCTATAGACAGAAAATATGAATAATTATTTTCGAATTGGACTCATACCACATCCGTAGCTCTTAAACTCAATGTGCTTTGTATTTCGACAGCTACTAAATTTATTTATAAAATAAATTAATAATATCTTATTGGTGAGTTCTGCGAACCGCAGAGGCGCAGCGTCTGCTTGTAAACGCAACGGTTTGTGGGTTCAATCCCCCTTCGAGGAGGATTAATTATTTCATTTCTATTTTCTTCGCTCTGGCAACTAGGTAAAGCGCGGCGTAACGTTTCGCAACTCAACACTGCAACGCCTCGAAAGGCGGCAAAGTGTATTTTTATAAATGTTCTGTATGGGACCACAATTACTGTATTTTCTACAACATTACTAGCCATCGCCCACCATCACTCTTATATTTGAAAAAATGCTATAATGTGTGTGAATTTTACTAATATTGAAATATTAAGCGATCCATTCGCCATTACATAGGATTAATAAATAAATTATTAAATGAATTTAATATTAAATAATATACAAAATAACAGCGGGCAGTAGTTCAAGGCTATATAAAAACAATATAGTTCCAATACATAAAAACTATTCGATAGTCAACGCAATACCGATATTGCTAGACGTAGAATGCTAAAATTTCGCATCTACGCTCCTCGGGGACTTTCGGAAAGCATTAAGGTTTCACGGAATTCCTGCTGAACAAAAAAAGATTGAATTTTCCTTTTTTTATATGAGGTTACAATCTACACGTCGTCATTTTATAAGTGGAGAATGTAATTTTTTTTTTTTTTAGCTTCACGCTTTACCCCGCACATGGCAGGGTAGGCAGAGGGAACTGCAGGAACCATAAGAACCTAGTGTTAAGACACTCCGTTACTTAATCCCTGCTTACTCCGTCCCCACTTTTCGCCGTTTTCGAGGCATTGCGTGTTGAGTGGCGGCACTCAACGCCGCGCTTTGCCTTAGATGCCAGAGCAAAAGATGATGCAAAATCCGTCTTCTCCGACTGGGGATCGGAACCCAGTAACCGTCGCGTTACAGGCAGACGTTGCGCCTCTGCGCCACGACGGTGTAAATTATGACTCTTATATGTTTGTTTACATTAAGTTATTTTTATTTATTTTAATTGTTTCATTATATTATTTTGTAGAATAATACTACATTATATCCAACTATTGACGTTTCAAAAATACAATGTAATTTTAGCATATATTGCATATATTGTCAACAATTCTACAAATATTTTAAACAAAAATCTTCTTTTTTCAACTAAACTTTTCACAAAAACCATACAAAAAATACGTGAAAATTAAAACAAGTAATTGTGGTATTGGACAAAGGCAAAAGTTTATTAATTATTTCTTTTTAACTTCGAAATAAAAAAGGCAAAATTTAAATATTTTCCAGATAAAGCGGATGGGTGATACGCTCGCGTTGCTTAGGTGGGGTGGATCCGGCTCCCTATTGTACATATCCAATTTGGGTCGACAGCATTCTGAAATACAACTCTCAAGGATCCCAGGACTTCCTGGTGACATGACGGTGGCATTAGCTTCTACGGGATCGAACTTTTCTCCCGGGAAACATGTTAGTATGGAAAAATATATGAGATTGAGTCCCGGCGAAGCCCTAATTTTGATTGGAGCGTCACGCCACTGCGGCGGGCCCGGACCAGTTGATAAGATTACCAGCAAATTGTCTGAAGGTTGGCAGAAAATTAACAAATATTTTAGCAATACCTAATATAAAAATTGTGATTTTATACAATTTATTCGTAAATTTGAGTTTAATTATATATAAATATTATAAATTTTGTATTGGCGTTCGAGTGAGTCCTAAGAAACATGATTAGAAGAGTTTGATTAGGTTTTCATTTCCGGAACTCTTTACCTACATATAGCAGATGTAAGCTCATCTAAACAAATCGTATTTATTATTGATTATATCAATGTCAACATTTAATCTCTTTTGTTATTATAATAACAAAACCATTTGATAACCTACAACGTAATGTAACAATATTTTTGTTTTTGTATTTCAACTACATCCAAAATCAAGATTGACCTAACCTTTGCGGTGTCATTGTCAATGCGACGTAATATGGAAATAATATTTATGCATTATAGGAATTATGGCAGATTCTTATTCATAGCCTAGAATTGTCTAGAATTTTAATTTATTTTGAAAATGTGCAAAACTTTAATCTCAGACGGACTCGAACTTGTAACTCTCTTGGATCAAATTTGTTTATTTCGCTTTAAAATTGTCATATATACAATATTATTTCTCATTATTTCGATATCTTCATTTAGGATTATGAAAAAAATAACTTATAATGATGTATAAAAATAAAAGACTAATAAGTTAACACTCAAAAAGTACATGTATGTTCTGGAATATAGTAAAATATATGTCTTTACAATATGTTATTTTAATAATATAGGCATATGTCATATATATGTCAATATAACTATCATATAAAGGAGTAAGGAGGGCACGTTAGACAACAGGCGTACATCCTCATGGGACCTAGATTCATTGTGCATTTCATTCGCTATTGTGTTCCCAGTATGACCTATATTCCTATGAAACTTATAAGCTATATCATTTACATACGCGCCTCCGCGTGTGGTATTACTTTTTTAATAACATCTCGTTATGTATGGAGGATTCAATAACCTATTTAATATATTTTTCATTCTTTTTTCTTTTTTTGAGTGAAAATATATATGTTTGAGTGAAAATATATATATATTTTGTAAACGTGACTAATTAAAGGCCCGGTTTAGAGAGTAATCAATAAGTTCTTATTCTTAAAAGGACTTAACCTAAATAATGAGTTCCAATTTTTCTACACACCAAATGCATTACATATATATACAATATGTACCGCATTGTATAGCATTTAACAAAGGATAAACAAAAAAAGCAAGTGTCTCACGAAAAAGGAATAGATATTCCAAAATGGAGTCATCGCGACCGTAAAACCGCGAATTGTACTTTCCAACCGCCTTCCTGTAGAGGGCGTGAAAGCCGGCTATAACTTAAACTTAGGGCTGAAAATTTAGAATATATAGAAAAAATAAAGTATAAAAATTATAAAAAATATATAAAATTAAGTAATACGTACAGAATTTGCTCTTTTCGGCGTTACTTGTAGTTAGGCAGATGAGCGCGAAGATTAGAACTATTCGGGCCAACATGGCCGCGGCGCGGGCTCCCGGGGCCCGGCGCGGCGCGGACTGCCGTCTATCGACCTAACCAGCACTGGTGACATGCGCGCTGTTGGGGTTGCTAGTGGAAAATATTTTTTTTGTTAATAGGGGAGATGGAGAAAAAATGTAGTTTGTTTTTTGTGTGTTGCAACACCGGGACGAGGAAATGATTGTGATAGATCGTTAGGTTTATTATGTCTATAATTTTATCTAGAGTATGTAATATATAAGTTTTATATTTGTTATTTTTGACTATATAAAATAATATAATAATAAATGTAAAAATGTCACAAATTGTGCTTAACACATAAAGCGGACAGGTCTTAGCCTTCCTCTCCCTCAGCGACCAAATGTTATTCCACTCCTCTCCTCATTTTCCTTACATTACATTACATGTTGGAAAACGGAAGTCGAGTCTACAAAATGTCTTGTTACCAGAGTTCTCTTATCATTCAATGGCATCCTCTCAACTTACAACCTTTGCTTTTACAATAAGGCAGTAAAAAAATACAGTATATTAATATAAAAATATATATTATATTGATTAATTTACATGAAAGAGTAGCAATTCTTAATAATAAATAATTAATAAAAATAAATAATTAATAAATAATTTAAAAAATTATAGTAATTCTATATGAATAGGTAGAAGAAAAGTGGAATTGTTTAATATTTGTCAAGTATCGCTGTGTAATGTAAGCGTTGTGTCGACTTTTTTTATTCAACGAATTCAGTGATTTCGATTGTAAAGTATATTTCATTTAAAATATTTTCTCGATACCATATAGTTATGCTAACATATGAGTATAAGCTTACCATCTTTACGATAACAATATATAAAAAGAGAAAAAATAAAGTGGTATAATATATAAAGTAGGAGTATATATAGTAGGAAAAGTTAGCAATATATTCGATACGACATGGGTACCTTCAAAGAGCGCGCCTACCTCCATTTTAAAGGCCGGCAACGCTCTTGTAACGCCTTTGCTGTTACACAGGGCCGTGGGCGTCGGTGATCACTTACCATCAGGTGACCCGACCGCTCGTTTGCCTTGTCCTTCCCATAAAAAAAAATTACCCATCAAAATTTACTTACACAAAGTGAACAATTTGGTTAAATATGAATTTTTCTATACCTTATTTATCAATATTTACGGATGACTAAGGAAGTTAATCCAGTACAAGATAAAGCCGAGAATAAATAATTAGTTAAATTTTTAAGAGCTTAAGGTACAACAACACTTGGTTGTATTTTTAAACAATGCTAAAACCAAATACAGAATTTGAAAACTTAAAAATTAATAAATGATTAATAATTTACTTACTCATTCAAAATATATATAATACATTCACACTAAAGTAACAATTACAAAAAATATAATTTAAATGACACTATTTAAAAAAAAAAAACATTAAAAGTAAACAGATTATAATAATATTTATAAAACCACGCATGCGCAAATCTAAAAACACATTCAAACGTATCACAAACCACTTGGAACTACTACACAATAATCTATAAACAAATAACAACAAAGGCATGTAGAAATAAAAAATAAAAAAAAAACTTTACAGATAAGAGAATAGATCGCTCTTAAATCGTTGTCAGTCTCGAACCAGCCAGGTCTAGGTCCTCTGAGCCAACAGCGACTTCTCAAGTTGACGTACCAAGCCTTCCCTAGCTGATTGCTGTAAGAGCCTCACCCCCCTACCACCTCCTTTCCCCCCCTTCCACTTGAAAACACTCCTGGCCCAAGCACCACTCCACGCAGTACAAGGACTCTCCAGACATAAAGGTATCTTTTTGACAGTTCTGAAGTACAGACAATGTAAAAGGTAGGATTACTCATAAGTGTCACGTGCGATAATCGTATTTACTTTATTAGAAAACTAAATGCAAAGTCTTAAAGATAGCTTAGCTATCACGTTGTGGTGCAATAGGACAGCCTCTAAATATAAACTACGGTGGTAAGTACAATGTAGACATTGGAAATTGGATTCTTAATACTCTGCTCTGGTCAATTATGATAAAGGAACCACTCACACGCAATATCTGGAAAAACTCCACCAAAAACCAAGTATTAGCACTTGAGTCTCTTTGGCTACCCTGTTTTAAAGTAGAAAAAAGTGTGAAGTTATTAATGTGAAGTAACTAAATAAAAATACTTTAATAAACTGCATTCTCATCCACACAACGATGTTTTAGGCAAATTACCGCAAATTTAATACATTTCTACAGTATCTCCCTAATAAGATGTCTCTATCAACTAACAACAAAAGTTGTAACAGGCGCTTAATAATTGTGAAATGTTACGACGCGGTAAGCACATGACGTACCGTAGCAAAGTACACTGCTCTAGGCCGCTTGGATAGATTCCAAAAGGCACGGGTTCAAGCCCTGCCACGTTAGACTTTCTATAGAGAAATTATAGTATTATAAAGTTTACTTATACCCAGTGTCCATACATGGTGACCTCTATTAAAAACTCAAAACCTCAAAAACTGAACATTCTGTCTCGACAAGAAATATTGCGAATTAGTCTCAAGACCGAAAAGAAGAGGTTTCTTTCATGTCAATATGTAATGGAGGTGAAGGCGTTTACTATACTGTGTGATTGAAATATTGAAATATTTTCATATTCAGCTGACACAATCTATTTATAGTTACTCCTGAAAATTTAAATCATCAAACAATAATTTTCTTCGTAAACAAAATGAAAATTCCACGCCAGTACTCACAATTAAATATCTATTATATTCACCAATAAACTGATATGAAATACAGCCCAAAGCGGTTCCTTTTGAAACACGTTATTTTTCAACGTTAAAATCTAATTAGGGACAATGAAAAAATATGTATATCACATTTATAGGGCTATTAAGTGACAATTAATTACAGAGGCTCGAGCTATCTTGGGAACGATAGGGAGGCAACTTACAGCATTCATAGACATTGCCAACTATTTTAAGAAACATTGTAGACACTCGCCAGTCATTAGCGCTGGCAATTTCAAACACAATCTTATACTTAGACATAACTCGTAAATAATATGACACAAAAATATTAAATTAGTGAAAAGCAAAAAAAATAAGCATTACCATCCAACAGTATGATTAATCGCTTCATAATCGATTATTTACGCGGATCAATCAAGATAGCCCAAAAAAAATTGAGATAAAAAACTTCAGGGTCCAGGATCAGCAGAGGTCTCGAATACCATTCAGCCCAGCAAAGGGTAGGCTGTCGTTAGGCACCCCAGACCACCGCTGATGATACGACGACGCCGAATTTACCGACATATGACACATATCTGTATTGTTTGGCTGTTATCATTGCGTATCAGATAATGTGAGGTGATAAACCTACGATTATAATTGCACAAATGATTACGTATCGCTAACATCATTTATAAAATAATTAAAATTATGTTACTACTTTTATTGTGTTAAAGACCTACTAGACCAAGAATTTGCTGGTATTTGCGTTTAAAGAAGCTGGAGGTGGTCTGAAGACAACCGAATTAGGTAGCTGTAAGAGTACATAGTTAAATTTACAATATCCTAAAAACGTTGAGTCTCGCCACTCAACACCAACACGAGTGAAAGTCCAATTTTATATAAAATAAGAAGTTACGTACTTAATTTTTTAACGTTAAATAATTTAACACCGATCCACTAAAATTGATGCCTCAGGTCACATGAGAAGTACCAGCCTCAGAGGAATATTTCTTTTTTCCTAATTGGTTATTAACATTTATCAATTATTTATTATTAACAATGGATATTGCTTCACAAAAAAGCGGAGAATAAAGTGTAATAACAATACTCTCAAAGTGTACTAACTTCTCTCTCTCTCTCTCTATGTTTCTGCATTCAGGAAAAACAATGAAATTATTTTTTTTTAGCTTCACGCTTTTGTCCCGCACATGGCAGGGTAGGCAGAGGGAAATGCAGGAACCATGGAACCTAGTGTTAAGACACTCCGTTGCTTAGTCCCTGCTTTCTCCGTCCCCGCTGTCCCCTGTAATTAAATATTATTGTAAAATATGACAATTATTTCAAATTGTAATCTTCACATTATAATAAGAACGTTTCACATCATATATAATTAGTTCCTACTTTTTATTTGGTTAGATCTTTTACCAAATTAGCTAAAGTAGAATATTTCAGTTTAAAACAATTGTTACATGATAAAATAAGTACATAAGCCTGCATGCACCCAGCAGACGCCCAGTCACCCACACAACGTAAACAAATCTATATATTTCAATTCGTAAGCCTACGGCTTCGTCTTCTATAACTAATATCATTATATATAATTAAATAATTTAATAAAGACAAGATAACTGACAGACGGACTTACATATAATGCATGTTTGAAATTTTATTAAATATGAGATCTTTATTGTTAAGTGGAAAAGACACGACGATAATATTGAATTTGTTTCATTAACTCGCTCTAGTAAGCGGAATGTTTTGAAAATAGGGCAAAAAGTGGAGAACGGAGAGACCAGGTTCACTCTGCCCATCCTGCTATAATGCGGGAAGAAGCAAAAAAAAAATCTTTAAACTAATTGCATCTGGATAGAATCTGATTGATGTAGTTCAAATCAGTTTAATTTTTCTTGTATGGCAGTGTGAAGTGCTGGGTTATTAACTTGATTATCTCTTCGGCTCTATATAGGTGAAAAAATAAAGACAAGAGTAAAAAAAACGTAATTACTCTACTTAATGATATATATGGAAATGCTTAAAACTACATATGCATTTTACTAATACCATTTGCAGGCTCGCAAATACAAATTTCAATATTGCAGTCGAATTTAATCACCAATATGTATCATGACTCGTTAGCTCGTATGAGTTTCTGGCTTGTAGAACCAAAATGACGTATCGGAGAAATGTAGAAGTATAAAGCTAGATTCTTGGATAGTATAGGGCGGTAGTAAGAGTTTTATTTATATATACGGAAAACGGTGACGGAAAAATCTTTTTTACTTTTAGTCTCAGTCTAGTGTTAAAATACTTGGTTCCCTGCTCCGCACGCTGCGGAACTCAACGCCGCTTGTTGCCTAGTTGCCAGAGCAAAGAAAATGAAGGTAAAAGACCCATCTTCCCTGAATGGGAATTGAACCCCCAAACCGTCGCATTTACAAGCAGACGCTACGCCTCTGCGCCACGTCGTAGAAATCTCTACGGAGAAATCACCACGTACTTTTCGCCATTTTAACTGAACTCTTATTGGTGGTTTGCTCAAGGAGTTCATGAAAGCCATAGACATTTTAAGCCAGTTGTAAATATGATAATTTGTCTAGACAGTGTTCTCCATTCTCTGCTTCATGATATCGAAACTCTATCATATGAGGTTTATAAAAGAAAATTAAAACATTGTTTCAGTGGGGATTCTCTAATTATAATACAACGAACACGAATACAAATTCAATAAATCTTGTCACAGATGTTTAATTTGCCTATAGCATTTTTAATAGACATATGAATGCTTAAATACATTTAATGGCCTGTTTTAAGATCACATATCCGTCCGTCGTGGCGCAGAGGCGCAACGTCTGCCTGTAACGCGACGGTTTCTGGGTTCGATCCCCAGTCGGGGAAGATGAATTTTTCTATTTCCATTTTCTTCGCTCTGGCAAACTAGGCAAAGCGCAGCGTTGAGTTCCGCCACTCAATACGCAATACCTCGGAAAAGGCGGAAAGTGGGGACGGAGAAAGCAGGGACTGAGCAACGGAGTGTCTTAACACTAGGTTCCCACGGTCCCTGCAGTTACCTCTGTCTACCCTGCCATATGCGGGATAAAGCGTGAAGCTCCAAAAAAAAAGATCACATATTAAAAAAATGAAGTTAATATTTGATACTTTTTTAAAATATAAAAATTGATCCAAATAAATAGTATTTCAATGCTAGAATAACTGTTGAGAAGTAGCTATCAATTTCGACAGTCACATGACGTACTAGTCACTGTTCCGTTATAAGGATAAACCTTCTTATTTCAGTTGAATTCCGTATTCCTCACGTAGCAGTCTAGGCAGAGGGATCGTAGTGAACGTTAAACGTAGTTGAGGACCTTCGTTCTGGCTTTCCACCTTTCGAGACATTACGTGTTGAGTGCACTCTACGTCTACGTCACGTACCATATTGTTACCAGAGTGAAACAAACGAAAAATGTTTCATTCTCCACTCATGGGAATCAAACCCACGAACCGTCTCGTACACGGACAGACACTGTTTCTTGACCACGGCAAACCATTTGAGAGCATAATTTTAAATATACTATTTATAATATGATACTTTTATTTAAAAACAAAATTCAAGAAATTCATCTTCTAAAACATGCTAATTTAGGAGGATAAAACGATTAGCTCTTAAACAGTGCGGTTGGATAAAATGCTGATTAACGTCAGATGCACTTGCAGTATTTTGCAGTATAATTGTGGTTTCCATGTGTATTGTGTTTCATTCCACATTGAGACAGATTTAGCTGTTTACTGGGCATTAAGATAACATTGTTGACATAAAATTATCATAAATTATTTTTTTTTATATTGTTGGATTAGGATACTATAGGATTAAATCCTATAGCTCAATACTAAAAACCAGTACTCACATCGGTTAGATCTTAGTATGTCTGTGTTAGTTATACCTTTTTTTTCAACAACGCGGAGGTTACTGGGTCAAATTAACACCAAATATCCAAAAATACAGTTCTTAATATATTACTTTTTTATCTTCATTAATCTCCTGTACATATTAGTAGGTAAAATAATATGAAAAATATCCTTATTTCGACTGTAGCCAACACTATCACGCCCAACGTCAAATTTTCTTCTTCTCCACGATGGTTTCATATAAAATATTTCTTGACTGGAAAGGCAACCTTAGGAACTACTTGTTCACATTTTTTTTTAGCTTCAAGCTTTTTCCCACATGGCAGGGTAGGCAGAGGAAACTGCAGGAACCATGGGAACCTAGTGTTAAGACACTCCGTTGCTTAGTCTCCGCTTTCTCCGTCCCCGCTTTCCGCCTTTTTTTCGAGGCATTGCGTGTTGAGTGGTGGAACTCAACGCCGCGCTTTTCCTAGTTTGCCAGAGTGAAGAAAATGGAAATAGAAAAATCCATCTTCCCCGACTGATCGAACGAACCCAGAAACCGTTGCGTTACATGCAGACGTTGCGCCTCTGCGCCACGACGGTCCTCGTTCACATTATAAATATATATTATGTTTGACAGCATTGAAGAAGCCTATAGGCTATATACTATATTACATCGCTTTAATTGTTACGAGCCCTTTAATTTTTCTACTTAGAAAATCTCAAGTACTACTCAACTCTTAGGTTTTCATTAAAAATACATCAATATATATTTTTTTAGCTTTATTGCTCATAGTATGGAACGCAGGAACCGTAAGACCCTCGCTTTCTGCCTTTTCCGAGGCATTACGTAGTCAATGGCGTAACTTAACGTTACGCTTTGCCTAATTACTAAAGTGAACAAAATGAAAATGGAAAAATTCCCCGAAATCTTCCCTGAGTGGGAATTAAACCCACATACCGTCGCGCTTACAGACGCTACCTTCTGTGCCACGACGATCCATATTAACATATGTGTATAAGTATATCAATCAACATATACATATATATATGTCGTATAGTAATTGTCCGCAACATTCCGGCGCGGACCACCGCACACGCTAATTACACCTAGCGGTATTAATTAATAATGCTTAATAAGGCATCCGATGCTATCTCAGGTGTATTTATTTTATGTGAATTGTTCGTATGATAATAGAAATATAACACTAAATAAATGGTTTGGAAATTACCATCTAAAGATAATTATTATAGTCGGTATGCTCTCACTCAAGGAAGAAAAAGAAGAAGATATGGTGATCTTCTAGAGCGTTTAGTTCCACCACTCAATACGCACAAAATTGAACGACAGCTATATAAATTAGGACCGTCGTGGCGCAGAGGCGCAACATCTGCCTGTAACGCCACGGTTTCTGGGTTCGATTCCCTGTCGGGGAAGACGGATTTTTCTATTTCCATGTTCTTCACTCTGGTAACCACTCCGCAACTCAACACGCAATGTCTCGAAAAGGGCGGAAAACGGGGACGGAGAAAGCAGGGATTAAGAAACGGAGTGTCTTTGCACTAGATTCCTAGGGTTCCTGCAGTTCCCTTTGCCTACCCTGCCATGTGCGCGATAAAAATTTGAAGCTAAAAAAAGAAAAAGACTATATAAATAAAAAAACCACATACGCTGTAGAGTTAGTGACGTTATTTATGGCTACGTGGTTAAGGCAAATAGAGTTAGAAATTTTGCTCTACTTGAGATGTCATAACTTTGTGGTTATCACACCTTTAGTGGATCCAAAATATAAGCGTTAATCCTGGCAGCATTTGAATATTGTTTTTCCAAATAATTCACATTAGCGTACGTTAAGGAACATTGTGGGACAGAGTCGTAGTGTCTGCGTGTAAACGCAATAGTTTGTGGATTCGATTCCCACTCGGGGAAAATGGAATTTCCCATTTTTTTTGTCTTTGCTCTGGCTAGGCAAAACGCGGTGTCGAATTCCGCCAACACGCAAAGCCTCAAAAAAAGTGTAAACCAGGGAACAGAGTGTCTTAACACTAGGTTATTATGTTCCTACGGTCCCCTTTGTCTACCCTGCCTGCATGTGCAGGATGAAACGCGAAAATATAAAAAAAAACAACAATAACGTAAATTGTACGTACGTAAATTGTAATAAGCCTAGAGTAAAGTGAATGCACTGTACAGGGTACATCAATGTTTAAAAAAGCAAATATGACATTTATAACACACTGTTGCCAATAACGCAAACGACTCGGCCGAGCGGAAAGTTGGCAAACAATAAATGTATTTAGGTTAAACAAAAGTGAAACATCGTCGATGCATCACTAAGGCTTAGTTTCTACTGGGCAAATACACATATACGCTTAAGGCCTTTATGGAACTGCAGGGACCGTGCGGACCTAGTGTTAAGACACTCCGTAGCTTAGTCCCTGCTTTCTCCGTCCCCGTTTTCCGCCTTTTTTTTTGAGGCATTGCTTGTTGAGTGGCGGAACTCAACGCCGCGCTTTGCCTAGTTTGCCAGAGCGAAGAAAATGGAAATAGAAAAATCCACCTTCTGCGACTGGGGATCGAACCCAGCAACTGTCGCGTTACAGGCACATGTTGCGCCTCTGCGCCACGACGGTCCTCATAGTATATTAAATTTGCGGAAAAGGGAGTGTCTCAAGAATATAGCTAGCTTCTTTTTAACTACCCTGACGTAAGCACTGTATGTTTTTTTATATAACTTATTTTAACAACACTAGAGTGTAATAAAAAGAAGAATATGAAAAAATATACTCCGCTGAGTTTTTTGCGCCGAATTTCCTTACGCCTGCGGCATTAACTTTTTTTTTTTATAGCTTCACGATTTTATTCCGCATATAGCAGGGTAGGCAGAGGGAACTGCAGGAACCATATGAACCTATTGTTAAGACACTCCGTTGCTTGGTCCCTGCTTTCTCCGTCCCCGCTTTCCGCCTTACTCGAGGCATCGCGTGTTGAGTGGAGGAACTCAACGCCGCGCTTTGCCTAGTTTCCAGAGCGAAGAAAATGGAAATAGAAATATCCACCTTCTTCGAGTGGGAATCGAACCTTCAAACCGTCGCGTTTACAGGCAGATACTTACGCCTCTGCGCATCTGCGCCACGATTAACTTTATCAAAGTGGTACATATAAAATTACTATAAATATGGAAAAAATAGTATATGGAGAACAATGCTTATATTTAGGGCAGGTAGTGCCGCAAAAAATGTATAAACAAACCAAAAAAAACATATCTAATACCAGGAAAACTTTTATAAGACTTTAGGTGAAGTTAGGAAAACTACAAACGTCTGCCTGTAACGCGACAGTTTCTGGGTTCGATCCCCAGTCGGAGAAGATGGATTTTTCTAATTCCATTTTCTTCGTTCTGGCAAACTAGGCAAAGCGCGGCGTTGAATTCCGCCACTCAACACGCAATGCCTCGAGAAAGGCGGAAAGCGGGGACGGAGAAGACTAAGCAACGGAGTGTCTTAACACTAGGTTCCCACTGTCCTTGCAGTTCCCTCTGCCTACCCTGCAATGTGCGGGAAATAGCGAGAAGCTAAAAAAATTAACAATTAAAGAAAAAATATAATATACACACTGACAGCGTCCTACAGTTCCCGCGGTTCCCTCCTTTACCCTGCTATTTACGGGTTAAAGCGTGAATCTAAAAAAAAATTGTATATGTGTTTAATGATACTGTATTTTTCATCGACCTATAGACTGCAGGTCCATAGTGAATCAGAACAGCGAAAGTAAAAATAGTCTCCGCATATACATACATAGTCTTTAAAGGAGACCTTTTTCGAAGCTCAAGTCGTAAATGATGATACCGTGATTGGTAGTGAGTGAAAAACAAATTAATATTTAAAAATAAGCATAGCTCATTAGCTTTCGTAGTCAGTCAGTCAGTAGGTAGGTGTGTATCAATATAGTAGTAATGTGAGTATCAATATAGTAAAAATATTTTTCTTCTTATTTATAAGTCATAGAAATAATAATTAATTATAGACAATGCAGGGTTTATTCCAATTATTTTTTATTTCAATATGACACAACCACTTATAAAATTCGCAGTTTTGACACCGGACATTCCTTCCTCGTTTTGTATATGTTATCTTTTACTGTGGAAAAGAATTACAATGAGAAGTTGAGTCAGTATATACAAATGGTTAATTGGCTTTCATTAAGTTTAAACATATTATCTTACAAAATCATGCAACATAACCAGAGAGACATTTTTCAATTAAATTATATATATATATATATATATATATATATATATATATATATATATTATATATATATATATATATATATATATATATATATATATATATATATATATATATATATATATATATATATATATATATATATATATATATATATATATATATATATATATATATATATATATATATATATATATATATATATATATATATATATATATATATATATATATATATATATATATATATATATATATATATATATATATATATATATATATATATATATATATATATATATATATATATATATATATATATATATATATATATATATATATATATATATATATATATATATATATATATATATATATATATATATATATATATATATATATATATATATATATATATAAAAGTATGTAAGTATACATTAAAAATAATAATACTTAGTATACACAGTCACACCACAATACTAATTAAGTAGAATAAAATAATCACAATGCAGTTGGTTTTATAATACCAACACAAATAGGTTTTAAATTAAATTACAGTAGAAACAGCGGCGCGGCTGCACTCGCGTCGCGACCGTCGGAGTGTACACTCGGCCCTCTAATTAGCTATCAAGTTTCTGTGTATGATGAGGCTAAATTAATGTTTATACGTTATCGTGCGCACGCGCATACTTACATAGTTTTATTAGTGTTTCAACGCTCGTCGGTTGAACGCGTCATGAGCGTTTGCGCACCGCTAAGTGACGACGCCGCGGTGCCGGCTGTCATTATTGAGGAAAGCCCTCAGGATTGCGCGACTGGCTCCCTCTCGCCAGAGGGAAACGTCAAATTACGCAATTACCGCCTTGTTAACGATAACCTTGGTACGTACAACAGTGATATTACAAGCAAAGGAAAGTTTGTGTCGAAATTTGATGTATGGTCGTCGATTTCACCGCCACGGACTAAAATATTAGAACTCCTACGGCCAGAGGATCCTTGTAAAGATGCTTTGGAGGCTATAGTGCGACCGCCATCGCGACGTGGTCTGATCCGGCCTTACGATGAAGATACCAGACGATTTCTGCAAAGAGTCCTACTGAACCCAAGCCTGTCCACGTTTGAACTAACACAAACAGAAATATCTGAATCAGAACCTCAATTTTCCGTAACCGGAAGGGGAAAGGAGAAAAATTCGGAAGCCAAACGAAAAACTGCAGTACGTGATTCGAAGCAGGAGAGATCTTTGGCCGACGAGCTTAGAGAGGCCGAAGAGGACGAGAGGTCAGGGGCAAATATTCGACGTGAGCTATTGAGAGAGTTTAGAAAACGTGGCGGAAGTATACGTGAGGCGATGGAAAGGGATAGATTGGGAAAGCTAGCGTTGTCTGTAGAAGACGATGAAGTTTACGAAGAATGTGGGCTGACGGCTGCAGCTCGGCGTCTGGATGCTCTATTGGTGGAGTCACGGAATCTGCACGAGGAGTTAGCAGGCATCCACGAGGACATGCAGGTGCTTGCCAGGCGCCTCGCCCGCCGCGACCACTGATGGTACCACTGACCACTGCCACCACCTATCCTCACACAATATGTTTGCACATTGAAAACTTTCTTTCGCATAAAGACACGCACGTTCATTGTAATATAGTGGGATTTAACTTTTATTGAATCTCTATTTATTTTTCTGGCACAAATACTAATTATGTTGCAAATAATAAGTAAAAGAGTTTTAAGCTGATTTTTTTACTAAATTTTAAACTTTTAATATTAATATCAAATTAGTTTAATAATTAAATATGATTTCCACATATCTGTCCAAGCGTGATTTCCTCGCGTGCACATTTAACAGTGCAATTAAATGGATGCGGTATTCACGCATCGCTAAAATCTTGAACACTTTGATTTCTTTTCTTGTCAAGAACGCGTATAATGTAATTTAATTAACAAAACATCTTATTATTGTATTTATTGACATTTGTACAAATGATATAAACAATTGTGGTCAGTATTACAGAATATAAAGTTACGTAGGAAGTTTTCAATGACATATGTACATATTTATATAACACGATTGATGAATCTATCAATTTTCCAACTTAATCTAATAAGCTTAATTAAAAAAGCTTTGTTTTTATTTAAAAGCTTAAAAGCTTTTTTATTGGTTGGTGATACCGGTGGTGGTTGCGGTGGTAATACTAAAACATGTATATTAATAATTTATTCACACACGCCCCTACGCTTGCTTGTATCTACATATACTATATTAGGGTTGCTATGCTTTTGAAATGCTTCACATATAAAATAATCACAAAGACAGTCGTTCAGCCTTAGAAGTGCGTACATTGTTATGTTCTAAATCTGGTAATGTTATATAAACATCAGGTAAGTAGTGTTAATACATATGTAAAGGTAAGACTTTCTTTTTTTATATATTTAATTAGTTTAATTTTAATGGTTTCTTTAGGGGTATATTTTACCCCTTCTCCCGTTATTTCTATAAAAAAGTAGCGTATGTTATTTCTTTAGGCTAAAGGTATCTCCATTTGAAATTTCGTTAAAATCGATTAAGTAGTTTTTGAATTTATTCGGTACAACATACATATGTTTATTATAATGTAAAATATAGATAACCCTAATTTAATATTAACATAAATAATTATTAATTTTACAACAAATTATTAAAAAACAATTGATTTTTTAAAATTATTTTCACACCAAATCAGTTACTTTAAATTAAAATTTTCTATACCATTAAAACTTACAAGTATTAAAAAAACCTTCCTCAATTGAATTGAATCCAATTTAAAATTAATAAATAAATGAATTAAAAAAAATTAAAATCTAAAGAATATTCGAGAAAAACCTAGAGTTTTATAAATACATATGTGTATTGTGTATGTATAAACTATGTAATTTTATAGGTTGTCTACAAACATTTTGTAATACGATCAAAATCAGGTAGCCCTAGCCCCTACGGACACCGGACGCTCAGATTCCCTTTGAAATTTCACCCCAAGGGTCGCTTTAGCCCGAAACATTTTACATTCTTCGCTTTTAATTTTTAATCTCGACTCATAAAAGACCTTTCATGTTGCATAATTATCTCATGTTTATTTAGTTGTTTAAAGTTTCACTTAAACTGGGCTTTTTTATTGTTTATTTGATCACAGAAATCCGTAAATATGTACTCCATTCTCTCACTCTCTCTCTCTCTCTCTCTCTCTCTCTCTCTCTATATATATATATATATATATATATATATATATATATATATATATATATATATATATATATATATATATATATATATATATATATATATATATATATATATATATATATATATATATATATATATATTTATACAAAAACTTTAAATATCTTATAATCAGATGGTTGGTATGCTGTAGTTGTACTAATTTAAATCAAAAAAGTAATAGATATTCATAGTAAAAGGGTTTCGTTCTATATTTTGTATTAAAAAAAAGCTAATAGATTAGATATATATAGAAATTTAGGGAACAGGATAGCAAGTGGTGAAAGGATGGATTTTGTATTAACGCGCAGTTTCCTCAACTTACAATCATAATAGGATAAAAAAGCTTACAATTTAGAACAAATTAATGCCATAAACTTAAAATATAATATAACTAAAAGTACACATTTGAAAGGACCTGATTAAATTTAAATTATTATATATAAAAATCTCTAGGAAAATTTAACATATTATATTTGAAAATGATATATATTTTGAAAAGAAATTATCGAACAAGCATCTCGGGGAAAGCTCCCAAAAGCTATATCCAATTAAGATTTTCGTTCTTATCGAGCATAGAGCCGCTTACATACATCTAAATTTGTTATGAAATTTTATACATTGTGTTTACAATATGACTTTCAATCAAATCTACGATACAGTAATTTCAAGATATCTTCGTAATATAGTTATTAAATGTCCAGTTGGTACTGGTTCCAAAATATATAACGCTTAGTTATAGATTTTTTTTTAGCTTCACGCTTTTATCCCGTATATTATAGGGTAGGCAGAGGGAACTGCAGGAACCATACGAACCTAGTGTTTAGACACTCCGTTGCTTAGTCCTTGCTTTCTCCATCCCCACTTTCCATCGTTTTCGAGGCATTGCGTGTTGAGTGGCGGAACTCAACGCTTCGGTTTTGCTTAGTTTCCAAAGCGAAGAAAATGGAAATAGAAAAATCCATATTCCCCGAGTGGAAATCGAACCCACAAACCGTTGCGTTTACAGGCAGATGCTACGCTTCTGCGCCACGACTGTCTTCTATATAATAAATAATATCAAGAAAAACGTGTTTTCTACTAATTAGTGGATATTATGATGGAATAAATTTGACGTTACATAAAATGCCTTTATAGTTCAGTTATGAAGAACTTAAATCTAGATTTTTGTAGAAAATTTAAATGCAGTTTAAGAAAATATTTATATTTATGTTACTTAAGGCCAAAAACTTTAAAGTGGCGGAAAACGTGGCGCCAAAAACTATTTTAATTTGAATTTAACACCAAATGCAAATTGAACCCAGTCATGGTCTTTGTACGCAGTCACTGCTCCACTGCGCTACAATGCCTTCTATAATAATATACAAATAATAAGTTTTCTCTATATTTGAAATTTAATTAACAGTACAGACACTTGGTCCGTAACCTTTTTAACTCATAATATATGTTCTTACCATAAATATTAAATATTATAGAATTAATAAGATTCATAATGAACTCTTATCTTGCCGTTACATTATTTTTATTTATTATATTATTTATTTATTATATTAACGTAAATAACGTAAATTTATAAATAATTATTAGTTTTATCAAAATTAATAAGTATATGAAAAAACTAATCATTAATTTTTATTTACAACACTGGGGCTGTAGTCAGAACGTAGTCAGTTTGATTCCCATTCGAGGTGTAAAATCTTGTATATTTCCATGCCTTCTTCTACCGCAATCGTGCAATGGAGTATCTTAACCTTAGTTTCCCTCTTTTGCCTATATACAAACTATTATTAATAAACTATTATTAATAGATAATTAATAATGAAATTTAGGACAATACGGTGACTATTTAAAAATATTTTAAATAAAACAATTTAGCTGGATTAATCGCGTAAATTGACATTTCTTGTGTTCTTTTTTTGTTTGGGGTTTCACAAAAAATGTCAATATACGCGATTTATGTATAAATATGGTGAAAATCAAAGAACAATTACGAATAATTACAGTATATAATATTTATTTACTAATACGTCTTGATTAGTTTAGTTACATAATGACCCACCGTTTTGACAATTAGTAAATAGCATCTTTTTTTTTCTTAAATATTTTCGTATATTTACGTTTATTTTAAATATATGTCCTATAAAAATGTAAGCGAGGAAGTATGACAATTAAAAACATTTATTTGAAACTACATATATGTATGTATATATACTTATTATTATTATTTTTTTCTTTTTTTTAGCTTCACGCTTTTATCCCACATATTGCAGGGTAGGCAGAGGGAACTGCAGGAACCATATGAACCTAATGTTAAGACACTCCGTTGCTTAGTCCCTGCTTTCTCCGTCCCCTCTTTCCGCCTTACTCGAGGCATTGCGAGTTGAGTGGCGGAACTCAACGCCACGCTTTGCCTAGTTTCCAGAGCGAAGAAAATGGAAATAGAAAAATCCATCTTCTCTGAGTGAGAATCGAACCCGCAAACCGTCGCGTGTACAGGCAGACACTTACACCTCTGCGCCACGACGGTCCTGAAATATACTTATACTTATTAAGACGTTTGAAACCGTTTTAAACTCACACGCAGCTCATTAAGAAGAATATCAAATCACTTAACAAAACAATATAAACAACCGTTAGAGTTATCATTATTTAATGACAATACTTAATTATAGTAACTATAATAAAAAATAGCCGATATCTTTTAAAATATATATTTATCTACATTCTTTTTTCATAACACGACACTCAGAAACTAAGATAGTTGAGGTTATATTGCGTAATATTAATCAATTAGAAAAAAATGGTTGCCTGTAAAGTGGGTTTTACGGGCGAAAATTTTACGTGACAACGTCTTTTTCTCGGTAGAATATTTGTTGATATGATTAATAATTATAATATAAATTGCACAAATTTTAACTATAGAAAATATATTTTGTTTACTAAAACATTGTACATGTGTCAAGTGATACGCGCGGCGGACCGATCATAGTTCGGTGACAGTTGACACATCGTTACGTTACCGGGCGTTACACTTTTTCATGAGTGACTCCGAGCCGCAACCTAATTTAAGACGTTGTCACGTCAAAAAATGTCGACGAGTTAGGAGGTGTCTTGTGTTTCTCAGCCGTTATTTAGAGTTAGTACCAAACCTAACTTCTCCTATATATTTACACAATCATTCATTCATTCATGTCGTGTCATGGGTAAATCTAGAAATATTTGTCTAGCCTTGCGTCCAAGGAATTTAGAAATACCTGCCTAGCCTCATGTCACAGGCAAATATAAAAAAAAATACAACTTAGCAAAAAAGCGAAGCGAAACTTACTTAAATTTGTCTTGGAAGTGATCTTTCTATAGGTTCACTTCTCATAGCTCATATGGTCTAATCTCCTTATAAATTTAATCTAGCCTTTAATCTTTTACTTTTGAATAGAACAAAAATAATTATAAGTAACAATATGAAGGCTAAATAAGTATATGTCGATGACAATTAAAATTAATACGCGTAGCTTCATTGTATGTTAATTAGCTGCTATTAACTATTTCTTTATTGAAATTTGTGTAAACATATTTAACCTCTAAGTGTTTTTACAACATTGGTAGTATGTCATTATTGTTTATTTTTTAATAATTTATAAATGTTTAGGGTTATTTAAATTTCATGTATAAAAATTATTTAACTTCGTTTGTATGTATTATAAAACGTTACACCGATATTTCCGCCTTAAATCGCATTTTTTTTAGAAAGAAATCTTATTTAAAATCTCCCATTTTACTCTCAAAGAAACCTTTAAACCTTAAATTTTTTATCTTTACGCTTTATCCTGCACATAAAAGGGTGGGCAGAGAGAACTGCAGGAACCATATGAACCTAGTGTTAAGACACTCCGTTACTTAGTCCATGCTTTCTCTCAACGCCGCGCTTTGCCTAATTTCCAGAGCAAAGAAAATGGAAATAGAAAAATCCATCTTCCCCGAGTGGGAATCGAACCCTCAAACCGTCGCGTTTACAGACAGACGCTACGCCTCTGCGCCACGACGGTCATTTTAATGTATTAATAATTATGTAATATTTTTTATCAAATGTTAAAACAATTACGATGTTTTTTATAAATTAGCTCCATATTTAAATTAGAAGCCAATTGTATAGAAGATTCGAGAAGCATGAATCAAACATTAGTAAATATATAATTGAACTATAATTATACAATGGAGGAACCGCAAAGGTATAATTTTCAAAGTATAAACCAATTTTATTCAAATTAAGATAATATATTTATATCGTGATATGTCATAGAACCAAGGTTCTTATATTTTTTAACATATTACTATACCATACATACATTAGAAGACAAAAAAAGTTTATTTAAAAAAGTATTTAAAATTCAACTTAATTTTGTATTTGGTTTCGCGTTAATTACTAATTTTGTATTTGGTTTCGCGTTAATTACTAATAATTAAGATTATAAAATTTGCATCACGATTTATCCCACCTGTAGTAGGTTAGGTTAGGTTAAATGTAAAGGAACCGCAGGGATCATGGGAACTTATTGACAAGTCACTCTGTTCCCCGACTTCCGCCTTTCTGACATATTGCGTGTTGAATGGCGGATCATAATGCCGTTTTTTACCTAGTTGCCAGAGCGAAGTAAAAGAAAATGAAATTCATCCTCTCCGATTGGGAATAGAACCTGCAAACCATTGAGCTTACAGGCAGACGTTATGCGGCTGCGGCTCTAATAAATAATCTAATATAATTTTTAATATTGTTATATAAAAAGTATAGCCTATAAGCTATACTGTGCTGACATTAAGTAGGCTATTGTCCGAACAAAAGTTCAGTTCAGTTTTACAATATCAGGTATTAGGGCTAAACAGGTATTAAGTTATGAGGTTTGTTTTGAAATAAAGAACTGCTGTGTCTATCTCTATTACCTGCTCTAACTCTAATATATGTCGTTTATATATAATACTATGCTTGCAATTAAATGTAAATTCTTTACCAAAACCTATTTTAATCACTAAAATGTCAAATTTATTCAAAAAATATATAGAAAACGGAGAGTTCCATCACTAACTTTACCTAGAAAGTAAATTAATACTTGCTAAATATCTAAAAATGTATAATTTCCAGGCTCAATCAGCCCGCGCGCACCGTTGTGCCGCAGCCGCGCGGGCGCTCACTGCGGAGTCTCTAGCACTGCGGTACCTCGACGACGTCGTGGCTTTGCTACGGGGCGATGTGAAAGCGGCAGAACGTACCAGGTCCTGGCCCTTTGCAATAGGCAGACGGCATCCAGATAGAAATTATATTATTTGAACCAGGTAGCTAAATTTTTGTGTTATTTTTTGACTTTACTTTCTATTTATTGTAGAAGAAAGTGTAATATGATATTTTATTTTTCTATATTATTTTTTTTTAATTTCCAGCTTTTAATACTTTGGTTGTATTTATTCAGCTATATAATGCTTTAAATTATCAATATAGTGTACAAAAATATCTTTTAAAACATATAATAAGGTTAAATGTTTGAAATATAAACCTGTTCTATGTACATTATGCAAAATGGTATTTACAAATAAAAAGCAAAAAAAGATAAAATCTTAGCGAAAATAAAAAGAAAATTGAGAGCCGAGGGGCGAAAAAACATAAAACTTTACTTAACGTTTAAGTGAAACAAAGATCTACGAATGAGATAAGTGAGTAAACGCGCGACACCTTCTACTGTGCCAGCAATTTTTGGTACTTATTACATATAGGCTTGAGTCATTGAAGAACATTTTAGTTACAACTATGAATTAAGTAAAAAAAGAACTTGATTTATATAAACTTTTTTTATGATATGTCATATGGTAGTGCTACGTCTTAGCGCAGTGTCACGGCGTCTGCCTGGAAACGCGACGGTTTGTGGGTTCTATTCTTACTCGGTGAAAATTTATTATTTTAATTTTCTACGCTCTGGCAAATTGGCTCGGCGCGGCGTTGCGTTCCCCCTCAATATGTAATTTTTTTTTTTTTTTTTTTTTTTTTTTAGCTTCACGCTTTATCCCGCACATGGCAGGGTAGGCATAGGGAACTGCAGGAACCATAAGAACCTAGTGTTAAGACACTCCGTTACTTAGTCCCTGCTTACTCCGTCCCCACTTTCCGCCGTTTTCGAGGCATTGCTTGTTGAGTGGCGGAACTCAACGCCGCGCTTTGCCTTAGATGCCAGAGCGAAGAAAATGGAAATAGAAAAATCCATCTTCTCCGACTGGGGATCGAACCCAGAAACCGTCGTGTTAGTCGCGTTACAGGCAGACGTTGCGCCTCTGCGCCACGACGTAATATCTCGAACGGCGTAATGTTAGGTTAACATTAGGTTAACTCACTATTATGCCATATAGCTTATAATGCTTAAAGCTGGATTTCGAGATTTTTAGAGAATATATAAGAAAACTTTGCCGAACTTTAACTTTGTATGATAAAAAGCTCCAAATATAAATTTGCTAAAAAAATAACCCTTAAAATAGTTATTTAGATCCAGATTACCAGTAATTACCGCAAACGGGTATATCTGTGAATCTGTTTATGACATTATCAGTAATCAATGGGCACGTTCTGGCCGCGCACCAAATCACCTCGTAACGGATAAGCTACTGCTTACTGGACATGAAACTGGACGTACTCGTATCTTATTACTGTTTGGACGTGAAAATATTAATCGAATATAAATATAATGTAATAATTATTTGATAAAGATATACGACGCAAAAGTAAGTGATAATAAAGGACCTCGGTCGACTTTCGAAAACACACTATCGAGGATACTGGAGGAGGGTCACGTAAAAAGAATGAGTACTCCCCGGAGAGCCTGTATGAAGAGGTTAATGACAGTCGACGAGGTGTAAGAGGTATAGAGAGACTGCAGCGTTTGGCGCTCCGTTATCTCTGACTACCCCGCTAGGGATAGAGCGTGAAGTTATGTTATTATATGTACGTAAATATAAAAATATCTTGACTTTTATGTTCTTTTTTAAAAATAGATTAGTACAACGTAATGAAGAAAATCCTACGAAAATATTCGTAGAATTCGTAAATAATTCGTAAAAGAATATATATGACTAGCTCAGTTCACTAGAAGCCTCATTTATATTTTTTTTATACCTTCGGCTTATACAATATACCATTCTCATTAGCAACTATTTGCCAAACGATCATAACCAAGCCAATTTGCTTTGTTAAATTATTAGAGAACGAAAATTATTTGCGATAATACAATACTTTAAATATCACGACACGACTGTACATTATTTTACACTCATGTATAATTTGAATGGTAGTTAATGGTTCAAATTCAAAACGGTAGAAATTTAAAATTTTTAAAACTATAAAAATATCCTTAGGTGACTGTCCGTGTATTTTGGAGATTGTTTGATCAGAATATGAAATAGCTAAGTATAAACGATTTCCTCTTCCTCATAGCATATTTTTCATGTTTTTGTTCTTATTTCCTTCATTTTTGGCGTTTCGAGCGTACCAGTTGTACCAACATATCACTTCGCTAAAGTCGTATTGAATGAAGATCACACAAAGTGAACGGCAAAAAAGTATATAATATTATAAAATTGAACATGGCATGTTTAAAAAATCCGGTTTAATATATATATATATATATATATATATATATATATATATATATATATATATATATATATATATATATATATATATATATATATATATATATATATATATATATATATATATATATATATATATATATATATATATATATATATATATATATATATATATATATATATATATATATATATATATATATATATATATATATATATATATATATATATATATATATATATATATATATATATATGCCCCTAAACATAAATGTTTAGCTGTAACTTCATAATAAAATATTTCTTTAACTTTATCATATATCGGACATATGACGAAGTGAGGTAAAATATCAGTTAATTTAGAGACTGTGTGTTTATTTGCGATAACCAAAGCAGAATTTTGTCCAAGCCAAGTGAGATAATGGATAATTATAAAAAATTTTTATATATAAATTAATAGATTCACGCATTATCCCGCACATGGCAGAGTAGGCAGAGGGAACTGCAGGAACCATACGAACCTAGTGTTAAGACACTCCGTTTATATATAAATTAATATTATATAAAAATCCTCTTATCGGGCATTGAACTCACATTAATCGCATTTACACTCGGACTATGTTCTGATAATAATATCGTAACGATGTCTAAGGTACATCGTATCTGTATCGTATACGGAACGTAGTATATAAAAGGACTTATATTACGGGCCAGTCGGTACCAGCTCGGGCGATTTGGTAACGCCAGAGACACGAAAATTGCTCCGCCGTCACTCCACGACACGATTTAATTAATTTATTATGAAAACAAAAGCTTTTTGTGTTATAATTATTTATTATATATGAAGGTCTTTGAGGCCCATGGCCTAGTGGTACAGCGTATGAGTTTAATTCGGACGAGTGGCTTCGATTTCGATTTGGGGAGAACGGATTGTTTTCACAGCGTGATAACAAAATTATCTAACTCGTGTTAAGTTCTGTCATTTAACTTGCAATTTCTCAAAAGATGGTGAAACTGAGTATCTTAAGTCTAGATTTACTTGCTTACTCTGCTATTTGACTTTAATTTTTATTTATAACGAAAACATCTTACTCCCCCGAGTTGAAATCAAACCTACAGGTGTGGCTAAAAGTTACACATGCCACGATTTATGTATTTAATTTGAGTTATATATATATATATATATATATATATATATATATATATATATATATATATATATATATATATATATATATATATATATATATATATATATATATATATATATAACTGACTGACTGACAATATAAATTCGTTCTGCCGATATAGTCAATCACTGTTACAACGATATCGTAAACATAACAAACATGACCTTATTATATTCTTGGATAATAACCTCGAACTATCTATCTACACACATATATATATATATATATATATATATATATATATATATATATATATATATATATATATATATATATATATATATATATATATATATATATATATATATATATATATATATATATATATATATATGTGTGTATGTTTTTTTCAGTGAGGCGATAAACATAGGTCCCCGACCTTACGAGGCCCGGTGCTGGTGCAGCTTGTGTGATTCACACAAACACGTCGAACCCGACATATTTTTATACATTTATATAGAGATATGAACTCTATAGAAATTATTGAAATATTACTCAATATGCTCAAGCATATAATAACAACGAAAATTATCAATAAAATTTCAATTCTTAAATAAATGGCTTTTATAAAATGATTTGGAGCTGAGAAGTTTACGTACACGTACGTTTCTTCTAGCCATGTTTGTTTAAGTTTATGGCATTTGTTTAAAAATATCCATTTTAAATTGTATTTATTTTCTATTATGATCTATCCAAACGCACCGGTTTCTTTTTAATTTCCTTAACCTTATTCAGGGACTTTCAAATCCCGCTGCGTTCAAATTTTATGTTTTCTTTAAGTATTTGTCAACATTTCTGTGTATTTACACTTTGACAGTCATAAAAAAAAGTCTAATCATACAGAAATGATGACCATGTCTGTAATCTAGCCAGCTATCCTAGGTATAGCTTGTAGCTATACAAATATTTTTAATTAATAAACCAAACCAATCATATGTTAAGTTGTTATTTGCTGGAATATAAAACTTCAATTTTCTTTAATAATCTGTCGGTATTGTATACAGTATATCATAATTATTATTTATATGAAGAATGAGTGGCCTAATTAGCTATAACCGGAGTATATTCTGTTACTTTTAAAACTTTTTTTTTATTTTTATGCCAACGTCATTTACCAACATACATATGTTACATTTACTTTAGTTAAAATAGTAAAAAAAGACAGTAAAATGTAGATTATCAAGATTATTGAAATTATATTAATTAAAATATGTTTGTTTTATTTACTGATTTAATAAATTTATTGTCATATTTTTACAATTTTAGAAGATGTATGTAATACATAACTGGCAATAGCTATATATATATATATATATATATATATATATATATATATATATATATATATATATATATATATATATATATATATATATATATATATATATATATATATATATATATATATATATATATATATATATATATATATATATATATATATATATATATATATATATATATATATATATATATATATATATATATGTATTAAGCATTTCCTCGTTTATTTATGAGATTTAAAGAAATCTCATAAATAAACGAGATCATTCTCTGAGATTTTTATTTATTTATGATTAGGTATTTTCTCATTTATTGTCTCTATTCATTAAGTTTTACCAGTTATGATCAAATTTATCTAAGATTTATTCACCTTATAATTTCTAGTCCTTAAGATATATACAAGACTGATACATAATGGTTAGTGAATCGTTTGAATACTATGTTTAATATAACATAACAATATAATATATATAATATGTAAAATATCATTCTAAACATAAGATTGTAAATATATGGAATATACAGTAAATGGACTGTATACGAGAATACTGTAAATGGACTGGACTGGACTGGCTTGTTAAAATATAAAGAAGAACAAAAAATAAACAGGTTAATTTTAAATTACAACAAGTACATAGACATGCGAATATTTATAAGATAATTTAAATGTATATATATAACAAAAATGATGTCATCCTTGTCTTATAAATATAAATAAAAAGAGACAACATCATGACATTTAGCATATTTGTCAAACGGCCGAAGTGCTATTATATTGTAAATAAAAGCCTAAAATGTCACATTTGCAATCGAATTCATTATTTTTTTCCGTTGAAAAAATATTGACTATTGGAAACTAAAGCAAATTTGAAATTTTAGCTGTATGTTGACAAAAATGTGCTTAAATATAATATGTATATTAAAAAAAAATAAAAATATTATTTAAAGTACAGATTATTTTGAATTAGTAAGCACTAATATTGATTTGTATACAAGAATATATTATTGTTATAAAGGAATATTAATAATATCATTATTACTTGAATAAAATGAATAAATTTAATAATTTTTATTAGTGTATTTTACTAAAAGTGAACCTCCTGTCCATCAAGAACCATCCTGTACTTAAAAAAAAATAGAAAAGCTTATTAAAATCTAGTCCAAACTATTAAATTAAGCCTATATTTAACAAATATAGCCCAAATATACCTTTGTCGAATTTACTACACTAGCAGTTATCAATATATTGAGTCAAGTCAACGTTATCCACTGATTACGGCTTAGTTCATTAAGTCTAGTATACATGTTTAAAGAAAATAGAAAAGTTTATTAAAATCTAGTACAAAATATCAAATTAAGACTATAAACATTTGTTGAGGACCGTCGTGGCGCAGAGGCGCAACGTCTGCCTGTAACGCGACTAACGCGACGGTTTCTGGGTTCGATCCCCAGTCGGGGAAGATGGATTTTTCTATTTCCATTTTCCTCGCTCTGGCAACTAAGGCAAAGCGCGGCGTTAAGTTCCACTCAACACGCAATGCTTTGAAAACGGCGGAAAGCGGGGACGGAGTAAGCAGGGTCTAAGTAACGGAGTGTCAACACTAGGTTCGTATGGTCCCTGCAGTTCCCTCTGCCTACCCTGCCATGTGCGGGATAAAAGCGTGAAGCTAAAAAAAAAAAAAAAAAAAAAAAAACATTTGTCAATATATTCAGTCAACTCAACGTCTTCCACTGATTACGACGTAATTCTTTATGTCTTGTACGCGTATTTAAAAAAAAAATAGAAAAATTTATTAAAATATAGTCTAAACTACCAAATTTAAAATACTATATTTAACTAATATAGCCCAAATACACCTTTGTCGAATTCACTATACCAGCACTTGTCAATATATTGAGTCAAGTCAGCGTCATCTACTGATTACGGCATAGTTCATTATGTCTAGTATGCATCCAAACACAGTAATTTGGTGACCCGTGATTAATGGGTCGACCCTACGCCCTAAGAGGGGGATAGGGGGTTAAAGGGAGGGGATATAGGGTGGGGAGGGAGGTCAAGAGTAGGCTAATCTCTGGCCGTGACGGATGACGAGCCCTAAGGATGCTACGAGGGAAATTCGATGGTTGTAATTTTTTTAGGTACACGAATGATTAAAGGGAGTTTGTAAGTGTTGTTTTAAATAAACATTTGTTTTAAATAAACATTTAAATAGGTTATATGGCTTAGTGGTTTGCTTTCGAACGGTTTCTGTAGACACAGTTTGAAATACTGTTGTAATCACATTTTTATGTTTTGTTTACTTAGTAAACATATAGTTAACATCTATAAATTATATTCTCCATTGTGGTCTTTCAAAAGGACATGGGGACATCGCCTGACCACTGTATTTCTTTTTTTTTTGTAGTGAAAATTAGGGATTTTTAACTTTAGGAGTAGTTTTCTGATTTGTTATATTCGTCTCATTTAGATTAACTTAAAATATCCAATTCGTAATATATAAGATAGTGTTAAGAATAAACACCTCATTTTAATTGTCTTCCGTTATCCGTTCTAGTTATTTAAATTATGTGGTGGTATTATTAAAACTATTTCAAACAACTGACTTCTTGTTCCTTACTTAGTGATAGTGGCATTCCTGAAACCACACACGCTATAATTGCACCTCTGCGCCACGACGGTCTTATATATATATATATATATATATATATATATATATATATATATATATATATATATATATATATATATATATATATATATATATATATATATATATATATATATATATATATATATATATATATATATATATATATATATATATATATATATATATATATATAAATATATATATATATATATATATATATATATATATATATATATATATATATATATATATATATATATATATATATATATATATATATATATATATATATATATATATATATATATATATATATATATATATATATATATATATATATATATATATATATATATATATATATATATATATATATACTCGTATTTCCTTTGTACAAAGTAGCATTTTGTACTTCCCTCGTACAAAGACAAAGCTCGGCTTTCACTTAAGCACCACAACAAGCAACGTCTCTAGATAGTGGAGAGAGCAGAGTCTTGACACTACACCCACTGTCTATACTCCGTTGTGTAAAATGAGCAAAAAGAACCCACTACCAACGTCTATTAAAATAATAAAAAAAATTGGTGGCCTGTAAAGTCGGTTTTACGGGCGAAGATTTTACGTGACAACGTCTTTTTCTCGGTAGAATATTAATTGATATGAATATTATTAAATTGCACAATAGGAACAAGGAATTGAATGAAAATAAGAATTGCACAAATTTTAACTATAGAAAATATATTTTGTTTACTAAAATATTGTACATGTGAACTAAAACTTAACTAATTCCTATTTGAGTGATTTTGTTGAGGATAGGACGATGATAGGAGAAATATGAAATGAAAGGAAATGTTTCTGCTGTAATGTGTATTGCGAAAGTCAAGTCTATCACGTGTCAAGTGATACCGTAACGTTACCGGGCGTTACACTTTTTCATGAGTGACTCCGAGCCGCAACCTAATTTAAGACGTTGTCACGTCAAAAAGACTTGTTAACTATCATATTAAATAAATATAAATAGCCACGAATAGGTAGAAGAAGCTTAAATTCCAAACTGTCAATAATTTCTAACATTAATATTAGAAAGATTTTCCATCTAACGTTTTGTGTTCAATTTCAGTGATCGGTAGATACTGTTTAAAATTCAAATTAGTTCTGATTCAAATCATCATCTGATTTGCATAAATCATGTATTTCATATTAGATTGCTTTTCTTATGATCATTTGCATTTGACTCGTATTAGAGTAATTAGTAATTTCGCTAAGCAACCTCTCCTCTGCCCATTTGACAATATGTATTAAATGGAGAATAAAACTAAGCTAAAAGTAAGACAGAGTTTGTTTTTTTTAAATTTCAAGCTTTATCCCGCATATATTCCCTCCGCCTATCCTGCGGTAGGCAGCGGTACCCCGCGGTAGGAACCGTAGGAGCCTAGTGTTAAAACACTCCGTTCCCGCGTTTCGCCGTTTCGAGGCATTACATGTTGTGTAGGGGTACTGAACCTTGCGTTATGCCTAGTTGCCAGAGAAAGAAAAAGAAGAAAATGGAAATGGAAAATCCATCTTCCCTGAGTGGGATTCGAATCCACAAACCGTGGCGTTTGTAGACAAACACTAAGCCTCTGCGCCACAAGGGTCTAGACTTCCATTACTCAAAATTCAATTCTAAGAACAGAATTTTTTGACACTAAGTTCGGTCTAAATTTTTTTTAATAATAGAAAGAAAGAAATAGACCAAACTTTATAGCTGACATGTATTCGATGTCATATATTCCATTCATTTTAGAATGTTTTTAAGTAACATTAAGTATTGTATATTCTCCATTCATTGGAATCAAACCCATAACCGTGGCAATTACAGTCGGACACTATACCGCTGCGCTACGAGAGGATTCAATTTCATCATTTTTATTTATTTTTTATAGCTGGCCTGTGATTTTGTTTCCCTAGTCAAATATAATAGTAGTTCATATTACACACAGTCTAATTAGTTGAGACGACCTTACTATAAAAACACTGAGTTACATCGTAATAAATAATAAAGAAAGATATAAACATATTTTTCTTAAATGAATGAAATAAAAAATAAATTATAAATTTTAAGTAAAAGTAAAAAAGTGAGGACCGTGGTGGCGCAGAGGTGCAACGTCTGCCTGTAACACGACGGTTTCTGGGTCGGTCGACGGTCCCCAGTCGGAGAAGATGGATTTTTCTATTTCTATTTTCTTCGCTCTGGCAAACTAGGCAAAGCGCGGCGTTGACTTCCGCCACTCAACACGCAATGCCTCGAAAAAGGCGGAAAGCGGGGACGGAGAAAGCAGGGACTAAGCAACGGAGTGTCTGAATATTAGGTTCCCACGGTCCCTGCAGTTCTCTCTGCCTACCCTGCCATGTGCGGGATAAAGCGTGAAGCTAAAAAAAAAGTAAAAGTTCATACTTCCACTTCCCAACTCTAGTTTTTTAATATTAGCTTTGATACAGAACCAGAATATTCAAAAATAACATTTTCTGGTTTTATAAATGAAAAATCAATTTAAAAAGCTTTTAAATTGTGATAAAAAAATAAGGAAGTTAGTAAACTGTTTATATTATTTTGGTTCCGAGTGATTCTTATAAGAGCTTTTTGCTTACAACTTGCAACTTAATGTAATATAATATTCGCAATATAAAGGGGACAAATAATTACAATTAAAAGTCAAGTCTGCTGAGAAAGTTGTAAGACCAACTTTTTTTTTAAAAACTTTTTCTCTATAAACGTTCTCTCTTTTGATATAATTTCAGTGAATTCGTGAATTCTAAACTGTACCCTAAAACAGGGTAAAGTTAATGTGATATACCATGCCGTGATCTGGTTCGCGTGTTCATAACCGCCTAATTGTACCGCCCGCCCTACAGTGCGCGGCGGCGGGCGGCCCGGGCCTTACCTGCATAGGAAACAGGACTGTAGTATACACTACCGATGTGTATCATAGTATATTATAGTTATTGTTTTTGATTAATTAATTATTATCTATTTTTATTATTTTTAAAGTGTTAATCCACACTGAGGAGAGAAAAAATACTTTAAGAAAACATTTAAAAATTTGAACGCATCGGGACTCGAACCCGCACCCTTCTGCGAACCGTGCAGGAGCTGAGCACTGAGCGATGCTCAATGTTCAAATTTTTATATGTTTTCTTCAAGTATTTTTTCTATCCTTAGTGTGGATATATATATATATATATATATATATATATATATATATATATATATATATTATATATATATATATATATATATATATATATATATATATATATATATATATATATATATATATATATATATATATATATATATATATATATATATATATATATATATATATGTATATATATATATATATATATATATATATATATATATATATATATATATATATATATATATATATATATATATATACATAAATATATAAAGAGATATTTAGAGAGAAGAGAAGACACCGTTTATTCTTCTTTTTTATCATTTTTCTTAGTATACTTTATATAATACCAAAGGTAATACTAATACACAGATATATTATATATGGATATCTAATATAGAGTAAAATTAAAAGCGATCCACGCAATTCGAAAATAATCGTTGTTTAATTTGCTCCAAAAATTTTACTGTCAACCATTTGCATACAAGCGTAAGTTAATAAATCTGTATTACTTTATAACGGCGACGTAGCACGGAATGTTTATGTAGTGGTATCATTGTACTACAGTCGGCCAAAGTAAGTGGAAGGAGTGAAACGGAACATTTCTGATATTTTAAAATAAAAATATACAGTGTAGTGATTTTAGTGATAATATTATGGTCAAATTGATATAATTGGTTGGAAAATCCTTTCAAATTTCAGTCCAACTTAGCTGTATAAATTACAATTTATGTTACAAAAAGAACATATAGTGATACCAAAGTGACTAATTTAAGTGACTAAATAAAACACTAAATTAAGCACACAAAGTGTAGTGAACGTTTTTAGTGATAACTGTCAGAAATCCTTTAGCAAGAAGCTAAAAATGAGGCTATCTCGTCAGTACTTGTTTATTGTTGCGAGAATATGTGAAGTGTGAATGGAAGCTGTACTGTTAGATATGGTCGTAGTCGGGCAAGCTTACGTTTGAAAGCTTTTTATTAGAGTGGGGACCGTCGTGGAGCAGAGACGAGGCGTCTGCCTGTAAACACGACGTTATGTTAGTTCAATTCCCACTCGGGAAAGAAGGATATTTCAATTTTATTCACTCTGGCAGCTAGGCAAAGCACGGCGTTGAGTTCCGCCATTCAACGGGCAATATCTCGAAAAGGGCGAAAAGCAGGAAACGGAGTATCTCAACACTAGATTTTTATGGAGGAGTATCTGATTATATATGAGCGCTGGTTATTGGTTCAATTCCCGCTCTGACAAATTTCTAGATATGGTTAAAGATAAGGCGCAAATTTAGTTTCCTAATTTAACATGTATATATATATATATATATATATATATATATATATATATATATATATATATATATATATATATATATATATATATATATATATATATATATATATATATATATATATATATATATATATATATATATATATATATATATATATATATATATATATATATATATATATATATATATGTATATATCGTAAATTGGGTAGAAAAGGAGTAAACATTGGGTATTTTGCTACTCTAACATCACAACCTACATATCAAAAACATGATTTTTTCCACAAGGCTTATATAACTTTTGTTTTGTACGAATTTTTTAAACTGCTTTATAAAATTTGAATTCTATTTAAATTAGTTACAATAATTCCAATTGTTCAGTTATAAAGTTATTCAAACATTTACATGAATTCCTTCACTTTGGTCGCGACTCTACGTATATTTAGACGTATTGAGTTAAGATTATCGAACTCAGTACCATCACTTATAAATCAATTAAGAATGAAATCCATCTAATTTGCTGCAGCGCAGTAGCAATTTACCTGCATTTATAATATTTACAAACATTTTTAATCTCTATATTTTTGCAGCTAAAGTTATTATATTTGTGTGTAAAATTTGAAAGCTATATCGTGTTATAATATATCAAAGGATTTATTAGTTTTAAATTTAATTACTTAGTACATTTTCGAATTCAGCATGGTGTTACAACCAAATAGAATCACTTTGTGGACCGCCTTGTGTATCTATGAAACTGTTTATATCATGAATACTTCGAGGACCGTCGTGGCGCAGAGGCGTAAGCGTCTGCCTGTTAAACGCTACGGTTTGAGGGTTCGATTCCCACTCGGGGAAGATGGATTTTTCTATTTCCATTTTCTTCGCTCTGGAAACTAGACAAAAGCGCGGTGTTGAGGTCCGCCACTCAACACTCATTGCCTCAAAAAAGGCGGAAAGCGGGGACGGAAAAAGCAGGAACTAATCAACGGAGTGTCTTAATTCTAGGTTTATATGGATCCTGCAGTTCCCTCTGCCTACCCTGCAATATGCGGGATAAAGCGAGAAGCTATAAAAAAAAGCTTATATTAACAATAACTACTCAAATGCTTCCTTTAAGCCGTGAAGCTTTGTATATATGTATGTGAATATATCATGTTTAGGATATTTATATAAATCTTCACACTCTATCCCTAGCTATAGTTAGAGAGAACGAAGCGCCAAACGTTGCCTCTTTCGCCTCGTCCACTGCCACTAACCTCTTAATACAAGCTCCGAGGGGTCATCATGCGTTTGACGCACGTGACCTTCCTCCAGTATATACGATACTGTGTTTTTGAAAGTCAACCGAGGTCTCCTCTTGACTCTCTTGCTACTTTTATATTTATAAAAATAGACCATTGTACCTTTCACCGCTCATTCTCTCGACGTGCCCAAACCATCTGAACAAGTTCGCATATCCGCCAGTATCGCATACGTATTTGAAAGATGTACAATTGAACTCTTAGTTCTTAACGTCATAATACTAACTTATTACTATTTTCGTTAAGATATCGGGGTAGAGTTGTGAGTCGTCGTGATGCACGTCGTTCGCCATTAAATGTGACGATTTGTGGGTTGAATTTCCGCCCAGGGATAGATTATTTCATGACTAGTGTGGACAGGCAAGTAGAGCGTTGAGTTCGCAATACCTCGAAAAGGCGTAAAAAAAGGAACAGAGTGTCTTAATACTGAGCTTCAGGGTTTTTGCGGTTTCCTCTGCCTACCCTGCTATGTGCGAGTTAAATAGAGTATTTGCTAAAGATTCGACAGGTCCGACGGGACCCTTATTAGATAATAGATACTAATCGACTATATATATATATATATATATATATATATATATATATATATATATATATATATATATATATATATATATATATATATATATATATATATATATATATATATATATATATATATATATATATATATATATATATATATATATATATATATATATATATATATATATATATATATATATATAAGCGAATACAATAACATTATCCGAATCTTGCATAATTAAGGCAAGTATAACCTGGTAATGAGGTTCCTGGGATTAGTGATAGAAGGGGAAAATGTACACCCGGTATTACAAAGATAGCAAAATGAAATATTAACACTTTTTGAGACCTTATATGTATGTATTTATAGACTTTTGCGTATACACAAAATGTATAATCTACTAGGTATCTACGTTTGATTCTAATTAGCTTAGCATTATAGTAAAAATCATAAAAGGCTAATTAATTATTAATAAAAACTGAATACTTAATTGTCGCTTAAAAAATTTAAGCGCGTGAAAAACTTTTCTAGGATGCAGCTTATGCCTTATTGTTATTTTAATCACTTTTATTTAGATTTAATACTTGTAGTTAACTATATCTATAAAGTAAATTATTTCTAATTTACCCCGTTTACTCAGACATGTCCCACAACACGACGACATCATTATAAACAAGTTAAACCATTTAAAATGTATTAAAATACCCAGCAAAGGAAAATACACAGCGAAATCCAAAAGCTAATAAAATATTTACCAAAATTTCACATATCCAATAGCTTCACAGTATACAGACAGTCACGAGGACAAGACGTTAGAGCATCGCTTTGACATTCGCATTCGGTGTAATGATAAGTAAATATATCTTACAAACTCGTCAAACATCTGGGATCGTTTCCAAACCTTTGGCAAACATTTTCGCTTATCTCTTCATTTGGAATACAACAATATTGTCATTTAATTTTGGTTTCTATTAGAATTTTCTGGTTGTGATAGTTGGGTAGTATTTTTAGTCATAGATGAGTGTAGGTTCAAATGGTGTTTAAGACTTAGTTCGCTTTGTTTCTTGGCAGATCTTTAAACTGAGCTAAAGCAACAACATGATAAGATTTTGGAGATTTCCGGTTGTTCTAATTGTTTTAAAAATTCCGAACAGTAATTATTATTTCCTTTTTACTTATTTATGTATCACAAGACAAAAGATGATTACTAATTTTTGTTAATTGAGAATATTCTTTATAAATAAGATTTTTCCATTACTAAGTGAAAGGCCCTTGAGTGGTGTTAGCGGTTACCCTGCACTCCCTCCCCTACACTCCCTCTTCTACACTCCTTCTCCTACACTCCCTCCATTACACTCTCCCCCCACACTCTTCTTCTTGTAGTGTAAGGGAGGCTACAGGACAAAACAAAATATTTACTGTTAGTGTGTGTGTGCGTGTGTCTTTGTGTATCTATTCTTTCATGAAACAAAAACAATTCTTAATAATATACTATAATATTTCTGAGAAAAATTATTTAAAACGATGAAAAATTCTAATAAAATCATTATATCTTACAAAATTAACAATTTCCGTTAATATATACAAAAAAAAAAATATATATAAATCATAGTGGTAAAGTCAATGCCATTAAAATTGCTAACGACAACTAAACAGAGTGTCTAATATTCAAAATGATGCAGAGCCATTGTAAATATAGCCTAGATTATTAAATCGCAGTCGCCTTTGAACATCAATGCGGGTATCAGTGTCAGCGAGAACTCAGCAAATATTGGCCTAACTACAGCCATGTAATATAAACACGAAAACATGTATTGTATCGTACATATACCGGGTTCAATTCCAGTTTGAAACAAAATAGAATTGTTTATGAGCTCAATGTTTATTACAGGAGAAAACTTTGGATCTGCTTCCATTGTTGCATCGCTTGCCAGCTGAACTAACAACTACGGTACTATGCGTATAACCTCACACCAAATTGTATTTACCAAGTTTGAACACAGGTGCTTTCAATTTAACTTTTGTAGTACGTCTGAACTGTTTTGTTTTCTGTCTTCACGCTTTATCCCGCACACGGCAGGGTAGGCAGCTGGAACTGCAGGAACCATAAGAACTTAGTGTTAAGACACTCCGTTGCTTAGTCCCTGCTTTCTGTATGAACTATATGTCACATATTTTAAAATAAAATATCGTCGTGGCGCAGAGGCGCAAAGTCTGCCTGTAACGCGACGGTTACTGGGTTCGATCCCCAGTCGGAGAAGATGGATTTTTCTATTTCCATTTTCTTCGCTCTGGCATCTAAGGCAAAGCGCGGCGTTGAGTTCCGCCACTCAACACGCAATGCCTCGAAAAACGGCGGAAAGTGGGGACGGATTAAGCAGGGACTAAGTAACGGAGTGTCTTAACGCTAGGTTCTTAAGGTTCCTGCAGTTCCCTCTGCCTACCCTGCCATGTGCGGGATAAAGCGTGAAGCTAAAAAAAAATAAAAAATTGTTATAGGTACGATTCCCATTTGGGGGAATGATTACTCCGATTAATGCTCTGGTACACATTTAGGTGTTAAGTTACGGCACTTACCAAGTCAACAAGCGTTATATTGAATTGTTCGTTGATTGGGCATGAAATAAGGAACGGAGTGTCTTACCAATAGTTTTTCTCTGCCTTTGTACAATGTAACTATAAATTACAAATCTTCATTCTCAATCGCATTCTGTAATAAATTTTGAAAAACACTTTTTTTTATTACCAGAGCGAAGTTAATAATTTATTCACCGAGTAAGAATCGAACCCACAACCCGTCGGATTTACAGACGCTGTTATTACGGTTCTCTTATATATATTTTTGTTCTTACGTTCAAAATTACTTAAGCAAGTTCAAATATGAAATATAATTTACGATTTATGATAGGAAGTAGAAGCACCGGTGGCATGCGATACTGGCATTAGAAAAACTTGTAAGGAATGTGATCATTTGGGACTGGTTAAATCACGCGAAGAAAGACTGATGGTATAGTTCATTATGGTTGCGTATCTCACAGCTGTCTGTTTGAAAAAGAATTTTCCATGCCGTAGTACAGTGGATATCTGGGTGTAGTAACCTATATATATCTATATATACTGTTGTATATAACTTTTTTAGCTTCGCGCTTTATCCCCGTAACCTAGTATTAAGATATTCCGTTCCAAGGTTCCACCGTCTTTCGAGGCATTGCAACGCCATGCTTTGCCTAGTCGCCTGAGCGAAGAAAATGGAAAATAGAAAATCCACTTTACCCTGAATTTACAAACCGTCATGTTTATAGTTCATATATATTCTTAAATAAAACAATTCTTGTGTATTTGGAACAAACCTGATTGATAACGCTGACTGAAAAGCAAATTTATTCATTTGCATATCTAGTTTAAAATAACATTTATACAATTACAATTACGATTCAAACTGTGAGTGTAATCTTTATCCGTATAAGTACACATTATATATGTAATTCTGTATCCCTTATGCTAAGACGGATCTTCGAGAAACCTGCTCTTGTTCTGTATCTATTTACTCTATGACATTTACCATTTTACTTTCATTTGCCACCCATTGCCTTTTGCATTAAAACACTAAATTTCAATCACTTTTGTGACATCAACCCACTTTACTATTAACATATAATTAGAATGTAAAAACTTCGTGATTACTGGATGTTTGGCGGAACTTAACGCCGCAGTTTCTATTACAATAAAAATAAATAAGTCCAGTTTTAGGGCTGAACTAAAATTAAAGAATAATAAGGAAATTCAATATATTTTATGTAAAATAAAGATGGGTCGTTCCATTGTTTTCAATTAATATTTTATTGTTATCAATTAATTATTATAGAAATACTTTTGTCACATTAAAATACTAGCGACATCTATTTTAACTACGTGATATATTTTTAATACACTATGAGCTATTCGAAAGAATCAAGTTCTAATAAATTTCGATAGATGGCGGTTTTTGTGTAATATATTAAATAATCCACATATCATTATTTTATATACATATTAATTATAGAGGGGCGAGCTTTTTGACCTATAATTTTACTGTTGGTATTGTTTTAAGGATATCGAAAAGGTGACTTGGAAAAATTATAGCTGATGTTCGAAGTTAAAAAGTTCAATTGATAATTGATTAAGCAAATTCTACACGTTAGCCAATCGGATATGCATGAATAACATTTGTGCGCCATTTTTGTCTGAAAAGCTCTTTATTTTAACAATAAAATATGTCTAATAATACCAACCCTAATAATTGTTCTGCGGATAATAAAGCGCACATACGCGGTTATTAGTATTAATTAATTGATGAAAGCCAACGCCATCTACTCGTGAATTCGAATCCAAAACCAGATTCTCTATACTTATGCAGATACAGGCGACTATTAAACGAACTAATGTGTACTCATTACTCATCTATCAACATACAATATTTCTTTTGATTAAAAGCGAAAGAAATTATTCGTCAAAAGAGAAAACTGTAGCTGAAAGCTCAAAATTAATTAAAACCTGAGAAAGAACCACCCTAACACTTAATTCTCTCTGCCTATCCTTCAATATTTATTATATTTTTTGTATTTAATTTGAACTCATATTCATTTAACCTAAAAATATAACTTAGGGGCCGCCCATTAATCACGTTACGCTTATTTTAGCATTTCTGACCCATCTCTCCCCTTTGGTGATACATCATGAATATTAAGACCATAAACCCTCACCTTCCCCTAAAATCGCAAGTAGTTTTCAGTATTCACAAACATTCTTAGTAATCTTGCGAAATTTGTACGCATTTAAATTACGAAAATATATAATAACACTTCATATACTTCTACACTCCCAAAAATAAAGCTTTTACTTACGTACTTACTTTTCACTTCTTAGCATCTTAAAATATAAACTATTATTTACAATATACAAACTGGAGTGCTTTAAAGGAGCATGATAATATTTTTAAGGCATCTTTTATACTATGATGAAAATATTTACGCATATGCGACAAGCAGTGTCGTGATGATGATGATAACTACGACCGATTTCGGCCATAGCAGCCACTTCGACCACTAGGGGTATTGGCGTTGATGCGTCCGAATATGGTCCATATAGAAGATTTTCGCAGCACTATTCTCGTGTCCAATGTGACCAAATGATCTTGCAACTCACATAATTGTAGTCAATGGTGGCAGGTATACGGGCTTTTAACTCATCTTGCACAAGTTTGCTTTACACTGTTGCTCGAAACCACGGATTCGCCTCTTTACGATCCTGGAAAATTCAAACCATTACGCTGCCAAACGCTTTCACTGAGTGGGCTAAATGTAACATCTTATCATGTGATGCTTCTGGACATTTTTCGATTCGACGATTTCGACGCTTTCGATTGCCCTCCATTACTTCAGAATAAGGCGTCAAACACTCTCTCCTCCTATCCATTAATAAGGCTCTATGCCACCAACAATGGCTCGCCTCAGGACTTCGGTGTTCCACATTCGGTCAGACCTTCTGAACTTCATGATGGCACGTAAGCATTTTATGTGGAAACGATTCAAGGTACGTGCTTTCGAAGGGCACACACCAGGTCTCTAAAGAATAAAGAAGGCTTGGCAGCACAATCGGCATATTCATAAAAATCTTAGTCACCAGCTTTAAATCGTGGGAGCAGAGGACTTTAAAAATGTATATGACACAATATTTACTTAGCATTTTGTGAAAATATTTTTTTTAATTATTACCATAAACCTTATATAATATTGTAAGCATTGCTCTATTTCCATATGGAGCTGCCATTAACGACGCGGCTGTAGTAGATAAAAAGAATCCCATAAAACGCGATTCACCTTGCCAAGTTTTGCTTTTCGATTACTAGTCATGCGAGCCTTTTACAATAGAGCTTAGAAAGGAGAAGAACGCTCATATAAAAATAAAAAAAATCTTGTAGGTAATAGTGCGGTGTTAAGTTACGCCATTTAACATACAATATAAGAAAGAAGGATGGAATATTTTGGATCTTAAATTATAGTTATATATTTCGAGATGGCAGTGCAAGAGTCTGTCAGATTTGCAGTTCAGTTATTCCAGTCCAGTCCAGCAAGTGGACATGAAAGTGAACCAGTATAGTTACTAGAGTCGTCATATTACATATTAAATTATTTAGTTAATGACTATAAAAATTATAGTTCTTTTTTTATTTTGTTCTGACCGACCTTAGTTTGATAAATTATTGGCTTTTCTCATGATATGGCCTTTCTACGTTTGAATGATATCAAAAGCCAACGTAATACTAGTTACTCGTTTTACGAAAAATAAAGAGAAAATCCCATAAATCAAGACAAACATTTACAATTAATATGTTCCCTGTATAACAAATGTCTTAATATTTCTGTTTTTTTTTTTTTCAAATCAAATTCGCTATTTCATTATACTTATCACTAATTACTTAAATTTCCATAAAACACATATCCTGTTTAAATTTCCAAAATAAAATGCCATTTACGCCATTCGTTTCGTCTACACGTCTACTACGTCTACGTCATGTCTAACCGTACAAATGCTTCACACTCACTCGCCGACATGTCAATAACGAGTGCGGTCGCGCACGCCGCCGCCGCCGCTGCCGCTGGTGCAGGCAAGAAGGCGGCGCAGGTGCAGTTGCAGGCGGAGTTAAACAACGATGACGATTGGAACAAGTTCGTTTTAAGAGATGGCTTGTTGGGTAAGTGGAGAAATTGGAGAAGAAACACAGTATTTCTAGTATTCTCGTTGATTACTGGAGAAGATATATGAAAAATAATATAACACAGCCTTAGTTAGTTATTGAGGGTGTTTAAGAGTTTTTCCACGTGATAGTCAACTATTCAAGTTCATTTGTTTTGTGTGTATTTTGATATTTTTCTCGTTATTTCTCTAATGTCCTTATATTGTATATAACTCTATGACTATATATAATCAGATAAGCATAAAATTGACTTGATTTAATTGATTTTAGCTATACAAGTAGGCCATTACATACATGGTAAATAACAATATAAGTCAGAAAGCTAACTTTACACTTAATATATGTATATATATTTGGCAGTTATCGACGTGTACACAGAGTGGTGTGGACCGTGCATCGGCATGGTCGGGAACCTCAAGAAAATCAAGGTGGAGATCGGTGGAGACAACTTGCACTTAGCCGTGGTGAGAATAGAGCTTTCATTAATAAAGAAACAGAGCTTTGTGATCGAGAAAATCGACTGTTAAGTTACTCTGTTGCCTACTTTCCACTTATTTGAGAGTTGAGTGGCGGAACTCAATATCAAAGTTAGTTAAATTACGTAGTTTTCTTACTGGAGGAGGAAATAGAAAAATTCATTACCCCGATTAGGATTCGCACTATCGCAAATGTATCGCAAATGACCTGATGATTTTCTCCTATAGTATATTGCTTTCTCTTATAGTATATTCCTAGAGTATCTTTAATTAGAATTAAGTTTGTGTTAAGACACTCATGCGTTGAAATAAATAACTATTTTATATATATTTTTGAGATATTTATAGGTTAGAAATATTATAGTACTGTAGTAACTTTGTAAAAAAAATTTATCAATTTTTTTCTTACCTTTTCGTTTAATATTTTTTTTTAGCTTCACGCTTTATCCCGCTTATAATCAGTGGGCTTTATCTCGCTTATAAACAGGGGGAACCACAGGAACCAGGGAACCTAGTATTAAGACACTCCGTTCCGTTTGCGTGTTGACTAGCTGAACTCAAGGCCGCGTTTGCCTAGTACAAGAGCGAAGAAAATTCAAATGAGAAAGTCCATCTTCTCTGAATGGGAATCGAACCTACAAACCGTCGCATTTACAGGCCTCTGCGCTACGACGGTCCTCAACTTTAATTTGTTTAATGTAATTTTATTATTTATATTTAATGTCGTCGAACTATGAATACTTTAACCAGAGCACCTTTAAAATGTATGAGCATAGTTGTATAACTATGTTAATTGTCATAGGCAAAAGCAGACACGATAGAATGCTTGAAGAGATTCAGGAACCGCAGTGAGCCTACTTGGATGTTTCTTGCAGTAAGTTTAAAAAAAATATATTTTCTTTTTTTTTCAGGGTAGGCAGAGGGAAATGCAGGGACCGTGGGAACCTAGTGTTAAGACACTCCGTTGCTTAGTCCCCGCTTTCCGCCTTTTTTCGAGGCATTGCGTGTTGAGTGGCGGAACTCAACGCCGCGCTTAGATTTAATAATAAACTTAAATATTTAATTAAATAATAAAGTTAAATAGTTAAAATTAACGCTTACTTGTATCAATTAAGAAGTATGTTACTTTTAAAAATACTTGAAACAGTTAAACGCTTAAATTAATAAATATTTTTGAGGTATTGTTTATTTTTATTATTAAGTAACTTTAAAAGCTATGCTACTATAGCCGTCTACCCAGCAGACAGAAGGAAATGTACGCTGAAAGAACCTAGTGTGGCATACAAAAAACCTATATAAGATATTCATGTGTTAAATGGCGGAACTCAACGCCGCGTATTTGTTTTGTTACCAGAGCGAAGAAAATGGAACTTGTTCGTTACGCCTGAGAATTGAACTTCTTATATACTGTATGCAAAAATATAACAAATAATTTACAATAGAATATTCCTTTTCAACGGCAAGAATGTGGACGGTATCGACCAAACATGAGTATGGGTAAAAATGAATGCTAACTCTACATGTATGTATCTCGTAGCTTTTGTATACATAAATGTATATCGATTGCGAACGTTTGTGCTTAGTTTTTCGTGCATTTGTATGAAATATTTCAAGTAATCAAAACTTACCAAACTCCCTATTGAATTTTGGTACGATTGGCAATTGATAGTTCAGAAAAGGCATAAATACAAAAATTGGAACTTTTATAGAAACAAAAATCATCAAGAAATTATATCTGAACTTATTTGGTACAAAATAATTGCATCCGTCAATAAATTAAATTTTATTTACTTTACATTAATAATTTGTACTTACCATTGACTTAAAGGTTATTATGAAATTGGTGGAACTCTCGGTCCACGGGTACGACTTGATTTTTATAACTGCCCTACATTTCTCATTCAAATTTGTTAGAGTTGTTAGAACTGTAATCAGACCTTTGATTTTAAATAAAATAATTTAAACTGATTACTCGCGTATATTATTGAGTTGCCTCGCATACTTCCTTAGAGTCCTGTTTAATCATTATAATATAAAGTTTGAGCAAAACCTAAAAAATATAAGTTTTTAGATCGTGCTCAAGCTAACGATATTACGATGATATTAAATTAACGCGTCGGAAAATATTAAGCCAATCGGTAGCTTTTCCCGAATACGCTGCCTATAGAAATATCTTTATAGTTACAATAAAACAATATATAATGTGATTGAAGACGTCCTCTTCAATGATTATTTAAGTAATGTCCGCGACAGTCTCCCGAATTTATATTAAAAGTATATTTTCTATTTAAAATGACCACTTAATTTCAAAGTACATTTTTATAATTATTCATATTATTTTAGATATTTGTGATGTTAAAAGGAAATTTGTCAACACTTTTGTTAATATACAGAATCATTCGAAACAATAAATAAATAAATAAAAGCGTTTATATCTTGCAGGAAGATAAATACAAACTAAATCCAAACGTTAGTACTACATAGTACTAATGATATGACAACTACTATTCGTTCACATTTCAGTTTTATTTATTTTAATTGTTTTTAACAGGCGAAACCGCGAGCGGGGCACTATATCTAATAAATTTCTATTTCTAGGGTGGTCAATTAATAAACGTAATATTCGGAGCAGACGCACCGCGCCTCGCCCGCACTATAGTCCAGGAACTACAGAATGAGGACCAAGTGAAGAAAGGTGAAAGAGAGCGTGTTAAGCGAGCACCGCATGAACTTACTCCTCCCGAGCAGGTATGTTGGAAAGAAAATTGAAATAATATTACATTTTCTGTGAATATAATAAGCATATTATTAAATTAAAATAAAGGATAACCTTCGTGGCGGAGAGGCGTAGCGTCTGCCTGTAAACGCAACGGTTTGTGGTTTCAATTCCCACTCGGGGAAGATGGATTTTTATATTTCTATGTTCTTCGCTTTGGATAATAGGTAAAGCGCGGCGTTGAGTTCCGCCTCGAAAAAAGCAGAAAGCAGGGACGGAGAAAGCAAAGACTATGCAACAGAGTGTCTTAACGCTAGTTTCCTATTGTTCCTGTAGTTCTCTCTGCCTACTCTGCATAAATCGTGAATACATATAAAAAATAAAGCGAGAGTTGTGTCTATTACAAAATAGGAAAAAAATTGGACAATATACATTTATCCTCCACTCCACTTCCACACTTATTGTAATTGTCATACAAATCTCTTCCAGGAAGTAGCCCTAGCACAAGAGAAGCTGCAACAACAGCGCCGCGAGAAGGAGGCTGCGGCGGCGGCGAGGGCGCGCACGTCGCGGCGGGAGGAGCGCGCGCGGCGACTCGACGCGCATTTCAACGACGTGTGCCCTGCGCTCATGATGCCGCACGCGCAGAAGAACTTGAGGAAGATATCTGACGCGTTGGAGCCGTACGGTGGGTGTTTGGGTGGGTTGGGTTTACACAATATTTTAAGGAAACTAATAAAAATTTGAACGCAGCGGTATTTGAAACAGCGCCCGCGCGTACCAGGTTGGTCAGTTAGCAAGAGGTCGGTTTTCTTTAAGTACCTTTTCTAGGCTCAGTGTGGATTAACACTTTAATATCATAAAATTGTATTGGGTAGTTGCAGGCAAAATTTAAGATGGATCGGCCTCTAATTGTATTATTTACTCTTAGGGCTATCAAGTTATTGAAAGTGATATTGACATTGAATTTGTTAATTTATACCCAAATTATAAACTATCCCTGTGCACAGCCACAGATCGTGAATAAAAATCTATTCCGACATCAAGACTTTATAAAAATAAGCCTCTAAATTTGAATTTGCATTCAAAATCATTTCATAGCGAATAATATAAAAGATATGCGACGAAAACATAGTATGATAATAGCATAGCATTATAAGCATGATATCATAGTTAGTAATCGTTTTATATTTTTTTTAGGCGTTCTAGTTGCAGACAAGTGCCCTTTAGTTTTGGGTAAGCAGGGAGCCAGGATCCTAGCGATGGAGGACCCGGAGTTCAATCATCCAGAAGCAGTTGCCGCTTTAATTGAAAGACCGTCACTCGCGTTATTGCTAAAGAAACTACCGGACAGGGAAGGAAATATAATTGGTGAGGAATTAAAATACCTCAACATAGAGTCAAAAGAATTTTAAAAGACGGAATAAAATTATTGATAGAATCAAAATATTCATAATCAAATACCTATTTTAACGTTTAGTTCCTATATGTAAGAAGCGTGAAGCTACATAGAAGCTTATATTGATAAATATAAAAATAACTCATTAACTCAGCACCTTCTAGTGTACAAATGAGGGAATTATAATTAGTTTTTTTTATAGCTTCACGCTTTTATCCCGCATATTGCAGGGTAAGCAGAGGGAACTGCAGGAACCATATGAACCTAGTGTTAAGGCGCCTCATTCAAGGCATGGCGTGTTGAGTGGCGGGACTCAATGCCACGCTTTGCCTATATTCCAGAGCGAAGAAAATGGAAATAGAAAAATCCATCTTCTCCGAGTGGGAATTGAACCCTCAAACCGTCCCGTTTATAGGCAGACGCTTACAGATCTGCGCCACGTCGGTCCTCAATAATTAGTCAGAGAGATATTATCACTAATTATCGTAACATTATTGATCCTTTATCTAACTTAATAATATTTTTTTTATTTCCTTACAGAAATAGTACGTCTAGCACTCCTCGGAGAAGGTTTAGAAGGTGAAGAAGACAGTCAGCCTAAAAAGGTTCCATCTGAAGAGCTGAAGGCAAATGGGGTTCCTGGCTTATTCGTGCCTGCTGACCGACATCAAAGGGCTTCTGTTCTTGATTTGTTTTTCCCTAAAGTAATTTCCCTAAGTACTTATACATCAAACGACGTGTTTTACAATATCAAATATAACTATTATACGCCGTGAACCAAAATTTCTTTTTATTAACATTTTAATAAATTTCAGAAAGATATCATAGAGTTAAAGTTGCCTAGATTAAATTCGACATAAACGAATGATATCATAATTATTGAACATTTTCTAAGGCACAAAAAATACTACCTATTTCGATATCAGCTAACATGTTATACAAATATATATTTCAACTAACAGATGGTAGGAGGCCTAGTAGAGCCCTCTACACCTCCAGACCCTCCACACATCGCCATGGTCTTTGGAGCCTGGCAGCGTAGAGCGGTTCTGTCCATCACCGCCACTCCGAAGTTGGCTAACAGGATACTTAGATACGGTTTCTTCGCAGACGCTAATATAGACGAGCCTAAGTTACTCTGCAAGACCATTGACAAATATGAAGAGAGGGTAGAAAAAGATTAGTGAGTTCTCTAGAAAATATGTGTAAAAATGTATAATTAACAAATTTGTCGTTAAGAAATCTCCAACAAACGTCGTGGCGCGGTGGCGTAGCGCCTATCTGTAATCGCGATAGTTTGTGCGGGGAAGATGGATTTTTCTATTTCAATTTTCTACGCTCGAGAAACTAGCCAAAGCTCGGACTGGACTAAGCAACGGAGTGTTTTAACTCTAGGTTCTTATGGTTCCTGCAGGTCCCTCTGCCTACTCTGCCATATGGGGGATAAAGCGTGAAGACATAACAAAAAATCTCCAAGAAATTCATAACAAATTAATTGAATCTTTATATAATAAAAATTTATTACTATAGTTTCTAAAATTCCAGCAGCGAAACAATCGTCTTAATGATAGCAGTTGGAGTCGTAGAGCCTGCATTAGTTGACCCTAAGGACATTCCTCCGGAAGGTCCTCCAGAGGAGCTGATGACCCTCGGGCCTTTGCACGTGAGCGAGGATAATGTGATGGGCATGGAGGAGTGCGAGAGGTTCTTCCCACCAGGATATAGTGAACCTGAGGTGAAACCGAAACCGAAATCCAAAAAGAAGAAGAAGGTGATTTGGCATATATATTTTTAAGTTAAAATAGAGCTTTGTGTTGAATAATGATAAAGGATACATATAGTAGTAAAATTAGTATGTTAAATAAAATATATATACATTTTTTGTTTTCACGCTTTTATACCGCACATGGTAGATATGGTAGGCAGAGGGAACTGAATCATAGCAACCTAGGGTTAAGACACTCCGTTGCTTAGTTCCTCTTTCTCTGTTTCTGCTTTTCACTTTTTTTCGGGGCATTGAGTGTTGAATGGCGGAACACAACTCTGCGCTTTGCCTAGTTTCCATAGCGAAGAGAATGGAAATAGGCTTGCTCCATCTTCCCTGATCGGGAATCAAACTCACAAACCGTCGCGCTTACAGCTAGACGCTACGCCTCTGATTGTTTATAATGTTCACATATATTTAATTTTTATAACTGAAACCAAAATGTTGTATATAAATCATAAAATTTCAGCAAAAGCGTCACGAGAACAAAGACGAGCAGGGAACCACGGACGATAATGTCAATATCGCTGACAATGACGCAAACGACGAAGGAGAAGCTAATGGAGAAGCTGGTGGGGAAGGTGATGGAGAAGCAGACGCAGATGGAGAAGAGGGAGAGTTGGAAGAAGAAATTGACGAGAATGAAGAAGACATTCAAGTGGATAAAGCTACTTCACCACCACCGGCAACTTAGGCAATAAAAAAATTGAATGTTCTACATTTTTGTGTACATTTAATATATATATTGACGTAATTCTAATGCTTTATTTATAAGGGATGGGTAATTCAAAGACAAAATAGTCTATTAACATAGTATGTAATCAAAATATTACAATCGTAATAGCCTTATCATTATTAATAATTAATAAAACCATTCATATCACAATTTACAATTTTCATTTGAAAATTTTATATATAAAGCCATTTAGCGTTATCTATGTATATAATTGTAATTAATATTTATTATCTGTTAAAAAACACCACAGACAAATAAAAAACATAATATATTCTAAAATTTGTATTTTCATTTATTTATATTATAATTATAAATAGTCAATTAATATATAATATTAACAATAGAATTATGAGTACCGACTTAAGTTTATAGGATTGCGTGCGGCGGGACTCACACCACCGAGTCCTTGCGGTTCCTGGAACGAGGGTATTATATTATTAATAAATTTCCATTTCTAGTTACATATGCTGTAAACATAGTGATTTGATAAAAATAAAAAAATTAAGAATAATAATATAATATAATAAGAATGCATGTACAATTTTTTAAATATTTATATCGTAAATATTTAAAAAATTGTACATGCACGCGTTACGTTCCCACACTACTCTAGGATCGCTAAGTCAGACTTTACCTAACTTCATCAGTAATGAAAGTGCCATTTTAGTTAAAAAATTAAATTGTATTTTTTTAATAAACAATTTAAAAATTGATTTAAGTTTGAGCACTCCGCTGCCACCGTAGTTCACGTAACGGGAGACTCACCAGATGTAGTGCGTGTCGTGGTGCGGCGCGCGCATGACGCCCACGCCGCCGCCCAGCCGCCGGTAGTTCATGGCGCCGCACAGGCGCCACTGGTTGGACTCCGGGTCGAACACCTGCGGGGGAGAGGGCACATTGAGCTAGGTAGAGAGGTAGGCAAAGGCAGGTGGAGTGAGCGGGTAGCGCACCTCTATGGACTTGAGGTAGGCGGTGCCGTCGAAGCCGCCCACGGCGTACAGCTGGCCGTTGACCACGGCCAGCCCCACGCCGCTGCGGCGCGACGTCATGGCCACCACGGGCGACCACGCGTCCGCCGCCGGCTCGTAGCGCTCGGCCGACGACAGCTCCGTGCAGTCGTCGCGGCCGCCCACGGCGTAGATCTGGCCGTCGAACACGGCGCAGCCCAGGTGCTTGCGGCGCGTGGACATGGGCGCCACGGCCGTCCACTTGTTGGCGCGCGGCTCGTAGCGCTCCACGGTGTTGAGCGGCGCCTGGCCGTCGGAGCCGCCCACGGCGTAGAGCGCGCCGCCCAGCACGGCCACGGCCACGCCCAGGCGGCGCGTGGTCATGGCGGCCACCTTGCTCCAGCGGTTGTCGCGCGGGTCGTAGCGCTCCACGTGGCTGAGGCACTGCACGCCGTCCTGGCCGCCCACGGCGTAGAGCGCGCCGTCCAGCACGGCCACGCCCACGGAGGTGCGGCACGAGGAGGTGGGCGCGACGGCGCCGCTCCACTGGTTGGTCTGCGGGTCGTAGCGCTCGATGCTGTTGAGGTAGGACTGGCCGTCGTGGCCGCCCACGGCGTAGAGCAGGTCGTGCAGCACGGCCACGCCCACGCCGCAGCGCCGCTTGGACATGGGCGCCACCATCTTCCACTCGGCGGTCTGCGGGTCGAAGCGCTCCACGGAGGCGATGGCGTCGCCGCTGCACCAGCCGCCCACCGCGAACAGCACCTCCCCGCGGCGCGTGGGCTTGCGCGGGCGCGTGCGCGGGCCCTGCATCAGCGGCCTCTCCTGCGGCAGCAGCAGGTAGTTCTTGGCCTCGTCGAGGAGGTCGCGGCAGGCGTCGTCGGAGCGGATGAGCAGCTCGGACGACACGGTGCCCACCAGGAACTTCGGGCTGAGCAGCGGCAGGCGCACGTGCTGGAGCACCTGGCGGATTTATTTTATTACGTATTAAAAAATTGTCTTTATCAGCAATCTTTGTTACGTTCATTTTAATCTGCTTCAAATAAATAGCACCTCAAAACCTAAATATCTATACTAAAACAATCTAAATCAATACCCCACCTGAGCGAGATGCTGTCTTCTCTCAGCGACATTATATTTCACCCACGACATAACAGCTTGAAAGGTTTGCTCTTCGGAGCGCACGTTGAGCTCGTCCGAGGAAACAATATCAATCAGCTGCGCTGCTGGAAGGAGGAGGAACTCTTCACTTTCCATCACCTGAAAGATTATTGACAATTGCCATTATATTAAAGTCAACAATTAACCAATTAAGAAGAACTTCTCTCACTAACTGCCACATGTGAATATCGTTTCATGGATTATTGTTATAATCTTTAACAATTATTAAAAGACTAATTATCGAAGGTAACACCAAAAAAGATTTTCCAGATGAATTTCAAACAATATTCATTTTCTAACCCACAAGGTCACTCATCATCTAGTACCCACAAGGAAAAGCACAGGAACCCTAATAATAAAATATCATGCGCTCTACTTTTATTATACTGATGACACTTACCTCAGGAAAATTTTGCTGAGTAAACTTATCAGCGATCCTCAACAGTTCCCTACAAGAGTGGGTGTCTGCAAAGGCGCGTATGCCCAGACAATTTGAACAGTCTAGCTGCCGCTTGAGGAACTCGCAGCACACGTCTTGGATCTCCTGGAGCTGGAGGAGGCACGCTGCTGGGAGGAGGGCCTGATTGGGGAACAGATAGTTTTTTGTTCTTTTTTTCGGTACGACAATTGTTTTTGTTTTTCACGCTTTATCCCGCACATGGCAGGGTAGGAAGAGAAAACTGCAGAAACCATAGGAACCTAGAGAAAACACTCTTTTGCTTAGTCACTGCTTGCGTCTTTTTCAAAGCATTGCGTGTTGAGTGGCGGAACTCAACGCCCCGCTTTGCCTATTTGCTGAGCGAAGAAAATGAAAATAGAAAAACCCATCATCTCCCGCAAATGGGAATCAAAACCACAAACCGTCGCGTTTACAGGCAGCCGTTACGCCTCTGCGCTACGACGAGATTATACGATCAATGATGAGATTCTAATTTCGACAAACGAAACGCTTTGCATAGTTCATTTAGAGAAATTATACAATATAAATATAAACACTTTGTCTCGAGAAGATCTATTCAAAGTCAAAATTTCGCAACTACCCTCAATCGAAAGAACTATTATTTAACATTCTCGACTTAGGTGTTCAAACAAACTGACCTGTACATTACTCTCTTCAACAACAATATGGGCCGTGTAACAGAATTCCACCAGTTGCTCCATCGCGTGTTCGTCTACGTCTCGTATCGTTACTTCAGTCGCGCGAGATTCCGCCAGTTCTCCCGTAAACATCGCGCGGAAGTACGGGCTGCATGCTGAGAGGATCACTCTACATTGCGGAAAATTGGAGATTCGAAGCTGTTACCCTCATAGTTCATTGGTCTTGGTGATTTCTTTTGCGTATAGGTAAATCAATTGCAAGTGTTAAAAAGAGAAAAGAGAAGTACTTTAACGCAATGTTAAATATTTTTAATCGTCGTCGTCGTCGTTTGATAATAACTATGATGTTTTTAATTAAAGCAGTATGTCCTTAATTAAATAAAGATAGTGTGGTCGTACCATCATAAAAGTAAAAGTAAAGGAAATAAAAAGTTTTTAAAAATATCAATTATGTTAAAATATTAACTGAACAAAAATATATAAATAACACATACAACCTTGGCCTCAGTGATAGTCTTACGAAATGTTCAATTTATGTTTTAAAATGTTTTTATATGTTAAATTTGTATCAACATATAACATTACCAACAAAATACAAAGGCTTGGAATTCCTCCTAGCAAAACATTTCTACTATTATACAGTATAAAATAAAGATTTACGGATATTTGGGATACAACTTTTTTAATACACAACGGATTTCTATGCAGTTTTCAGTAATAGAGACAGTCATTTACGACAAAAAATTATTTATTTCTTTAATGACTGTCTCTATTTATTTCTTTACTATACTTTGTTGCATAAATGGATAAAAAATATCGTAACAATATATATCAACATTTTTAAACACATCACTGTGCAATGGCGGCTTTATCACTTAAAGCGATGTCTCGCAGGCAACCAAAAAACTAAGGAATTTAAGTTACTAGAGTGCGGAGAGGTGCAAAAAGTATTTATGAATTTAATTTAATTTATTTATGACACAATCATATACACTGTACTGTCTTTTTAAAATTGCCAATGTTTTTTAAGAGTGACTTAGCTCTACCTCATACTATAATTATAGATTTTTTTATATAAGTCTTAAATCACTATAATTTTAAGCATGACGTTCTTATTTACTAACTTTCGCATAAAAATTATTAAATGTACCGTGAAATGAATAAATTACATAGTTTCCTTGAATACTTACAACCTTGCATTCTGTTATACAACAATGTCTACACCAATAATAAAATTTAAAACAATGCCGTTCACGAGATTATTCAACATAATTACTTATATATGGAAATAAATTTATATATATATAAATTTCAAAAGTTTATAAGATTCAAGTCCTTGACTTTACTATTTAGTGAAAGTATAAAAAGAACTGTAAAAAGTATCGTAAAAATATATTATCGTAGGTTCAAATTCATATTATAATTACACATATACATATGATAAGTCGAGCACAAAATCGGTACATAAAAATGTATTAAAAAAATATATTTTTTATTAATTTTGAATTTATATCGATATATTAACACATCAAGATGTTTCCTAGAACTAAGGCAAGAGAATTTTTGGCTTTCAGCTCAAGTTGCAACCAATGGCAGTAAAATAATATAAAAATATAATGGCAGTAAAATAATATTTAAAAAATACTGCATAAAAATTTTTAGCTATCGAAATAAATAATACTTTAAGTATAATCTACAAAACTTACCTATGAGCAAACAATTTTCTATTAGCAACATTAAGGACCACGTCACATAGTTCCCGGTGGCGGCGTAGAGCGGAGAGCTCTCCCAATATAGCGCGCGGGTGCTTCTCCGACGTGTGCGAGAGGCGCGCCCCGCCCCCGCCGGGGGAGCCGCCTTCCCCCATCCTACAAACGAAAATTGTGGACAGATTATATGTATGTAACAAGTCACAAATATTTCTAGAATCTAGGCATAAAGTCTGACTGTAAGAGTCTCATAAGGTTTTTGGGTTCGATTCCCAGTCGGAGAAAATGGATTTTTTCATTTTCTTAATTCTGGCAAGTAGACAAAGCGCGGCGTTGAAGTTCCAGTCACTTAACAGACAAAGCCTTTAATGGAGAAAACTAATGAACAAATATGGTTGCCCCTATGATTCCGATTACCTACTCTGCTGGGGTAGAATATAGTAGCAAAGTGCTTCAAGAGAACAACAAAATATTTTATACCAATGCAAGCAAGACTGAACCCACAGACTATCATACTAATAGGCAATGCCGTCCCACTATGCCATGAATGCCTCACTTTAGACATTCAACTAATATCTAATACAATTTATTAAGCAAATCATGATAATTAACATAATAATGATAATAATACATATATGTAACTGCTATGCCAAGTGTCAGAGAGAATAAAAATAAATATACATGCAGTAGCTGTGCTATTAATTTAATTTCATGTCAATACATTTTAAGCCTACCTTGACACATATACTTTTCTAAATATTATTTATACTGAAGAATTTATTATATAAAAAGATATAACAGTATTAATTTATTCATTTATTTTATCATCACTTTCAATTAAGTTTGTTGGACTAGGCTTTCTACTGAGCAATATATTATTTCTAATATTAGCATAGCATAATTCATCTATTGCGTACACTTGCAAAAACAGATGTTACTCAATTTTTAAGTAAATTTTGCTATATTCCATGTACACATGCTTTCAATATGAATAAAAAATCAAAATAATTGAATTAATACCACTCTTTGAAGTGAGAAATGAACCCGTATCTATTTCAAATGATGTCCAATTTTATCCAACAGTCCCAAAACTGAATATACAACTAAATAAATAAATATAAATATTTACATTTTTTTTCATATACCAAAAAAAATATGTATAAAGCTAAATAGTTTGTGTAACATTAATAACACTAAAAGATTATAATGTAGATAGGAATATCTAACACAATGGACTTTAATGAGTGTGTTTGATTACGAGTATCGTTGTATACATATATATTATATGCAATGTGGTTGTTTCAATATTGCAAATAGTTCCCATATACCCATAACATTAGATGCAATTGAATCTAATAAAGGAATTGATTGTTTGTGTGAACAATGGCTTTAACCATTTTATGTTTATAAAAGTTATTTTTATGTGATATGTAAATGGAGTATATAAATAAGATATATTTAATTTTAGGCTATTAATGAGATTATCAAGATTTATGACAGTGCATATGTCAATTAATTCTTATACATGATAGACACTAAACAGTAATAAGCACTGATGATTTTAGAGTAACATTTTTATATTGATTGCGATATAACTTTAGTAATATGCATTCACTTTTTCCATATTGTTAATAAACTAAACATTTGAACATATTTACTAATTCATGACCTTAATGCATAACTAGCAATAAACTAAAAACAACCATTTTGTGGATGTGCGACATTGAAGTTGCTGTCTAATTTATTTTCAAAGTTATGTTAATGAATGTTTAATTTTAATCAAATAGTTTACCTCTTATGTCCGCGCGCGTTTCCCAGCTGCAACCGCAGCGGGGGCGAAGCCCAGCCCCACACGGAGTCAATCTGTAACCACCATATACCTTCAGTACCAGGCTGCACTTTTACATTCTTTTATCTCTTGATACCACCAATTTTACGCGATTTTGCAAAGACGTGAACAAGTATTACTATTTATAAATCACTAGAAAACATCACAAGTCTACTGTATTTTTTATTCATATATACAATAACACATTCGTTACCACTTCATAATTTATGCGAATGTCAATGCTCCCTGCCCCTTCTTACCTTTGAGGATTTTTGTACACTACAAAACTAAAACGGGCCTCAATTGAGCGCTATCTATTAAGTAGGCGCTCTGAGGCTAACACTGTAAATAATTATTGATGCATCGATTTTCTGATCACAAGAAATTTGTGTTGAATGAAATGTTTACTGTTACACTGGTTTAGACATCTTAGCCATCACTTTTTTTTAAAGTACATTCTGAAAATATTTTCACCTTTACTTTTGAAAGTGAATATTATAAATAAAAATAAATAATTGTTCCAAATGCACTTCTATTGATTCACTTATCTTCACCTGTGAAACAAAATAATATATTTCAATATTTGAAGCCTACAATTTTTGATTATTTAATAAAATTAAAAAATATTTAAACATTTTGAAAAATAGGATAGTACTTCGGAACGCACTTTTCACGGAAATGTCAAAATTTGTATTGCCAGTTAACATAACATATGGATGCAATGCAAGAGTAAAGGCGAAATTGCGAAATAAACTTGCTTGTTTTGTAATGTAGTAAACATTTTACACTGTACATTAATTTTAAATATATCCTATTTGTAACAAACATTTCTACATATATTATACCGCTAATCACAAAATCGTATAATATTCACTCGACTAGCTAAAAACTCGAGCAACTTGGCATTTCATCAACTGTCAATATTGTTGTAAATTTTGTACCGACTACCGATAGTTTACTATAATTTACAAAATTTATGTAAACGAATAATGTCACTAACCCTTTTATTAGAGAAATATGATGTATCTACAGAAGAAGGACTCGAGCAAGCGCTCAATGAGATTGAAAAAGAAGAAGTGATTATTCTTTTATCCATTTAAAAAGATAGTTGACGTGTTCATGATTGTAATATTTATTTTATTTATTTCACAGAGTGAAGTAAATGAAGCACTATCAAATGTGTTATCACGAGCCTGCACCCTAGAAGGCCGGTTGCGTACTGCGAGCCAGGCATATACAAAATTGGGTGAAGTGAAAAAAGATGCAGAAATAGCGGCTGGTATGGTAGATAAGACTGCATTGCTAGCTAGAGATGTCAGCGCTAAAGTGCGCCAGTTGGATTTGGCCAGAGTAAGGAATAAGAATCTTATAAGTTATTAGTTTCTTATTATTTATAAATAATTTAATATCTTAAATATTTGTTAATAGATATCAAACTATTTTCTTTTAGAAATATTTACTTTTAGTATATAAATAATATAAGTTATAATATATAAATAATATTTCTTAATTTTTTACAGTCCAGAGTGGCTGAGTGTCAAAGAAGAGTGCATGATTTGATAGATCTTAAAATTTGTAGTGCAGGAGTTGAAACAGCTATCAGGGCACATGATTATGAAACAGGTTTGTTTACTGTTTTAAACCTTACTACACTACTTTAGTAAATAATGTATGAAAACCAATTTAAGTACAACAACCACATTGCTAAGTTAAAATAAAAATTTATACATACTTTTTAAAACTTGAAATACTGTAAGACTAACAACTACACACTATATAACTAGATATAAGGAATTATATACATATATATAAATATAAGTATATGCTTTATCCCTAGCAGAGAATCCAGAGAGAACAGAGCACCAAATGCAACAGTCTCTGCATGCCTCTTTCGCCTTGTCCACTGTCATTAACCTCTTTAAATATTTGATTCTCTCCATTCTGTTAACTTTTTTAGCTTTACACTCTATCCCGCATATTGCAGGGTATGCAGAGGGATAAAGCGTAAAGAAGGAACTGCAGGAACCCTGTGAATCTAGTCTTAAGACACTGTTGCTTAGTCCCTGCTTTTTCCATCCCTGTTTTCCACTTTTATCAAGGCATTGCATGTTGAGTGGTGGAACACAAGGCCGCGTTTTGCCTATTTTCCAGAACGAAGCAAATGAAAAAAGTAAATATATATTTCCCAAGTGGGAATCGATCCCACTAACCGTCTCTTTTACAGGTAGACGCTCCTGCAGAATCTTTTTTATTCTCTTATGTTGGTGACGCAAAGTGTGCCATTGATTTCCGCACACAATATGCAATGTCTTAAAGTTTGTTGAAAAAAAGTATAATACTCCTTGTATTTTGCCATTAAATTCTCTTGACCTACATTACTATATGCAGGATACTATGTCATAATTAAATTCACATTTATTACATTTAATGATTACAGTGTAAAAATTGTTTCCTTCCAGCTGCCGGTCATGTAGCCCGTTTCCTAAGCATGGAGCCAGGTTCAGTGGCTGCAGCTAGAGCCCGCGGAGTTCCAGACCCGAGACAAGATATGGATGCTGCTGCTAAGACTTTGAGAGACCATCTTGTTAAGAAGTAAGTAAAGATTGTTATTAGGGCACCAATTATCAATTTATTTTTTTGGTTTTTGGCTTGGTTACAGCTAATAAAAATTCATTCCACTTCAAATATATAATTAATAATTTAAATTAGGTGATAAGGAGATTACAGTAGAACCTAGTATCTTAATGCTAGGTTTATTTGGAGTCATTAGGGTTCGTCTGCCTACTCTGTAATATACCAGCATAGAGAAATGAAAAAGGAAATTATTCATGTCCTCCAAAAGGATCTAATTTAAAATATCACATTAATTGTCAGGTGCTATGTCAATATGGTGTAATGGTCTCATTTTTTTTTTTTTTTTTTTTAGCTTCACGCTTTGTCCCGCACATGGCAGGGTAGGCAGAGGGAACTGCAGGAACCATATGAACCTAGTGTTAAGACACTCCGTTACTTAGTCCCTGCTTACTCCGTCCCCACTTTCCGCCGTTTTCGAGGCATTGCGTGTTGAGTGACGGAACTCAACGCCGCGCTTTGCCTTGGTTGCCAGAGCGAAGAAAATGGAAATAGAAAAATCCATCTTCCCCGACTGGGGATCGAACCCAGAAACCGTCGCGTTAGCCGCGTTACAGGCAGGCGTTGCGCCTCTGCGCCACGACGGTCCACGATGGTCTCATTTAATTATTATTTTAATTTATAGATTTGAAGAAGCATCTAAAAATGAAGATGACGCAGCTGTTGAGCGTTTGTTCAAACTGTTCCCTCAGATAGGACGAGCGGAGGAGGGGGTGGAGTTGTACGCTAAATATCTTGCTTCTCAGGTAATTGTTTTACTTTTTATTTTTTTGTAAATAAATTTATAAAGCGCCTGCTGGTTCCAAACAGTTAAAATAGTTTGTAGCTATAATTAATTATTATAATAATATTTTTATTACTACTGAAGGAGTAGAAGATTTCATTTTATGATACTAGTAATAATAATAAATAATATTTCACTTCTTGATTTTGATTTTGTTTCTTTCGTTATCTTATGTTTAGTTTCTGTATTAAAGTTTTAAACGTTTTCAAATATTGCAGTCTAGTTGTGTATTTCTCAAATTTGGATGTTGTAACTTACAATATTTTTTACGATTTCTTAAACTGTTAATCTACACTGGCAATAGAAAAATATTTAAAGAAAATCATATAAAAATTTGAATGCAATGAGATTTGAATTCGCACCCTCTTGAGAACAGTACAAGCGCTCTGACCACTGAGCCATTCGTTCTTCATCACGCCGCGTCGAAATACTTATATGTTTTTACACTGAGCTTACTGAGCCACTGATGAAGAGATGAGCGCATGGCTCAGTAGTGAGAGCGTTTGCACGGTTCGCAGGAGAGCGCGGGTTCAATCCTGCTGCGTTAAAAATTTGTTGATGTGTTTTTTTAAATATAATATTTTTGCCATGTTACCTATAGTCCTTTTCATCTATACCTCGCTATTTAAGCAATCTTTTACACCTACATCCCAGCTAGAGGTGTCGCTGCGTCGGGCGGGCGACGCGGGCGCGGGCGCGGGGGGCGGCGCCGCGTACGCGGACTCGGCGACGCGCGCGCTGGAGGCGGCGGCGGCGTGCGCGGCGCGCCTGCGCACCGTGCTGCCCGCGCCCGCGCTGCTGTGCGCCGCGCTGCGCCGCCTGCAGCCCACGGTGCGTGCAGTTGCTTTAGTTCTAGTGGCTTATTACAAGGTCGTAGCTTCGGAAATTTGAAATGAACTACTGACTGTAATAATTAATTACTAGTACTGTCATTTTTTTTTATTTTAATCTTCAGTGCAGATGCAGATCCGATTGCATGTTTTAAGAAGTATGCAAGGAGATGTTTGTACACTTATCGAAAATGTATGATGGTTTGTCCCGTGTTTCCATTCACCTTTTCACCGACCTATTGAACGGATTTTAATGAAACTCTGTTTATTGTATATCTGTTAGATCAGAAAGAATTTAGGCTAGCATAGATTTTAAAATGTTAAACGTTCCTGATACCTTGGTAGACAAGGTGACGGTCCAAGTCCATAATCATTAAATTGAGGGCTTTGACCAATTTTAAATTTTTATTTATATTGCCTATATATGACATGCCTTGGTCTATAACTGGGCCAGCACTTTGATACCTTAATTTTTTTATGCATTCTAAAAGTATGGTTAGCGAGTAAATTAAATCCTACAAAAAATATTATAATTGTTCAAATTTGAGTAAATTAATGTTTTTGTTGTAGTTTTTTAAAAGAACTACTGAACGAATTAACCACTTATACGCAATAGAATTTATACATCCAAATAACAATTGGCCTACAATATATGATTAAAGAATCCAATTTAATTACCAAAGCAATAAATAAAAGCGTAGTTGTAATAAATTATTTGCGTAGGTGTGCGCCGCCATACGCCGCATATGCGCGGACATGGTGTCGGCGCGGCGCGTCGCCAGCATAGGCGGGGCGGGCGCGGGCGCGGGCGCGGGCGCGGGCGCGGACGCGCTAGCGGTGGAGCCGGTGCTGAGCGAACTAGCCCTCGTACATTCCAGATTGCAAATGTATTTTGCCTTCTTGAGGAGGAAGATACAGGTATTTTTTTGTATTTATTCTTGGATACGTGACATTTTGTGATTGCTTAAAGTAACACTTGCTTGCTAGTTTGTGAAGATAAAAATATTTTTTTTAATTTGTGCAAGGTTTAATTGTAAATAAATTAAAACCTACTGAAGAATAAGTTTATGCTTAAATATTGCATACTAATAATTACCGTACATGAACCTAGTGTTTATAAAAAACCTCGTTCCCCGATTTCCCTTTTTAAGACATTGTTAGTGTTAGTGGAACAGAGCATTGTTAATTTATTAGTGTGTTTTTTTTTTAAAGTCAATATTAGTTTACTAGGAGGTACTTAAAGAAATTATATAGAAATTTGAACCCAGCGGAATATTAACCTACACCTCTTGAAATCCAAACTTTCTTCGTCATTCTTCTCCACCCCCCCCCCCCCCCCCCCTTTTAGATGCTTTTAATTTTTTTTTTTTTTTTAGTTGTCTTGTATTTGATTATAATGTAATATATTAATTTAAAAATGTATATAATGCAGTCGTACAAAGAAGTAGATGAAGCTACGAAGGCGTCGTGTATGGAGTCCGTGGAGAAGATCATCGCGAACTGCGACATGACGAGGACCGCTCAAGATATCCTCGGACACTATTTGACATTGGAAAAGTATTTTGTATTTTTTTTTTATTTTCCTTTAATCTCAAATATTTATGATATTTAAGTATCTAAATCAAGAATTTAATATTTTTTAATGTTTTGTAAATCAATAGTATTTTGGGTTCATAAGTTACGCGTTTCATCCGGCACATAGGCAGTGGAAATCGCAGGGACTGTAAGAACCTAGTGTTGAGACACTCTGCTTTCCGTGCTCCGTCTGTTCGAGACAAAAACAATATCGTATATATGTATAAGGATATGTTAGAAATTGCAAAATATTTTTTCCCGACAGGTACTTCCTGGAGGAGAGCGTGAACAAGGCGCTGAAGCTGTGGAGCGCGCCCGGCGCGGCCGCCTGCAGCCTCGTGGACGACGCCTTCTACATCGCCAGGAAGGTCATACGGTGCGGTCCCACTTCTTCTCATTCTTCATTCAAGAATTTTCGAAACAATTTTAAATCATAAGTAAACTGAGTAAAATCGACGAGGAATTCTACAATATCCATTCTCTTGTGTATCCATTTTATAATTTTATTTTAGCTATACATCCAGCGTGAAATTCGAATGAACGGAGTAATAGGTCCTACTAGGTACTAACGCAAAAAGAGAATGTGCGATCTTAACTTTTACACCTTATGAGGTAGTGATGTAACGAATATTCGCATTCGCATTCGCGAATGTTTTCCGAATGTGAGAAAAGAAAATTTGACAACGATAGTAACTTAGAAAAATTTAAATCAGTTTACTTCTTGTATTTTTTGATTCAAAAAATAGTAACGTAACCTCGTAAATACATTATCAGTCTTCATTATATCTCTGGCGTCGTGAGGACCGTCGTGGCGCAGAGGCGTAAGCGTCTGCCTGTAAACGCGACGGTTTATAGGTTCATGGAAAATGATTTTTTCTATTTCCATTTTCTTTTCTAGAAACTAAGCAAAGCGCGGCGTTGAGTTCCGCCACTCAACACGCAATGCCTCGATAAAGGCTGAAAGTAGGTACGGGGAAAGCAGGGATTAAGCAACGGAGTGTCTTAACACTTCCACATGGTTCCTGCATTTCCCTCTGCCTATCCTGCAATGTGCGGGATACAGCGTGAAGACAAATAAAATTATATTTCTGAAACATTTTTTTAAATCTAATGTAAACAAAAAGAAATTAATTCTCTCTCCCTTCTAAAAAGTTTTATCACCTAATACTTAGGATTTAATGTTATAACTCATATAAGTGCTATCTTGCTTGCCGTGAACAATTGGCGCCAAATTTACAAGAATTATTGATTATTCACATTTGCATTGGCGAAGGTTAAAAAAATGATATTCGTCACATGACTAATATGAGGCTGATAAGGAACTACATGAAGGAAAGGGTATTCAGGGCTCAGAAACAGTTGCACGCAGTAGAAATACATTCGTGGCAATTTGCCAACGATTTTCATTACAGTGACGTCAGTGTCGCATCAAATCCACGATTTAAAAAGTTTACAAAACAAGTCATAGAACATGAGTTTACTTAAAAAGTCGTCTTCCTCTTCGTCGGCAACGCCAACAGGCGCGCCATCTCCACGTCGAGCGTGGACGGCGTGTGCGTGGTGCTGAACGAGGCGGGCGCGGCGCTGGAGGCGGTGGCGGGCGCGCTGCGGCGCCGCCTCGCGCCCGCGCCGCCCGACGCGCTGCCGCTGCCGCCGCCGCCCGCCCCCGCCCCCGCCGCCGCCCTCGCGCTGCCCAAGCTGCCCTCTAGGGACCTGGACGCACAGCGGGCTTTGTTTTTGGTTAGTTATTTTTCGTTTTTTTGTTTGGTCTGCAATCACGACGTCACCTTGTTTACGACTATAGGCGGATGAGTTCGAGGAATTATCATATTTATATCACCTACTTTGTAATATTTTAAATTGTAAAAAAGAATATTACATTTACTGATACTAAATTGGTTATTAAAATTAAAATCAATAACTATATGGTATAACTAAAGTTCGATAGATAATGAAGAACAAAATATTTTTTTACTGCAACTTAAAATTTCTTCCTATATACCCATGCCACAGTGACGCACTCATATTTTTATCAAAGAAAACTGCCAGTAACAAAATCAAAAGTCACAAATTAAACGTCAAATATTTCCTACATATATATTAACTTTCGTTTACTATGTACATAATATTTAAAAACTTATATAATAAAATATACGTAATATGACTAATGAATCAAACAGGCGCAACTCAACGAATGTTCAATGGGCGCCGAGTGGGCGGAACTGCTCGCTGAGCAGGCCTGCGCCGACGCGTCGCTGCTGTGCGGCAGCGGGGGCGGGGGCGGGGGGGGGGGGGGGGGGGGGGGCGGGCGCGGCGAGGCCAAGCTGAAGTCGTGCGCGGGCGGGCTGGCGGGCGCGGCCGCGGCGTTTAAATCCGCAGTGGACGTCGGGCTGGGCGCGCTCAGGGCCTCGCTCTCCCCAGTTATCAGTGAGTGGGCTGATGCGCTGGTCGACGGCGGAGATGTTGGTGAGTTTTTGGTTCTTGTTGTTGTTATAAATTATGATAAAAGTTAACTAGATTTTTTTTTTATCTTTTTCACGCCTTATCCCGCATATTGCAGGGTAGGTAGAGGGAATTGCAGGACAAATAGAAACGTAGTGTTAAGACACTCCGTTGCTTAGTCCCTGCTTTCTCCGTCTCCGCTTTCTGCCTTTTTTCGAGGCATTGCGTATTGAGTGACGGAACTCAACGCCTGCGCTTTTGCCTAGTTGCCAGAGTGAAGTACTATATAGTTTGATGCGGTCTCTCAATTTGACGTTGGCAAGTTTCTAGTTTGCTTACGTTACGGCAGCTTAAAGTCCAAAGTTTGACGCCCATATGTTAGGGCATCGTATGGAGGACAAACCTAGGTCTCCAATAAAAAAAAAATATCAAAAATTTGTCTCTGTCAGTGGGTTATGAAAAAAGGCATTGGTATTATAAAAGCAGAATAGCAATAATTAAAATAAAAAAAACCGAGTTGTAGATGCTCTACAACATACATATACAAGGTGTATCTGACACGGCGGCCATTATCAAAACTAATTATAGTGGAAAATATTTCGAGGCCGTATACTAAAAGTTATTTAATAATTATTAATAGTTTGGGTACAGGATCACTTTTCCCATTTCACCATATTCATACGTGCTATGTAACGAGTGAGGTACACATCATTAAATACGATAGACGTACTACAAAAATACTACTAAACGTTGTCAATCTGTCACCTTTCGTTCAAAAAAATAACACAAAGAAAAAGAGATATATCTCTGTCCCGCTCTGACAGTACAGTGTACGCTCGCATCATACTTGACAAATGGCGTTTTATTTTGGAACAATAATTTAATTATTTATTTTGTTTGAAAAAAACATTTTTTTATTTTTGAAAATTTTACCAAGTTTATGAAGGCTAGTTAATACTATGCTTGAAATTAAGGTCGCCGTTACCACCACACCCTGTATAACGTCTTAAATGAAGATGGGCTGGACTCATGGCCCATTCCGCTAGACACATATGAAAAAAATAAAATAAATGGTGGTTCCTTAATATGCAGTAGTATTGTAGCCGTTGTTTACACTGTATACTACTATGTAGTACCGTCTCTACTATGTAGTACCGTCTCTACTATGTGGTACCGTCCTCAGACGAGGAGGAGCTGGCGGGCGCGGAGGAGGCGGGCGCGCTGCCGGCGGCGCTGGACGCGCTGTGCGAGGCGGCGCGCGAGCGAGCGCCCGCCGCCGCCGACGCGCTGCTGAACGCCGCGCTCGCCGACCTGCTGGCGCGCGCCGAGCGGGCCATGCTGAGGAACTCCTACACCAGGGTATGTTACGTCACACACACACACACACGTTACACATCTGGTCATAGGTGCATACGTGTCACACACACACTTTACACATCTACACATGTGGTCACAGATGCACATGTGTTCACACACACACACACACATTACACAGATCTACACATGTACATGTCACACATTGTCACATTGCCACACGTAACACAGATCTACACATATGGACACACACACATTACATAGATTACACATATGTCCTGTGTACACACATATCACACAGGCGTACATTACACAGATCTACACATATAATCAGAGCCTCATACGTGTGACACGTGACACTTTCGCACTTGGTTTGCCACATCGTCACGTATAGTCTCACATGTTATGGTACGCTTTTCCTACTGATGGATAAGGGCGGAAACTCCAGAAGCTCACATTCGGCACCTCGTATCGAACCAACCAGCCAGCTACTTTCTATCCACCTAGCTGAAGAACTCGTAGAAAAATAGATTTTAGTTAAGGCTTCCACAAATGATAAACACAAAAAAAACTATACTCTTCGCGGTCTTTTGTATAATGTTGAAATTAAATTAAATTCATTCAGTTTAAGCGCAAGACGATCTATGACAACAGTGTATAAATATGAGATCATATAATATCTAAGGCAAAGCGCGGCGTTGAGTTCCGCCACTCAACACGCAATGCCTCGAAGACGGCGGAAAGTGGGGACGGAGTAAGCAGGGACTAAGTAACGGAGTTTCTTAACACTAGGTTCTTATGGTTCCTGCAGTTCCCTCTGCCTACCCTGCCATGTGCGGGATAAAGCGTGAAGCTAAAAAAAAAAAAATAACATATCTTATTAACATCGATATTAGATTATTAAAACTGGCAAATTGTCAGTTGAATTATAGTAGCAGATATACATGGAGTATAATATAGCTTGTAGGATTATTTAGGGTAGGTACCTCGTACAAGACGATGATCACATCCCGACTGATACTAAACTTGCAGAACATAGAGACATACTTAAATATTTGTCCATTGAATGCTATAATAATCGAATCGGATCGAATAGAATCGGTTGTGACGAAGCTTCGTCACATTTTATTTTTAATGTTATCTAAAGAAAGAAATTAATAAAAACAACACCCTATTTCGCAGGAAACGGTGCTGTTTTTATTGATTACTTATACAATCCGTATGGTTCTACTACCGATTCACAATTTGTGACGCGACCGTTCGTTTGCCGTGTCCTTCCCATAAAAAAAATACAATTTAATGTTACAATAGAAGATTTTTTGTTGTATTCACGCTTTATCCCGCACATGGCGGGGTAAGCAGAGGGAAGTGCAGTTGAGAAACACTTGTTGCATAGTCCCTGCTTTCCGTCTTTTTCGGCGCATTGCGTGTTGAGTTCCGTAAACTCAACGCCGCACTTTGTCTAGTTTCCAGAGCGAAGAAAATGTAAATAGAAATAACCATCCTCCCCGAGCGGGAATCGAACCCACAAACCGTCGCGTATACAGGCAGACGCTACGTCTCTACGCCACGACGCGACGGTGCAAAAAGATAGCTATAGTTATGTCAACAAGCGCCTCGTTCCAGGCGGGCGGCCTCCGCGTGGAGCGCCGCTGCCGCCGCCTGGCGTCGTGGGCGGGCGGCGGCGCGCCGGCGCTGCGCGAGCGCGCCGCGGCGTTGAGCGCCGCCGCCGCGCTGCTCGCCGTGGAGCGCCTGCGGGACGCGGGCGACGCGCTGCCGCCCGCCGGCCTGCCGCCCGCGCGCGCGCGCGACCTGCTGGCCAGGAGGTGCGCGCTTGTCGCTTGTTTGGAAACTAAATAAAAAATACTTGTATAGTTAAACACGTAACTGTACACGTGCGTTAATAAATGTAAACATGATATACCTACTTGTCTTGTTTGTATTTGAAATTGACGCTCTGTTTCCCGCTTCGAGTCTTCGAGACCGAGGTCTTGTTGTCATATCGAGGAAACTTAATATACCTACATCGTTAATTGTCCTCGCATGGAAATTGAACCCGCGACGGTCACGTTTGAGGTCAGATTCCAGACGAAGATATTGAACGATGAACTCTTTGTGTCACACTGACTTGATACTTTTGTTTTGTTCACAGAATAGACTTCAAGCCGGAAGATATAAAACGCCTCAAGTTGTAATTGTATGTAAATGTATATTGTGTAAAAATATATTTATTGGACATTTTAAGTGTGTATTTTTAATTTCATACACTCTCTTATATTTGAAATATTAATAAATGCTAATTTAAAAAATAATAATAAACAAGTAGGATGGCTATGTGAAGGAAATTTGCAGGTTGGTGCGAGTATGTATTACTTTTAAAGAAATCAAAAACAACCAAACTTGTAGTATTAAGTGATTTATTTGAAACATTAAATAGATTTATGACAGCGTTCTTAAACAATATACGCAAACGATCAACAATAAACGTACAGCTAGTACATATACATATATGTATATAGTATATATGTATAAGAAGTTAATCATTCCAAATACAATGTTAAAATTATTACTTAATATATAAAGATATGAGAGATATAAAATGTAATTTAATTATGTATATATGTAAGTAAGGCACATATAACATTAGCTGTAGCACGTAATAGTATGTGACAATAGTATAAATCATATGAAAAATATCTTTAAAAATACAACTGATAACTTTATGATTTAATAATACAATAAAGTTCCTTAAAAATAAAAAAAAATCAAAATTATAACTACAAATGAACACTTTGTCGACATATTGACAAAAATATATATATATATATATATATATATATATATATATATATATATATATATATATATATATATATATATATATATATATATATATATATATATATATATATATATATATATATATATATATATATATATATATATATATATATATATATATATATATATATATATATATATATTTCTCTAACTCGTTATAGAGCGAAAGAGACAGCATGCATCCTATATGTCAGCTTTAACAGGTACTAATAAAATCGTTGTATATTACTCTTAGTCTAAGTGCAGTGTTGTTTATTTGATTTAATTAGAAAAAAGTATTTATAAATAAAGCGTTTTTAATAAGAAAAAATTACTTATACTAAAAATTATATTACAAAATATATGTATTTTTTTTAAATCTCCGTAACACAATTCGTTACTTTTTATATCGAATTATCTTTTTTGTTTCATTTTAATGTAAATTTGAGCTTTAAAACATTTTTCTCTTTGGTTCTTATTGCATTAACAATAAAAATAACAATACATATACCTACATCATTTTATAAAGACAATACCCACAATAGTCCCCCGAGAGAGAATCAAACCTGCGACCGTCGTGTTTAGACAGACACTATCTAAAAAGTAAATGTCATATAAAATCAGTGTAAATACAAAATTTGAGGTAATTAGTGCATTAATGTTATTTTTTTAATAGTAGTAATTCAATTTTTAACAAATACTTAACTATAACACCAATTTTATCTAAAATCAACGCAAATTGTATATTATAAATAAAAACCCCACATGGGATTCGAACCCGCGCCTATTGCATACTGTTCAACAAGCACGGGTTCGGTTCCCGCTCCGTTTTCTTATTTATATTTCTATTCTATTTAATAAGGCTTATATAATATATAATATGCGTTTCAATAAACGTTCATATTTGATCTGTGCTTCGTGAGACATAGAATATAAAAAATATATGTATAGATTAAGTACATCTTAATGGCATTTAAAAATAAAAATAATACAATCAACAATCAACATTACTTAACAATAATAATTAATAACATTAGTAGAAAATCATTAAAATAAGCAATAAAATTCATTTATTTTTATATTTTTAAAAATATAAAATCTTTTTTGTTCTATAAGGCTTTATGCCATACCCCGTATATAGGAGGGTAGTTTGAAAGAATATACTATAACGTCGAAAACTCTCCGTTCTATTTCACAAGACATTGCGTGTTGTGATGCGGAACAGAATAAAGAAAGAAAAACAATTAATTCCCTGAGTTTGAATCAAAGAAAGTGGAGACCTTTCTGTGTCATGATGGCGTCATCATCATTAACTCCTTACAAAAAAGTCATCGTTACCAATTTTATTGCATTTCATATAGATATAGCATACAGTATATTATGTAAGTTTAATAACTTATAGAAAACATATTTTGTATATTTTCGGAACGCAGCGGAATTTGAACTCGCACTTCTTGGACACGGTGTTATTGGCTCAGTGATCAAAATGCTTGATCTTCCATGAGGTACAGGTTCAAATTTTTATATGTTTCTTTAACTGTTTCTCCATCGTTAGTGTGGATTAACACTTCAAAGATCATAGACATAATATTTATATTTTGAGTAGACTTATCCATGTAAAGGGTAAAAGTATATTTAAAAAAATATTTTAAAACACATCTATTGTATAGTATAGAATACTAATAACAAATTACTTCTCTTTTAAAGTTCATATTTCAGAAGGCACTTGTTTGTGAAAATGGCAATACAAGACAACAACTTTTTAACATACTTAATGATTCAAGGCATTTATATAAATAATAATCAAAGTCTCCACCAACAAATAACAACAGCCTGTATATACTCTCTCATAAAAGAACCTGTGCTGACGTCATGTATATGTAATTGACACTTAATTTTCAATTATTATTAATTAAGCTGTCATTTTCTTGCTAAGTGACTTTATAACGACACAGAGACGTCAATCAGTATTTAAAATGAATTAAGATGTGATTGTCATTTGTAAGTGGTGTTGTAAATCTAGTAGAAATGCAAAGCACTATTTAACTTACATTCATAATGATAATTTGATAACTTTTTTAAATTCATATATTTTTAAGACTAACTAAAATTAAAAGTTAATGTCATTTAAATTACACCGTATAGAAACTTAATAATATATTAGTTATAAAAGCTCAAAAAATATGAACATAGAATAAATAATAACCAGCTTAGTAAATACTCTATAGTTTGTAGTGTCATTAGTATCTCTCTAAGCTGTAACAGAGTTGACTTTGTCTAACGAGAAGCGACACAATACAGTGACAGTGACAGTGTCACAGTGACAGTGACACAGTGTAAGCAGCGCAGTGACAGAGTCCCCACCCTAGTAGCCCTCCCTGGGCGGCGTCACCACGGAGGTGGTCTGCCGCGAGACGACGCGCGAGCCCTGCGCGAGGCCGCCCGCCTTTACCGCCCTGTACTTGAGGAAGGCGTCGATCGCGTACGCTAGCGTCGCCACGAAACCGAAAAACTAGGACAGACATGAGAAAGTCAGTTTGTGCGTCTGCCGCGTGTTGAAGGGTAGACATAGATTTTGTAAGAAATGTATTTCTATCCCAATATTTACATGTCACATGTTAGATAAAAGCTATGATCTTCACTTTGATTCCCCTGAGTGAGATACAAGCTCGCAACAAATGCTTCAAGACTTAGTTAATTCCTAATGGTTTATGGGTAAGAAGGGGAAAACACAATGTTAACTCTATTTGAACTATATTTAAGTTAAAAATACCAAGCACTGCTTGTCATTTAAATTACTTCCCGATATTGAAGATATATTACCGTGTATAGCGGTTTAGAGGCAATATAAACTTTACCTAAGTAAACTCGGGAAACGAAGATATTTTTGAAGAAAGCTTTCCGCCCAGTTTTCAAAGCATAGCGGGTCGAGCTGCAAAACTTAACGCCGCACTTTTTCTCATTAGAAGGAAAAAACTAAATATTTATTTCTCTCGAGTGGGAATTGAACCCACAATCAAAAAAATTCAATCTAATAATTTCTAGACACTAAAAAACAAGTGACTAAACTCACCGCAGCAGCTGAGTGAGCGTTGTCTCCGACTGTCACCACTAGTATAGCAGCGAGCAAGTACAGTAGTGTCCACAGCGCATTGAAGACAAACTCTAGCTTCAACCACGGGATCTTATAAAACTTCTCCACTATGTGGAACAAGTAGAAGCCTAGAAGGATGCCGGTGAACCAAAACGCGATCATGGATATCCAACTAAAGTAGGAACCCTTGCTGACGCTAAGGCGAGAGCACAAGATGCAGATGAAGCCGATGAGGTTGCATAACTGGAAATAATGTTCTAGCATTAGTAGGAAGAAGCGGGATGTAAATCTCTCCGTTCTCTTTTTTTGCTTATTTACTTGGAGAGTTTATATTTTGTATTCAACTTGAAAATATTACTAGTTATTGACGTGAATGTATATGTGACTATGGGAAGAATAAAAAACGTCAACAAAACAAAAAAGAAGTTTTTTTTTTAATTTCGCTTACTTTGCCATTGCGCCATTTTAAAATTTAAATCAGCTGTCAATTCCTAAAGTCAACTTAAAAAAAGGTTAGACCTTGGCCTAAAGCAAATATTTTTTTTAATATATACTAAGGTCTAAATGTATATATGAAACTAGTTCAAAGATATTATAATATTATGTTTTTTGTGTAAAAAAGCTTCACGCATCATCACGCACATAGGGGAGTATAGCGGAGTGGGGGGAGGGAACCTAATGTAAAGACTATTCTTGAATACAATGCGTGTTGATCGACGGAATACAAGAGCGTGAAGAAATGAAATAATTCACTTCTACCAAGAGGGAAATTGAACCCAAAACCGTCGATTTTTATTTTATGTTGAACCGCTTACACTACGACATCCTTATATGTCTATAATATATAATATAATATTATATAAGTTACTGTGAAGTAAAAAAACTAACCTAATATTTTTATACATACAATGTTTACAAAAAAAACTAAATCTACCTTTGTTAAAGTATACAACTTATTCATTTAAGAATTAAACGCAAAATATATATTAAAAAAAAATCCTATGGCAATATTATTTCCTATGGCAATACAAAAACGGGAGTTCCCTTTTTCGTTCGAATCTGAGCGTTATACGTTTTCTCATTTCTGTGCACCACGCATTTGCAGTTCGTACACTTGAATGAGAATTGACGAAACTACATTTCACGTAGAATAAAGATAAAAATAACAATTAAAAAAATTCTAATAATGGGTAATGGGTATTAGGACGTATCATACTTTATACGGGGAAAGGCACTTGGCTTTTATTAAAACTAGGATTCACAGCTACCGGAATAGTTGCTGGTAGCTTGGCCGCTTTAGCAATGTCCTTCTTTGGCAATGTTGAAGCTGGTAGTGTAATAGCAAGGGCAACCTCTATGGGTATGAAGTCTTAAAGGTATGTAATATGTATAGTACACAGCATACAAGTTAATATTTTCTCTAGTACTTTACCTAACCTAGTGTGATGATTCTGTTTAAATTATTTCTACCTTTCTTTTTATGTTTTCACACTGTATCACGCACATTGCAGGGTAGTCAGAGGGAACCGCAGGCACCGAGTGTAAAGACACTCCGTTTCCCACTTTCTACTTTTTTCCGAGGTGTAGAGTGGCGGAACTAAACGCCGCACTTTGCCTATTTGCTAGATCGAAGAAAATGGAATTGAAAACGTCCATGTTCCCCGAGTGGGAATCAAACCCACAAACCTTTGCATTTAGAGGCATAATGGTGATCATCTTTATTTGCAATTGATTATATTAAACAAAATATTTGTAAACATCTTAATTTAACCTTTAATACAGTTTTCTTTTGCAGATCATGTTCCTGTTTTGATTAATATGAAATAAATCTATGCAAACATTTGATTTTGATTTTATTTATATCACTGATTTTGCACAACTTGATTATAGTTTAAGATAACACTAACTGATAAGGCATTTTATGAGTTATTAGTATGAAGTGAATTCAAAGCTTTCCTTACACATGACACTATACATATTGAGTAATTTTTATAGAATATTTAATCCCAAATATTTTAATGCTGATCAAAAACTTAATAAATAAATGTTTAGTTATGAATATGATTTATCCACTTTTTACTTACCACTTGTACAACTTTCAGTATTCCTGGTACAGTCCTAACATATGATGGATCAAACCGTATATTGGTTTGGACAGTGGTGCTAGATGTGACAGTTGTAGTTGTAGTATGCTGCCCCGGGAATCCTGTTTCTGCCATCTTTTTACCTTGTTTTAGCAAAAACAAATTATGAATAGCTTAACATAAACATAATTATTACCTTTATATATATTCTTGTGGGGATAACGATGCACACAGAAAATTATATACTATATCTTGAAAATATGATATTTGTCTCAGAGGTGGAAATTAATAATAAATAAACTCGCTAGTGATTGAACCCACAATCACTACTTTTACAGTTCTATTCCATCTAAATGATCCCTAAAGCCTTAAAACATAAAATTATTATTATGTACAATATATTCATTAAAAGACATTAATTACTGTAATAATATGATCTTTCTCACAGATATAATGAATAGACAATGTATGACCTTGCTGTTCTGTTGTTCATATCTTTTTAAAGTTTGCATATAAAATGAACAAAATAAAGCAAAAAAGATAAAAATGACCATTAAAATAAGAAATTACTATTTATTCTTATAGTTTTGTCAATACAGAGCACCTATCAACACACATTTGATTTCAATAATATAGTATAGACTAAAATAATTAAGCAAGTATTTAAAAAAATCAACCTTGACATTTCTTTGGACATTAGTTATTAATTACATAAAATGGTAATGAAAAGTTATGTTGTAGATAAATTTTACTTCAGAGGATTTCACTATTTTTAATCATAAGAAATCTAATTTGTAATTTAATCAGATTTCAATACTACTGCTCTAAGACATGCCAGTTAAAGCAATGTGGAAACAAAACTGAAATATTTTATTTAAAACATCACTTAAAAATTATAATAACAAAAAATTTCATATATAGCAATATAATTTGCTTATCATTTACATCACATTATGGACTATGTAATTAAAGAAATATAAGAAAGCAATCAAAAATATCTATAAAAGTTGATAATGTATGTAAGATTAGTAGGCATAGAAATTATTACCCAAAACACAAATACCATATTAGCGAAAATTAAAAAAGGGGGTGGTGTAGAAAAAATTTAGTTGCTTATCTCTGTGTAGTTATCACCAAATTAACAACTACTATCTTATTTTCAATGATGACTATTTTTATACAGTATATTTTATAAGAGTTGCTCATCAAAATCATTTAACAAATGTTATTAAGAAATATATATGGATAAAATATATTTAAAAAAATGAAACAAATATTAGCAATAAATGTGTTTTTTATTTATTTTTTAATAGTTAAACGTAATTAAGTAAATTCTTTACGCATCTTGGCTGTAAACTATAGTAAAACAGTTTAATATCTTGACGTTTCTTGGATTACAAATACATAATTTCAACTGGTTTGATTAATTCATTGAAGCATTAGATCGTCACCTCCTAAAATAGCGATTATTGAGCAATACTCATGTGTAGTGAAATTTTATACGTAAACTGTATTTAATATAATATTTACTCACCGTTTTCTCCTTTGAAATGAAAACTTTACTAAATCACGTTTTTAATATAAATATTCAATACAATAGCAAATAAATAAACTATAAAATAGTTATTTACGGCTATATTTTAAAATATTACGTGACGAAATTGAATAGTTATGACAATGTTGACATCACTTCTACCTCCATCCACCCACTTCGAAACGTTTGTTAAGTTATTCGATACAAGCATATATGTAGTTGACATTGATATTTATTATAAACTAATAAATCTGTTGATATTTATGAAACTATAAAACAAACAAAAATATTCATATATGATAATAAGTTAAAAGTAAATTTTATCGAGAGGTAACTATTTACAGTTTATATGTATCTAGAATATTTCAATAATAAATCCAATAAGCAGTACCGTATTTCCGAACATTAATAACAATGTCGGTTTCATTTGACGCTAAACTTAATGCTTATATAACATGCATTACTAACATTAAAAAGTTACTGTATTGTAACACTAAAACTTTAGGAATATATATATTCATATTATTAATAGGTACGTATACGTAATGCAACAAATATGGGTTGAAGCAAGTAATTATGAATAAAATTGTACTTATCGCATCAAACGGACATATATTTGACATGTGACAGTTTGCGGTATCTCACACGCATTTGACATTTACATTTATATGTCGCTTTGAAGATGCTACATGCTCATTGGAATTCGACGGTCGTCAGAAATTGTATTGTTTACCTAGTGTAATTATTTATTTTGTTAACCGGCTTGTAAATTTATGTGCTCAAATTAAATATGAAGTCATAAGTTAAATTCAATGGAATTTAGGATATTTTCTTTCATATTTTCCGTTAAAAGGTGTTGTACAATGGGGTAATCATCGCGTTGGTTGATAGTAAACAAATCATGGCTTGCTATTTAAGTATATGAGTCAGAGATGCATTTAACACATTTCGGTATTGGTTCGTAATATTGTGTCAAGGAGAAGCGGTGACTACAACCTTATCTCGCATCTATTATTATCTATTATCTCTCAGGATTAAAGACGCAGAATCTGTTTTTTTTTTTATTAAATACATTATATTTAGTAAGTATATTTTTGTTGTTTATGTAGTGTTATTATTTTGTGTAATATATTAAGTGTTATAAAGAATAATATTTAAATTTATTATTCTTTTTAGCTAATAATAATGGCATCACCACAAAATCAAAACACACCTCAAAGTATGGGATCAACAAACGTTATATTTAGGACAGACATCAGATTTGATTATTGTTATATTAAAACTATTCCAGGAATAGTTAAGGCTGCGGTTATTGTGAGTATTTTTGCTATATAATATTTAGTTATTATGTGACAGAAGAAGAACATGCTCAGATTGTTTTGTATATTGTGGGATTTGGATATTGAGAGGGTAATTGATGAAAGAATGGTAAAAAAGATATATGAAGCAAAAATGAGTGGTAATAGAGGTAAGAAGACACCTCCATTGACTTTTTAAACCACATTATTGAAAATACTGTGAGAAGGTCACATAAAGACCCCCCGAAGAGCATTTATGAACAGGCTAATTACAGTGGATTGTACAAAACAAATATTTAGAGACTGCAGAATTTGGTGCTCCATTTCCTCTACCCTGCTAGGGATAAAGTGTGAAGCTATTAAGTATGTAATGGTGAATAGAGTCCCTTAATTCTATATTTTTTTGTGATTGTCCTGCCATTTATAAGGTATTTGTAGTTATAATAAAAATATACATAAAAGTATACATTGTAAACATGAAGTCTAAATGATATTTAACATTTATTAAACATTTTGTTCCTTATATTGATCTACTAAAAGTTCTAATATTCATGTTTCAAAGTTATTACTTCTATTTGGGATAAAATTACCTATATCAATAAATTGGCTTATAGACTCAAATACTACTGAAGTAAATTTATTTACTATTCAAGTAAATATTTCCACTATTTTAGATATTTTTGTAAACTAACATTTGAGTGTTGTAAACTTGTCCACAGACACTTAACTTATTAGGATTCATTTGCATACAATCATCAGCATTTTGGTCCAACGGTAAAGGAGTATACTTTAACATAGTGGCATATATGGGACTTATATTTAGCTTTACACTACTCATGATGTACCTTTTCCATGTAGTGGAGAAATACCATAACTTTATGTGGTTGAAAGTGGAAATGATTGGATGTTGTATTCTTACATTTTTGAACTTGATTTCATCTACTATTGTAGTTGCATTTGGTTCAGCTGGATATTCCGCTGCTGGGGTGAGTACTTACTAATATAACATTTTTTTAATTATTCTAATATATATATATATATATATATATATATATATATATATATATATATATATATATATATATATATATATATATATATATATATATATATATATATATATATATATATATATATATATATATATATATATATATATATATATATATATATGATATAAGTATACAACTTCTACTAATAACCAGTCTGCTGGTAATTTTAAGACACTTTAATATTTATAACTGAGTAATTAACAGAAAATAATCAATTAAAATGAAGACAATAAATATGTAGGGCCTTTGGAAAGTGTAAGAAACTACTAAACAAGGATTTCATGAAATATAACAAGAACAGTTAGACTACTAAGCTGAAAAAGATACTATGACTGATACTATGATATGTATATTATGTTATAAACAAATATTATTTCATTAATGAGTAAATAAATAGAATAACAATAACTTGACCGAATACTAAGAATATGTGTCATTTTACTGATAATAATTTATTATATGGTAATAAATCCTGGTAGGACAACTTGTGGCGTCACAATGTCTAACAAAATGCTATTGCAAACTATACGCCTTAGATGCGACTGATTTCGAGATTTTTTTCTTTAATAGAGCTCTATTAACGTTTGTCTTGACAAATGGCGGCGTTAAGATCTGTCTGTCATCACAAAATATTTTGATTTTTTTATGGAATGTACCTATATAATTTTACATAGAAATATTGCTTGCTACGATGGTTATTTAAATAGATTCTTAACATATAAGTTATCCACACTTTGTTATACAATATATATAGATTAATTATTGACAAAAAATTTAATTCGCAATGCCTCGAAATAGGCGGGGACGGAGAAGTCTTAACACTACGTTCCCACGGTCTCTGCAGTTCCTTCTGCCTACCCTGCCATGTGCGGGATAAAGCGTGAAGCTAAAAAAAAAGAAATTTAAGTCGTAAAGTACTATAAATTATAATAAAATCATATAGTAAAAAAAATGAATCATAATGACACGTTTACATTCATGTTAGTTGACATAACATGTCTTAGAAAATGTTATTTTTGAACAATCCATTATATTATAATTTAAAAGTCATTATTTTAAATTGACGTTAGATAAAATTTAATGGTTTCCTTCGCATTAGAAGATTATGGTGTGAAAATTATCTTTTCTACGACAAATCGCTTGCTATATTATAATATACAGCATGCAGACAATGCTTTGAGAGATAGTGAAAGTTCGAGGTACTTTTCATATTAGTCCCACTGGGTACAGTGTTATTACGTCAAATATATATATTATACTAGTACTATCACTCGATATTACTCGAATATAGCGAAAAATACATATATGAATGAAATTCACATCGTTTCATATCCTGTATTTAACTATGAAAGGAACGCTTCGTGGAAATCTTTTGTGATCAAAAGCAGCACGAGCATTTTACTCCACATCTTTCTCAAGGCATTCTATAAATTAGCCCGGACCAACAGAAAAGCATACTGACTTTTTTTTTAATAAACAGTAATTTTAAAATCGCATATAGATATTTATACACAAATATTTATGATATTTTAAGTGTTGATCAGCATTTAACAGATGACATAATTCTTTCAATATTTAGCGTGGATTAACACTTTAAAAACCATGAAAATATTTAGTAATAATAGTATTGCCTCTCGCCAAACGATTGAACGATTTTTAAAAGTACAGGAAATTTGTAAAAATGTCCTTGCAGAGACGCTAACAACGCAAAAACGACTTATTAAAGCATATAAGAAAGGCATATAAGGCTTAGTGGTAAGAGCGCTTGCACGGTTTTCATGAGGTGCGCCTTCAAACCCCGCAGTGTTTCTTTTTTTGTTTTCTTTTAAGTATCTTATCACACACAGACTTTGACTTGTACGTTTAGATATAGAAATATTAGAATATAATTAGTGACCATTATAGGGCAATAAACGCTGTGGTTTCGAGTTCGATTCCCATTCCGCCAAATTATTAGTATAACCCTTTTCGGGGAAACACAAAGCAGCTTTTAGCTCCTTCTCACTAGATAAGGAAGGAAGTTTTTAGATATACCTAAAAATAATATACTTACTTATTATATTTATAGAGATCTTCATTATTCTTTGAAGTAGAAATTGCTAAGTCTTGAGATTGGTCACTTATTTTCTCTCTAGTCTCAACGATTTGTGTAAAGATAACCTAACAATATACATTTTTTATATTTCTTAAAAGCAAAACTTGATAGTGGCTTTCTACCTTATTTTATCTGAACTCTATAAAACGATAAAATAATCGATTCAATATATCCCCTAGAAATAGATTTGAATTTATAATCAGGATTTATTTATTAAGAAACGTTTCAAGCCCAACCACGAAGCATAGAGGCATCTTTAATAACCTTTTATCGTAATTACGGCTTGTTAATTTAATTATGAAGCAAGGACGCGGCCAAGGTCACCGCGAACATTTGTGTAAATTACGTATATTTATGGAAATTGTTTTTCATATCGACCTTGTCGTAGTAGATACAGGTGTGTTATACAGGGTGTTCTGAATATGGTGATAAGTCACGTTTTGAGATAAGTAACTAAAACTAAGTAGGTTTAATGCAACAAGATGATAAAAAAATACTTAGAGAAAACGCTTTAAAAATAATAAAAATTCTCTCTCGCCAATAAATTGTTCTTTGTAATAATTTTTGTGTAGCGGATATTTGTAAAAAAATCTCCCTTCACAGATACTAACAACGAAATAAGTAGTATAAAGTCAAGCATATCAAAAAGTTGAACACAACGTGACGAAGAACACGTGGCTCAGTGGTCGAAGCGTTTCAAATCCAGCTGCGTTCAAATCATTATTATCTTTATGTATTTATAAATGTTTTCATTAAGCATTCATCTATCCTTAGTATGGAATAACACTTTAAAACTTTCGACTAGAACCATACATTGCTAGTGGAGTTTTTTTATGATATCTTTGTTTCATGTGTCAATTGTGTATTATTTTAAATGTAGTAATTTTAAAGGATTAGTTACTTAGTTAATTTAGACGGTTTCAAATCAAAGTATTTCCTGAATTTGATTCTTGAAGTTAAATCTTGGTCCTTGGTCCTGAGGACTGTCGTGGCGCAGAGGCGCAACGTCTGCCTGTAACGCGACGGTTTCTGGGTTCGATTCCCAGTCGGGGAAGATGGATTTTTCTATTTCCATTTTCTTCGCTCTGGCAACTAAGGCAAAGCGCGGCGTTGAGTTCCGCCACTCAACACGCAATGCCTGTAAAACGGCGGAAAGTGGGGACGGAGTAAGCAGGGACTAAGTAACGGAGTGTCTTAACGCTAGGTTCGTTTGGTTCCTGCAGTTCCCTCTGTCTACCCTGCAATATGCGGGATAAAGCGTGAAGCTACAAAAACAAAAACAAAAAAAATCTTGGTCCTAATACACTAGTGATAGCTCGGTTCTATCTGACTACCCGTTTACTGTTAGAGCTGAATTTATGTATGTACCTCTATGTTTCTCACACGTGGACGATATGAAATCCCTACATGTTTTCGACATTTTGAGATTTGTCATAAAATTTCAACATTGTACTGGCCTATATTAAATTTAAGTTACAATGTAATCTCATATTCTCTTATGTATGTAATCTATTTCTCTTTACAAAGCTTTTATGAGTACCATGAGGTTCCAAAATGCCTAAGACAATACTTCTACACAATATAGAAAGAACTGAGCTCTAATAATTTATTAAATATGCCTTCTTAGTAATTACTTATTTATGATATAACTTAAAAACTTAATCTAACCTCTTAATATTTGTAACGTAAATATCAAGATAGACATAGGAACCTAGTGTTAAGACATTGCGTTTCGCGCTCTTTTAGCTGTGATGTGGAAAAAAATGCAAATAAAAAATTATAACATGACCTAATATAATTGAAACACAATGGTTATCACAGCTGCATTGTTATTGCGAAATAATGGTAGCCGGCGATTAGATAAGCATTAGGTGACCGTGACGTTATGTGACGTGACTAGCATCGGCGCAACGCGTGTGGTGTACATATATACATATATACACATATATATACAAAATTGTTGACATTATATGACAAATGTCGAAGACATAGGTTTTTAATCGAGACACAAAGAGGACAAATGTATTATTACGCTTAAATCAAAGCGTTAAATACAATTGTTTAGTTCACTTGGTTGTAAAGAAGCTCAGGGTCGAGATTTAATTATGTTATTTTATACTGTTTTTAAACTGTCTGAAGGAAATACGCGACTAATCCTTTTTGTTGCTCCCAATTTGTTTCATTAAAAATGTATGAAATCGCCAAAAATCAAAGATTATTCTTTATTATTATAAGAGGACAATCGTGGCGTATAGTCGTAGGCATCTGTCGTAGGCATACGCAACGATTTGTAGACACTAGACGCAATGGCTATCCAGCTACATCCAAATTTACGTCTGCCCAACGACTTAAAAGTCACTGCCAAGTATCAAGACATACCAATAATATAAAACTGCACAGTATTAAAGTTTTACACTAAAATATAATAACATATGCAAAAATTAACTCATATTAAAAAATAATAAATTTCTACATATGACATATACCTATATGTATATATTTAATGCGTAATAATATTGTCCACAGTTTTTCGGTTACCTAACAATGGTGTTATACGGCTTTGATGTGTTCCTGAAGGCGCGAGCGATGCAGAATGGGGAACTAGCGCAAGGGTCGCGGGTTCAAACTAAACAGACCCCTGTGACATCACCATCAAGTCTGCCGTAAGGGATAAAGAATATAAGAAATGTTCTTATGTTATTTATATTTATGAGAACACTTCAATAATGACGATATATATGTGTATGTTATGTATGTATGTATGTATGTAGTATGTATG